>CAFUXE010000794.1:363180-382124 GCA_903364295.1 Serranus cabrilla | reverse complement strand
AGCAAAACATATCGGTTGCTATGGGGATCAGTGCGTTTGATTTAATGCACTGGGACGTTTTCCACAACGAAATTCCACACATTGTTGTGGTTGGCTGAAACACTTTCGACATGATGTAAATATCTTGTTTTTAAAAAAAAGATGAAGTGAGAGAGATGAAGGTTTTGGTAACAGTACCGGCAATTTAAAACTACTTTCACCCCTGGTCCGCACACAAACACTCAGGAGATCACCTCTGTCTGTGAAAATGAATAATATTCTCATTCTCATTATATATTATATATATATATATATATATAGAGAGAGAGAGAGAGAGTTTGCATGTTCTCCCCGTGTGTGCGTGGGTTCTCTCCGGGTACTCCGGCTTCCTCCCACAGTCCAAAAACATGCAGCTTAGGTTTAATTGGTGACTCTAAATTTGCCCGTAGGTGTGAGTGAGCGTGTGAATGGTTCACTGTCTATATGTCTCAGCCCTGTGATAGACTGGCGTCCTATCAAGGGTGTAACCCGCCTCTCACCCAATGCAGCTGAGATCGGCTCCAGCCCCAGCAACCCGGGTTCGGATAATCAATTACAGAAAATGAATGAATGAATAAATATATATATATATACATGTATATAACAGACATGAAGGCTCTAAGCACCTCGGTTATGAAAACAACCCTTGTGTGGCATTCAGCCTTCGCCATGATTGACAATTATAGCTGCATAATCCAGACTCCTCCGATGTACTGGTCCGAGTGACAGAAGACAGATAAATATGTCATAAATCACAGCGTCAGGCTCCTGGGGCTCTCCAGGAAGTGGCCACATCACCATTCATCATTACATGGAGAGTCAGTCACAGCCTCTTTACCAGCAGTGATGAAGCTTAAACAGCAGGAACAAAAGCGTTGCTCGCCACTGCCAATACTTGGCATCATAAGATTGCCGCAACCCCACCCCCAACCCCCGCCCTCCTCTGCTTATTTCTTATTTTTCCCACCGAGAGATAACTCGATTTGATGTCGACAGCCCCCACTTGAAGGCTTCCAAGTGGGGGCTGTGTCAGCCATTGTAAGCCTCCTGAGTTATTAGCAGCCTTCAGCATCTCCGCTCTTCGCTGTCACTTTTGTTAGTCGTGGCTAGCTTGACAGTTGCCAAGTTAATTAGCCCCGCTAATGGGAAGCCGGTGTTCAGCCGGATGTGACATCTGAGGTGAGTCAGGAGAGAAAACAAACAAATCAAGCATTTCATTAGTCGGCTGTGACAGCTCCTGTTTCTGTTTGTTTTCTTGGCTGTAATGAACTTCAGAGCGGCTCGCTCTCCGTGCCGCTGCCGAATCTTTGCTCGCTCCACTTACTGATGCCGGGACGAATAATATCATGTGTAAGCACACACACATTAATAATGTATGGCTGTAATGGCTGGGAGCAGAGAGATAATGATGAATGTGGGATCACCTGCCTGTCAGGGGAGAGCTCGCAGTAAGAGCTTGCAGTAATTAGACAGCCCAGGTGGTGACAGGAAGTGAGTGACGCAACCACGGCATGTTAACAGCTCCCGAATCTCAGACAAACATCAGTGCGATACCTTTTCTCCATCTATCCGCTTGGAGATAAGACACTTTGTTATACACATTTGATTCCAGTTCTTCCTCCTGCACCATGTGACCTGAGATCACAGCGCTGCTTCACCCTCCTGACTTTTCCATCAGGAGGTTTATTCTGACCAGACAGAAACCGTTAGACACACAATATAGATTCTACTTTTAGGCACAGGTGTAGTTTCACCTTATTCTGCCCTACCAACTTTGAAGGCAAGGCAAGGCAAGTTTATCTATAGAGCACAATTCATACACAAGGTACTTCAAAGTGCTTTACAGTAACAGAAAAAATACAAAAAGGCAGATTAAAATCACAAAAGAAAAATGATCATTAATCATTGAATAATTACATTTAAAGTAAAGACTACAGTTAGATACTTTCAGTTGTGGTATGTGCAGCTAAACAGAACAGGTTTCCGCCTGGATTTGAACATTGTCAGAGTTGAGGCCTGTCTCACATTTTCTGGAAGACTGTTCCAGATTTTGGCAACATTAAACTGAATGGCAGCCTCACCGTGCTTAGTCCTGACTCTGGGCACCAGCAGGAGACCGCTCCCTGAGCTTCTCAGAGCCCGAGATGGTTCATATGGCTCATATCGCAGATGTACTTTGGCGCTAGACCATGAAGAGACCTGTACACAAGCAGAGCTGTTTTAAAGTCACAGGAAGCCAGTGCAGTGACCTGAGCACAGGACTAATGTGGTTGTATTTCCTGGTTCTAGTCAGGACGCGAGCATCAGCGTTCTGGATGTACTGCAGCTGTCTTACAGCTTGTTTAGACAGCCCAGTGAGCATGCCGTTACAGTAGTCTAACCTGCTGGAGACAAATGCATGGATCAGCCTTTTTAAGTCTGGTTGAGACAATATTCCTTTGATTTTGGCAATGTTTTTTAAATGATAAAAGGCTGATGACGTTATTGATCTAATATTGCTGTAAAAGTTCAAGTCTGAGTCCAACATTACCCCTAGATTTCTAACTTGACTATAAGGGTTTTAGAGAAAGAGTTTCAAGGTGACTGATAACACTTTCTCTTTGTTTCTGTGGGCCAAAAACAATGATTTCTGTTTTGTCTGAGTTCAGCTGAAGAAAATAGTTTTGCATCCACACACTGATCTGTTGGATGCTGTGACAGAGTGAATCTATAGCCGCATGTTCACCTGCCTTCAGTGACACATAGATCTGATTGTCATCTGCATAGTTGTGGTAGGACACATTATAGCTGTGTATTAGCTGGCCTAATGGAAGCATGTGCAGATTGAACAATAGAGGTCCCAAGATTGACCCCTGTGGTACCCCACAGGTTAGAGCCATTCGGTCTGAGACACAGTTACCAATTTCAACAAAGTATGTCCGGTCCTTGAGATAGGAAATGAACCAGCTGAGAGCGGTACCAGAGATTCCCACCCAGTTTTCTAAATTCTGTAATTAAATCACATGGTCAACTGTGTCAAAGGCAGCACTCAGGTCCAGCAGTACTAAAACTGACACTGCGTCTGTGTTCAGGCAAATATCATTAAGGACCTTGATCAGAGCTGTCTCAGAGCTGTGGTGGGGCCTAAAGCCAGATTGCAAAGTATCAAAAACCTTGTTGGACAGGAGAAAGTCTGTAAGCTGTTTGAATACAACCTTGAACTGTGGCATCAAGACTGCTCTAAGAGGCCTAACGACAGCAGTTTTTAAGGCCTTAGGAAATGTCCCCGTCTGAAGTGAGATGTTGACTAGTTGAGCGAGTTGTGATAACAAACTGCTCAGCACAGACTTTAGAAATCTAGTGGGTAGCTCGTCAAGGCAGCACGACGATGGACTCAGACTGCAGATGATCTCTTTGACTGTTTTGTCAGTGACGGGAGAAATGTGTCAACTCCAGATGTTTACCCAGCTGAAGACTAGTTATTTGTGTTGTGGAAATGATTGCATTTTTAATGGCTTGCACTTTGTTATTAAAGAATGTTGCAAACTCATTACACTTAGATGTGGAGATGAGTTCTAAGTGAAATACTGTTTACTGTGGCAAACAAGGCACAAGAGTTGTTACTGCAGTTTGTGATGATTTTGGAAAAATACCTCTCCCTTGTTCTACGTAAAGTCTGATTGAACACATACAACATCTCATAATTAATCAGGAGCTTTCACTTGCACCATTTCCTTTCGGCTCCTCTTATTTCTTTGCCAAGACTGAGTCTTCTTTTCTCCATGGTGCTTTTTGCCTACTCCTAACCATTCTAACCGTGACAGGAGCAATGATATCCAAAATGTTTAAGACACTTGATGAGTAAGAATTCACCAGATCACCCAAGTCAGAACATGGTACATTTCCAAACTAATCATTTCGATAAACTGTGTCCTTGTGCTGTCATTTATGAGTCTTCTCGTAACAACTGCAGGCCCAGTTGCAGGTTTGGGTTTAACAGACAAGTCAAAAAAGATGCAAAAATGGTCAGATAAAGCAACATCCATGACATTTACGTTTGAAATAACAACACCCTTGGTAATGAGCACATCCAGGGTGGATGGGGTGGACTGACCTCAATCAGGATTGCATTAGCTGTGTTGTTTTTGAGCCATGTCTCAGTTAAAAACATATAATCAAGATTGTAGGAGGAAATAAAATGATTGATTGAAAAGGATTTGTTGCTTAAAGATCTGACATTTAGTACTGCGTGTTTGAGATTGACAGAAAACATTGAAGTTCTCAATGAAATCCAGTCCTCTGGATCCACAGGCCTTGGACAGCCATGTGTTCAGCTGAAGCAGTCGGCTGAACTTGTTAATCCTCCTCAGGGTAAGGGAGGGGTCCACTGATAAACTTAGGTATTGCCACTTTGTCCAGACTTTCAAATAGTTTTTGAAAGTCTTTTTTTAGGATCTCAGACTGTCCCTTTCTGATATCCACTGCACCCACATGCACAATCAGCTGCTTCACCCCTTCATGCTTTGCCAGCTGATCAGGAAGAAGTTTGGTGATGTCAGAGACAGTGACACCTGGATAGCTGCAAGTAACTATTCTGTTTATGCTTATATTAGATATGGCGCCATCTCCAAGAACAAGTATATCTTTGACCTTGGCACTTAGCACAGATTTTCTGTCCATCTGCTGCTTTGCTTTGACTCTACGGTTTCCATCGGTTATGTAGTTTTTGCTCAGTTTCTCAAACTCAGTCACATTTTTCTCTGACAGTGGTTTCATGAAGTCCTTTTTCGATTTCTAGCTTTCACAGGGAGACTTTGTTTGTATTACTCTTTCAGGCATGTTGGGAGGATTGTAGCAGCAGGCTTGTCAGATAAGTTATAAAAAGCAAAATATGATTTGAAAGTCTTAAAAGAAAAAGAATAAAATCATATCAAAGACTTCTGAAAAAAGTAGAAGATTTCAAAATGATTTAAAAGCAAGTAAAGCAGTAAGCAGCAGGAGTAAGCAGAGGCACGTCCACACTCCGCCGCGTCACATCTCACCTTAATAGTTCTCTTTCTCTCTGCCTTTTACTCAACTGCATGTTAACTTATAGCTAGTTGAACTTGTAACTTTGTAATTTGTTATTTATTTAGGTTTATTTGTCTCACAGCACATGGTTGCCCAAAAATTTAGCTTTATTGAATTTTTTGTTTTGTTTTATTGTTGGCTAGCTATAACAGATGAACACACTCAGCCAGAGAAATGTCTTGGCTAAGATGCTCGATTAAATAAGTTGCATTGGGAGGTTGACAGTAAGCTAAGCTAGCGATAGCTATGAATTCAACTTTTTGTTATGATGAAATCCATACTCTGAATATATAATATTGTATCATGACGCCCCTCTAACTGAATGTAATATACATATTGACGCAAAAAGTGAAGTGAACGTGAACGTGAAAGTAAGTCCGCAATGCACAGGCACTTCACACTAGTGTCTGATAAAGGCCACATATAATGTGAACAGCCAAACTAATGAGACCGCTACATTATTATGAATTATTTATACATTCTATTTTATTCCTGTAGTATGATTATAATTTTTGTATTTAATTCTGCACATTTTGTCGGAGCAAGAATTTCATTGCTAATATATGCTTCATTATATCACAAAGTGTCTAAAATTGACAAAATAATAACATTGGTCAATATTGAAGCTTCATAAATAATTATTGTAGGTCAGTTTGAGTGTTTTCAGTCGTGCTTTAAGTAACTGATTGATAAAAACAAACTTGTAGTGATTAAAAAGCCTTTAAGCTTCATCAAATCCACACTTGATTTTATTATAATCCTCCTGATACCCTCTGCAGACGTTTCCATCCTCCTCCTCCTGCCGCTATCCTCATTCACACCCCTCCATGATAATTCCTTTATTTTTCCATTTCCTTTCTGATGTCTTACTGAATCGTTGCTGTCGTCCTCCTCATCTATAAATCACGTCCTGATTCAGGCCTCTTTGTCAGGCAGCAGTCGCGGTGCCTCTGCATCGCTCTGATAACCGTCCTCATCTCTGCCTCAGCTATGGAGATTTATGGCGCTTTGATAAGCGACCAGCTCACCATCACTCTCAGCCAAACAAACCGCCACTTGCATTTATGCCTTTAAGCTCATTGTGTTTCTTTTCCTCCCCTCAGGAGGCCTTCACAGGCTGCCAGAGCGGGCAGAAAGCACAGTCTGTGTCATTATTTCCTATTAGATAAAGAAATAAATGGCCCACGACGGGCCGCGGCTCTGACAGAGAGAGTAGAGGTGACAGGTGTGATGTTTGGGATGCAGCTGCCTGAGCCTCACGGTTTGTCTGCAGCTTCATTAAACAGTCAGATGGATTTATCAGCAGAGAGGACGAGTGACACGAAGCAACAACTCTCATTCTGAAAAACCAGGGAGAAACTAGGAGCAGGGAATAGGAGGCCAAGCTCATATGAGATGATACAGTGGTCTAACAAGTCCACATTTCAAGTACAGACAAAGTCAGGGACTAGGAAACAAGATCAGACTAGTAGACATATTTAGAAACCAGAAGCATTCGGGACTTCAGAACAGGTTGTGAGTACTTGAGTCCAGGATGTGAGTACTCTGTGTTAATGTGTGTTATCAGCACCTGACAGCGTAGGAAGCAGAAGCTTATGTAGAATGCAGCGAGCATATGACCACTGCACGCCGTCAGTCATTCACAACCGAGGCCTCGTTTCCACTCATGTCAGAAAGATTGACATCTCTCAGCTCTCATCCACTAGCCTCTCGAAGGTAAATAAGCAAGCATTTGATTTACTGCCTCATGGCAAGCCGGCAACTTCCCGGCCAATGAGGCGAAGTGGCTCTGTGGCGGTTAAAGCAGCAGATTAGAAGAATCACACTAATTACGATGATGTGCCGCAGCAGCGGAGGAGCAGGGCACTGTGTTTTACTCTCATTTTGCTGTCCGTGACAAAGCGTGACATCATGTTGGGCCGCTGTCGAGGTCAGAGGGTCCAGCCCGAGGCCACCGTACATCTCTTACTGAGATCCCAGCTGCAGATAAAATGCAAATACACACAAACAAATTCCAATTCTGCTCATTTGCGGTGTTTGGTCCCCTGGCACTTGGCTAGAAGTTTATCAGCTGTTTGTGAGAAGATTTTATGGTTTCACATGAACAACATGGGGAAAAAAGGAAAGTTGTGTTAATCTTATTTATCCCAGAGACTGGAACTGTGGAGGTTACAGACTTAGACAAAGCTCAATTCATCAATGTAAGATAATATGTCTCTTAATCAATTGTTTTCCCCCGAAAGTGTTGATCTATTGGGATTTACAGAGAATGGTTTGAAAAAGAGAAAATATCAAATGAGCAGCAGTTATCTGGGCCAAGATGCCTTGTTAATGCCAGAGCTCACAGGAGAATGACCAGACTGGGTTGAGGTGAAAGAAAAGCAACAGTAACTCGAATAACCACTTGCTAAAGCCAAGTTATGTAGAGGACCATCTTTGAATGCACAGGAGACCACCAGCTAAGAAGAGGAAACTGAAGCTACAATTTGCAGGGGCTCGTTGTGACATACTTTGTTTTATGAACCTCATGTAACTTCCAATGCAATCACCACTACAGTAGCATCATCATCATCACACATAACAGTCCTTTAAAATGGTTAAGTTGTTGACTTTCTTTTAGTTAGCTCTGTACATATTGTATATATCATAGAATATTTGGAATAGAACACTATTTAACTAATACTAGCTAATGTGGTAGTATTAGGCTAGCTAATGCCGTATGTTTCAATCCCTTGATCTTAACAGAAAATTCATTTTCACCACGGCTTCTTTTAGAAAGCCCACTACACGAAACCGTGACTCATTAGCCTGTGCCCACTAACACTGACCGCTTATAAACTCCTTGATCAAAACAGAATATAGTAAGTTTCACCATGGCTCATTTTTAAACTACCACCACGGATCATAGATGTTTGTTTCAGGCTGCCAGTGTTAAGTACAGTTGATGTAGCTACATGTTTGCAAACCTTCGTGTTAGCCTAACGCTAGCACATTTGGCAGTGACATCATAAGCCATCTCAACAAGGCCAGAAAAGCCTTACAAAGACTCAACAAAGTCTGGAAGTCTGCCCAGTGGAACACAACCACCAAGCTGAGCCTTTACCAGAGCTGTGTCCTGTTCACTAGGGTTGGGTATCAGTTGGGTTTTATCCGATACTGGTTCCTACTCTGTACTTTTTAAAACGGTTCCAGTGTTTAAATTCATGGCATTCTTGAGGTTTTTCAGTCTGGTTTTAAGGCACTACATAGCACATAATCTGCACTTTGCCGTCCTCATGCTTTTAGACCTAACAGGGAATATGGGGTCAAACACGTTCCCAGTGGGTGTTTGCCTCCGTCAGTGCTGTCCCTTGTCTCCAATCCTATTTGTGGTTTTCATGGACAGGATCTCAAGGCGCAGGCAGGAGAAGGAGTTATACAGTTTGATGACCTTAGAATACCATCTCTGCTTTTTTCAGATGATGTGGTTCTTTTAGCTTCATCAGACCAGGACTTCCAGCACTCATTGGGGCGGTTTGCAGTGGAATGTGAAGCGGTTGGCTTGAGAGTTAGCACCTCCAAGTCTGAGGCCATGGTTCTCCGCCAGAAAACGGTGGACTGTCCCCTCTGGGTGGGGAGAGAGGTACTGCCTCAAGCGAAGGAGTTCAAGTTTCTTGGGGTCTTATTCACAAGTCAGGGAAGGACAGATCTTGAGACGGATAGGTGGTTTGGGGCAGCGTCCGCAGTGATATGGACATTGTACCGGACTGTTGTGGTTAAGAAGGAGATGAGCCAGAAGGCAAAGCTCTTGATTTACCTTTCCGGAACAAGCGGCTGAAATGAGTTTCCTCTGGATAGTGGCTGGGCTCAGCCTTAGAGATAGTGTTAGGAGCTCAGACATCCGGAGGGAGCTAGGAGTAGAGCCCCTGCTCCTTCACATGGAGAAGAGCCAGCTTAGGTGGTTCGGGCATCTTGTAAGGATGCCTCCCGGGGGCCTCCCATTAGAGGTGTTCCGGGCACATCCAGCTGGTAGGAAGCACCGGGGAAGACCCAGAACACGATGTCTATTATATGCCTCGCCTGGCTGGATGTTGTGGCTAGGGAGAGGGACGTCTGGAATGCCTTGATGAAAATGAAAATGGATGGATGGATGGGTGGATGGATTTCAGAAAAACAAATCATTTTTCCTAGCCGGGGTGCGGCCGAACTGTAGCCCCGCCTACAACATGCGATGTATGAAAAAAACATGAATGAATTGAACCAATTGGGCTTTACACGATGATGGACAGATGAGTGACAGTCATGTGACTAAAGAGCGCTTGTGTTTGTGTAAATTGAACATGGCTGCCGCTGGAGAGGAGTTTGATTTATCAGCTGGCCCCGATGGTCGCGGAGAAGTTGGGACACAAGGGAAACCCGGCGCTCATTGTGGTTTCACTTTTGGTCGCACTTATGGAGGACCAGGTGAAGGAGGCGACTGAGACGGGCATCACGCAATTCGGCGTGCACGAGGAGTTACACATTACGAGCGCCGTCGGCAGCCCGGAATCCTGGCTGAACATACGTCACATCTTACGCTGCTCCGATTGGTTGTCGATCTATCCAATAGAGCGAAGAGGCATTTTTCTCCCTGGTTCGGTTGAAACACACCCCATAATCACAGCCCAATGGATCAGTTTCAGACTCACATTCTGAACAGAATTGAGTCTATAGCGGCAATACAACAGTAAAAAGATGATTAAAAAAAGAGTGTCACGCTGGGGGTGGACAGGAGAACCCAAATGCAAGACCAAGAGGCAGTAATACAAATAACAGTCCTTGTGTTGTATGTTAATAATTCAGAGTTCAAATGCAGGTAATGGATGGTAATAATCCTGCGGGAAGCCCAAGAGTTGCCACACACGATCAGGAAGGAGTTAAGCCAACAGACAGGTGGGTCGGAACCAAGAGGGGGTTCAGCAAACAATAACTCCAACTAGGACGAGGCAGAGAGCAGTTAGTGAGGATAGCAGGGTCGATAACCAGAGAGCAGTCAGAGAAGCGAAGGCACATAAGGGTGAGGCGAGAGGCAGTGAGGTCCAAATCCGTGAAGGCAATCCAGCAGGCAGAGGTACAGACAGGGAGAAGCAGGCTCGGAATCAGGAACGGTGAGAAGATCCTACACAGGCTTGGAGTCAGGATATAACGCTGGTAAGAACTCACAATTAAGAAACAAACTGGCAACGAGACAAAGTGACGGTATATATACACACACAGGGAGGGGGAGTAACAAGCGACAGGTGAAACACATAAGGGCAGGGAGAGGTAATCACACAGGCGGGAAAGGAGGGGAACACAGGAAGTAAAGACAGCAGACATGACACGGGAGGGAAGGCTTCAAAATAAAACAGGAAATGACCAAACAAATAAAAGCACTACCGTCTGGGAGCGGTAGTGACAAAGAGATGACATCACAAAAAACAGGTCAACAAAAGTGGGTCTTAAAGTCAGTAAGAAATTATTGATTCTGCAGAATGACAAATTAATATTGTGAAATTGCAATTTGAAAAGGGAAATTTTAAAATACCTGAAGCGTGAAAATGAAAAAGTAATGTATTCCTGCTTCTTCCCACAGTCCAAAAACATGCAGCTTAGGTTTAATTGGTGACTCTAAATTGCCCGTAGGTGTGAATGAGAGTGTGAATGGTTGTCTGTCTATATGTGTCAGCCCTGTGATAGACTGGCGTCCTGTCCAGGGTGTACCCCACTTCTCGCCCAATGCAGCTGGGATCGGCTCCAGCCCCCCTGTGACCTGGGTTAACCCGGAAAAGCGGTTAAAGAAGGTGGATGAATGAATGAATAATTCTGTGTATTATGAGGATGTGACATTCTGTCATTGATCCAACAGACACAGTTTTAATATTAGCTCCTGCTTTCTTCAGTTTCTTTAGACATGAAGTGATGAGCACAGTTTTCCAACATTATTTTTACACAGAGCCACAGAAATCTTTTTGTTCTTTCTTTGTTCTTTGACAATACAAATGTAGGTTACAGTTACTTCGTCAGAACGACCGTCTTCGTGTTTCTCAGACTTTTCTTGTCGTTTCCTCCTTCATCCCTATAAAGTTAAATCTGAAGCCTGAAACTCTGTGAGAGCGTCGAGTTTGGCGTGTAAATAATGTTTTTAGTTTCTGTTTAGCCCAACATCACAATGTTAATTAAGTTTGCACTTCAGACTTTTTTTATAACTCAGCAGCAATTACAGGAACGGCTGAAAAAATGAATGTTAAAATCAGCGTTGACGAATAAACAGGAGTTTCCTCTGTGACAAGTATTATTCATCAGATGCTAATTTCATCCTCAAAGGGAACGGGAATGAAGGGAACATATGTCACCCGTTTGATTCCCTCTGTGAGCACGTTGAGCCGTCAGTGGAATCTGAGCCGTGCCGACGGCGATTGATCAGGAGGAAACTGGTCTGTTTCTGCCGTGTTTCCACCAGAGCAGCTGACGAGGTCAAGAGGTCTACATGTTTGTGAAACAGCAGCCTGACGAATCGGCACACACGATCACCAACAGCCGCAGCGTTTACATCTCTGAGGCTGTTTTATTATATAGAAATACCACTTTTATGATTAAACAACCAAAACACAAAATGAAAGAGAGAAAACTGATGATGAGCCACAGAGCCAGCAGGCAAACACAGCGTTTAATAAAACACTCTTTATATTATATCTGAAGTGTGAGCCGCAGGCGCAGGCACTTCATATCTGAACATCTACACACACACACACACACACCGCTTTTCTCTAATCTGCTTAGCCATTGTTTCCCTTTATCTTTATTATCAGTCTATAAAATCTGATTAAAGCTTCAGTCGAAAGGAATATATGAAAAGGCTTCTTACACACGGTTTCACATTTAGTAAAAGTCAATGATAACAGCACATTTATCCCTTCATGTCTTACCATTCTTTACAATAAATTCAGACACACGGTTTTCCAAAAAACTAAACTGGGTTAAAAGTTTAAAAAAAAAAACCTGTTTTCTTTAACAATTGCCAAAAATCCACCATTGATCGTTTCCACCTCATTTAAAACGTCGGGTGTTGTTTTTTTGTCTATCTTTTTACATTTCACTCACTGTGTTAGTAAAATGTGCATTTAACTGTAATTTTTTTTAAATGAATAAAATGACAACAAAGTCCTAGTCAATTGCAAACAGCTCCGAAATGTATTTTGTGTAGTCCCCTCCTCTCTGCTCTGTGTAAATAGTTTTTGAATGTGCTTTTTTTAGAAGCTGAAAAGTCAACGCATACGTGGAGAGCTGAAAGCAGCCAAACTAGAAGACACTATAATCAAAAAACAGGTTGTGAAAAGTAACAGCCAAACATTTTATATGTGCTGCTCCCTGTTTTTCCGTCAATTCACTTCTGTTTACACTCAGGCTTTATTGTGAAGGGAATTAGAACCAAGTTGTTTTTCTTTTAAACTTCCTTAAACAACAGGATCTGTTTTCTCTAGGTTCTGGGTCTTTGGCTCTCGTGGGAGTGTTTACTGTCTGGGTGAATATTTGATCCACAGTTTCACTCTGCTGCTCACACAACACATGAATAAATGAGAGGAGACAACAGGAGAGAATCCATGTCAGCCTCAGTAGTTCTGGGAAGCCACTCTAATCAGTGTTTTAATCCTGAAGGGAACAACTGAAGGAAAAAGGTCACAACATGCTCACGGATTCCTTCATAAATCCATAATAACTTGCTAAAAGTCTGCTTGACCAGAAGCTTCATCTTTAAAATTCTGTTCAGTTATTATTTTATAGGATCTGTAAAATGATCTGAATTGTTTAATCTTTCAACATGTTATTGTTTGTGTATTTCAGTAACTCCAGTGTTTCACAGCAGGGAGGGAGAGAGTCAAACATGACATGCTCCAACACGAGTCCTATAGAAGCATCATATACGGCTGGTTCACTCAGCAAATTATCCCACATGAATATAAACCGTCTTCCTCAGTAAAACTAGGAAACTCGGAAACTTGGACAGTTAAACAACAACTGTCATTAAATAAAATGTGTACAAGCTGTGGCGTGTCATTATCATTATTTTGCAACAGAACTTGGAATTAAGATGACTTTATTGTCACTCATGCTATACATCAACAATGCACATTTGAACAACATTTTGTTGCATTGGCTCACAGTGAGTGGATGAAACATAAATAAACTACAACTAAAGAAGTACAAATGTTAAGAGTCACTCCGAAATAAATAAAAATATTAAAACAAATGCTTTAAAGATATCATGTATATTGCAAAGAAGGTCAATAGCAGCTAAAAATGTTGTGTAATCTTATATATTGCACAGACAAACAAACACAAAAAATAACAAATGAAGAAAACAAATAAGAGCTTGGGGATCAGTACAGTGTAGTGCAAGAAGAACCAGGAGGTGTGGAATGTAAGTCAGAAATTAAATAATTAGAATAAAACATCACCAAGGCTGAAAGACATTTGTTAACAATGGTTAGCTAACTTGTTACTATAACAGCTTGGCAGACTAATGTTACTAACGTTAAGTACTCAAAGGAAAGGTGGGACAGCATTTTGCTGCAAACAGAGCAGCATGCTGGCTAAAAAAGGTGCCGGCTTTTGCTAACAATGTTTAGTTAACATTAATTCAGAAGTATTTATTAAAGATAGTGTCCATTTAGCAAAACTAAATATCGTCTGAGTGTTGCTCTGCGCATGAGCTACCCGTTAGGTTTTGATTCCTTTGTATAGCGCCAAAGAAAAAATATTAACAATCTTTAAGGCCACAATATCGCACAATATAAGCTCATCCTCTACTATCGGAAAAATATTTATAACTCTTTTCTGGTGGAAAAACAAACCCCAGGAACTTCTGTAGCCGGTCAGAGCTGAAGGCAAAAAGTGTCCCAATAAATGCCCCATGTTTGCACTTGGAGGTGGTGGTGCCCTCTCGTGGCCATATATATTATGAATGGCAGCAAGGTGGAGTATAAAATACAAAAGTTGTGGTGAAGGTGGCGGAGTCTGTGTCCCATGTGAAAACAAAAGTAAACCACATGATTCAAACATCACGTAACTTTCATCTGGCATGTTTTTACTTAACTGTGTCAAGTTACGTAAACAACATAAGTTACGTGAAAAATCGCAACTCACAAGCCACGGAAGTCACATAAAAAACCTAATTTATGTTAAAAGTCGTTTACCTTTGTTTTCACACGGGACACAAACCGTCTCCATCTGCATTCATAAATGAATACATGTTCGTAGAGAAGAGACAAAATGTTTTCTGGACCTAAAGAATCGACAAAATCAGGCTGTAACCCACCGAAGACAGGTCTCCGTCAGAGTATCAATCAGGACTTTTTTAAACAATTTAAAAATTAAAGCTACTCTGCTGAGTTTGCACTGAGAAATTATTTTCCAACAGTGACTCTTTGATAGCAGCAACAACATATTGTGTCCTGCACTGAACGCGGACAACAGCTGGTGAGTAAAGAGGATGAGTGAGGACGAAGAGAGGAATCCAACCAGCAGACGGTGGCTCCACAACAAGAATGTAAGACTTTTAAAGTCACATGAAAGTGATAAAAGTGATCAATTCTGTCTTTTTCTTCCTCAGTGATCATTTCTCATGTAAAGAGTTTCTGCTTAGAGTTTCTGTTTGTTCCACAACACTGGAGAAAAACAAGTGGAACTGAGTTTTATTTATCGCTAGTGGTCAGAAAGTGAAAAAACGTGGTGAGGCTATGGAGGAAACATCTCACTGTGCAGCCCGTTCTCACCCAATAACACAACTTTACACCTTCAAATTATGAACGGCACTCTTGTCCCAGGTGAAAACAACAGTTAATCATATGATTCAAACATTAATTAGCTTCTTTGCATCACATTTTTATGTAACTATGTCACTTCCAGTATTCATGTCAAGTAAAAAGTGTAACGTCGTGTTACTTGTACGTACAATAAATATAATTAGCTTGACAAACAACAAATTGAATGAACAGCCCATTCACATGACTGAACAGAGTCTTATCTCTGTCATCACAGATCGCATGTGAAGAGTAGGGCTGCAACGATTAGTCGACGTCATCGATTACGTCGACAATAAAAATTTGTCGACGCGAAAACTTAAGCGTCGACGCGTCGTGTTATTGTTGTTGAAAATCACCGGCGCCGGCGCCTCATGCTCATCTATAACTGCAGTGCACTACAGGATGTGCTGGGGGCAGTATCGCTCACTGTTTACATCCCGCGAGCAAACCAATGGCGCAAACACAGAAGAAGAATGAACACATTATGGCGGAACAAACTGAAGCAGACGCTCCAAAACTCCGACCCAAAGTTTCAAAAGTTTGGGAACATTTTACGGAGAACAAACCAAAAAAACACGTTGAGCACCGGAAACGCCGACACCCCGGAGCCGTAACATGTACCGCAGAAAGGTTCACGAGTTCACAAATAACCTTGATACCTCGTAGATATTTTAAAATGACATGCTAATCTGTTAATTAATCACCAGCCTACGATGCAAGTACATAAAACGTTTGTGTCGGAGATCTATCAGTCGGGAAATCACGGAGGAAGCTTGTTTAGCGAACGCTATTCATTTACGTTAATGCGTATTTTACGGCAGTAATCAATTAATTACGGTTGATAGGCCTACTAGCGTTTATATTTTTGTTGTTGTGGTCATAGTGGTATTTTACATTGAAAAATATATAAACTATATTACAGATAAATAAATGTGTCATTATTTTTATATATGTGTTTATATGTTCAAAAACATGCTATCAGAGTACAACAGGATTTAAGGTTTAAGTAAGTTACGTTAAACAGAAGTCTAAAATAGGCGTTTATAAATAAAGAAGATAGTCGTGATTAATCGAAAAAATAATCGATAGATTAGTCGACAACAAAAATAATCGTTAGTTGCAGCACTAGTGAAGAGTTTGTGCAGATTAAAGCGTCCTTAGTTAATGCTGCCTCCCTAAACTTTGATCCTCACCGCTGCAAACAACACACAATGTGTCACACACCTGTGACCTCAGACTGATAATGGATGAGGTTAAAGGAAAGAAAACGTCTTCATGGAGCTTCATGTGATTCCAGCTCTCTGTTGATAAATAACTCCATCCAATTACCAGATGTAATAATTCTGCACTCCAGTATATAATGAGGTCTAATGCCGGACCCGTGTGATAATTCCCCTGCCGGATGGCAGCCTGATCAGATGTTGAGCTTTGTAATTAGACGGCGGCAAATCATTATTTGGTGTTCAAATAGAAAATGAGGTTGGTGGGAAGTCAATTTGGCCCGGCTCTGTGGAGCGGAGATGCCAATATAATGATTTAATTACAGTTGGAAGCTCCTTGGATGAGACTTCAGTCAAGACGAGACTTTGACTGGGCTGCCGCACTAATGGAGCTCCTGACATCAATTTAGGTTACGTTTGCAGGAAATCTTTGCAATGATGCACTGAATTTTGTTTTACAGTTACCAGAATACAATTCTAATTTAAAAAAACGTTTTGTTATTTACAGTCTCAGTCTGTAGAGATTAGTCTGCTGAATGAGACTCACCTGACACACATACACGTTATTTTTGTTGTTGTTTTGAGAAATATGTATCCTGAACGCAACATCATTTAATGTAGCTAATGGTGAGATGAGTTTATATATATTTTTTTGCACACCAGTTAAACAGCATCTCAGTGTGTGTGTGTGTGTGTGTGTGTATGCAGACTTCAGACACATGCTGTCCCCCTGCTCATCAGAATTCAGATAATCCAAACAAAATGTGATGTTTATATGACTATCAGATTCAGAATATGGTCATTTTTGGATCTGAGGACCTCAAAGTTGTGTCTCTTTGCAGATGATGTGGTTCTGTTGGCTTCATCAGACCTGCAGCGGTTTGTGAAAAGCTCATATATCCTGCTGATCAGAGTTCAATTAACTTCTCTTCGTCCATGGCGTGCTTTTGATATAGAATGATGAGATTTACGATCGACAACATGGTGCTTTATTTTGAAACATGGTGTTTTATTTTTTAAACGACCGGATACTCTGTTCTGATGACTTTCTGTTGAGGCTCTGTTTAATTTCTCCTGTCATCTCTCATAAACTCTCACAGAACACTGGAGGTCTGTGTGTTTTCTACGGGAGATCTGACCTTAACAGGAACAACCTGACGTGTTGTCTGGTTGCAGTTATTCCGTGTTTGTTTTGTTAATAGATTTCAAAGGAAATTTGAAAAAAGACTTTTTTATAAGTTGAGTAAAAAAATTCTCAATGTAATTCTAATGTCCAACTAAGAACTCAGATCTTCAACTTCAGTAAAATGACTAATACCACAGCATAAAATACTGTTTAACTTCAGTAAAAGTATCAGCATCAAAATGTACTAATTATGTATTAACTGATGTAATAATCACTTTAATGTTGCAGCTGGATACATGATGGAGTTCAGTTTATTTTGTTTTCTGCTGGGTAGTTTGTGAATTTTCCTCCTGGGATCAATAGTCATTTCAGGCTGTAATATTACATTACAACATCATCATCATCATTTATTTTTTAATCTGTTTTATCTGAGTATGAAATTAAAAAAAAACTGACATCAGCATAAAGAACATCCAGCAGGAAGTCACATCAGTTAAATACGTTTTTGTTCGACACGACTTGTGTCTCTGTTGTCCATCCCACCGACAGCAGCTGGGAGCGTCTCAGTGTGCAGTTATTGCGTTGAGGCTGCTCGTCCACTTTCAACAGCGCCTCCTGTGTGTTAGGCTGCTGCCTGTGGCTCGTTAACAGTCTCACCGCTGACGCTCTGCAGGCCTGCTGAGCGCACCTTTACACAGCCAGCGTCTGACTGACAGCCAGCATCTGACTGACAGCTGCCCACTGCTGCGAAGGCTTCAGTCACAATCAATATGTGACAGCTGATCCTCTGTTAGCGGCTTTTGGTTGCAAGATGGTTTGGGACACTGTAAAAAATAAAAAAAAATCCCTGACAGCTAATTGGTAAATGGACTGCACTTATATAGCGCTTTTCTAGTCTTTGCGACCACTCAAAGCACTTTTACACTACAGACTGAACTCATTCACCCTTTCATACTGGTGGCCGAGGCTACCCTACACCTGCCACCATCAGGAATTCATTCACACACCAATGAACGCAGCATCGGGAGCAATTTAGTGTTCAGTATCTTGCCCAAGGATACTTTGACATGTAGGCTGCCATGGTCAGGGATCGAACCACCAACCTTCCGATTAGTGGGCGACCACTCTACCAACTGAACCACAGTCGCAGTCTGAACCACAGTCGCCCACATTGGATGAACCGTCTGTCTACCAGTTCTGATTAAACTGATGCTGTTGTAGCCAACGCCCCAAGGAAGAGTGCTGGACATTAATGCTGATCTGAAATGGGGGTGAAACTGTGGAATTCCTGTCTCCGGTTTGTCACCTGATGGCATTGGGCCCGTAAAGACTTTATCCATGGGCCTCCATCAGTAAAGAAACAGGAAGTACAAGTCTGGCCCAATAGATGCAAAAGAGCAGCAGAAGATCCATCAGGGGATTTTTATACACGGAAGAAGAACTTTTACTGAGCAGCATTCATAGTAATGCACAGAGGCCCGCCTCCAACACTGGATCACTTCTTTCCTGAAGAACAACAACAGTCTCCTGTGTCATCACAGCAGAACTTACAAGATGCTGACTGGTCAGAACCTCCAGATGTGCAACTCAAACACATTGGCTGTGTCCGAAATCACTCCCTATTCACCATATAGTGAACTATATAGTGAATAAGCCATTTTGTAGTGGTGTCCAAATTCTGAGTGAGCATCGCTATACCCTATATAGTGCACTACATATCTCCCATAA
>CAFUXE010000794.1:340825-355804 GCA_903364295.1 Serranus cabrilla | reverse complement strand
TTTATTCACCCTGGGACCCGGTTTCAAAAAAGTGCGTTTTCGGGCTATGCGTTTACGGGATTCGTGTGGACGGTCGGCCCAAACGAAGCAAAACATATGCGTTTAAGGAAAAAATCGTCTCCGTGTGGACGGGGTCTCAATCAATATCCAGATCATCACATACAATAGCTTAGGATAATATAATATCCTATCTGAAGCATAGATTATAACCAGTTTGTAATAATAAAGTGAGAAAATGTGATGTATATAAGCTAATAATAAAGACAATAAACATTTGTTCCTCACCTGACTGACTGTCTGGTCTGTTGAAGACATCGCTGCCACCCATCCAGTAGTGTACCGCCATCTTCCCGTGATAATCTCTCAGGGAAGTTTTAGCATCTGAAGGAAACCACAGAAGAATAAGAAATAGAGACACTTTCTCACACTGACTTTTAGCTTTCTCACATTCCTGTCTTTAAAGTCCAGACCCATTCTCTGACCCTGACCTGGACATCTGACCTCCAACACTCCAACTGACCAGGCAGATAGCCAATCTTAGTTTAAGATAATGGGGCGGCACCTGGGGTGACCAATCATATAGTCTACTGTATTTTTCTCTGCCCTTGTTGGTTGGTTGCTGTGTTTCTCACCGCTTCACTCCTCATAATAACCTCCTCCTTGTTCAGACAGCTGCAAGAATACAGTCCAGTTTCTGAGGCTGCACCTCCTCAGACCTCCTCAGACCTGAGTACTGTCTGCTTTGGTCTTCACAGGTACCAGGGTGGATAATTAGCTGGATCCCTCCTCTCTCTCTCTCTCTCCCATCCTCCCACCCTCTACAAACAAGCAGCTGAGAATGAGGCTGCAGAGGCCTGAAGGAAATTATTTGAGATAACATGCAATGGAGGAGGTGAAGGAGGAGGGAGACAGAAATGGGGAGAAAGGTCAACAGCTCATTCAGTCAGCAGCCTCTTCAGGATGACTGACAGCACGTTTCAGTGAACATGCAGAATTTTCAGATTTTCACGTAAAGTCATCGCACATTGCACATAAAGTGATCTAAATATCTATCTATCTATAATCTATAAATGTGGTTGAGGATTTGTGGACACCCAAGAAATTCCCCAGTAGGCATAGCTCAGGATCTAACGGAAAAGTTACTCCTGTGATTCTGGTCAAGGTGTCACAGAAATTGTACCAAAAGGGGCGTCACCTTTGTACAAAGCCAGGTGCACCTTTGGGTTTGGAAATATGTCATTTCTGTGGGGTGAGGTACAGCTGATGGAGGAAATGACAGTGGACCAGCCTGTACCTGGCATTAATAGTAGCCAACAAACTGTCCTGACATATATCGTGTGTGCGTTGTGTTTAAATCTGACTCCTGTCTCATTCTAGATCTGTGCAATCCTGGCTTTGGACATTTACGCAGCAATAACGAATACATTGAATGTGTAACTTTATAAACATTTCCATCATGAATCAGTTTCTCTGCATCAGCAAACACTGGTATAATATTTTCAGGGCAGAAAAGATCTTAACTGAAGATAACTGAAGACAGTTCTGATGGGCAAGTCCTCTTGCTGCTCAAAGGACATGAACAGTCTATTATACAGGTAAATGTGACTGTAAGAACATGATTTGATAGAGATGGTCACTGTTCAAAACTGAAGTTTACAATTATTTCTGTCCCAAACAATGTTTACCCTGAGGAAATGCACCAAAGATGAGCTGAGAGTGCCACAAGACAGGTGTGACTGAGACAGTACCACTTTATTCCCATTACACTTGAGAGTGGGGGGACAAGAAGTCTGATTGTTTGACACCAGTGACTGTGAGCCGTTCAACCAAAGAGTGAATTTTTTACTTCGTTGACGGTTTTATTTGAAGGATTTCAGGCTCAAAGAGGTGAAAGTGTTTCAAAAGAGTTGTTATAGAAACAGTGAATCATCAGGCCTCAAATGTATCTGACAGCTTTCTTATCTAAATGGAAATATGTCGTAATTCTGGACAATTCAGACCTCCAGAGATATAGACGATGTATTCCATTACTTTAGTTTTCTGTGTGTATGATGTAGGATCCTGTATCTTTATGAAATATAACTTGATGCTGTGCTGTGTGACTGCAGTGTGAGGAGGCTGAACAGTGCTCATGTTGCAGCAGTGAGGGAAGCTGCTCCTGAGTTCCTCAGTGGGACTCTGGAGAGATAATGGTTTCACTGTAACTGACTCTGGTCATTACAGACAGTTAAACTCCCACCGCCGCTCCACCCGCCTCCATCACTTACATGTTAAACCGCCACCGCTGCGTCTACCAGAAATCAAAGCTCCCCTCCGCTGAAGCGCAGACGCCTCGCATTGACTCAACTGTGAAACTCTATCTGCACTGCAGAGTTCACCAGTCAAGGAGTCCAGACCATTTATATGAGGATTCAAAAGTGTTGTCCCCCAGTGGTTCTCAACTGGTCTGGCTTTGGGACCCACCATCACCCCACAATGACAAGCGAAATCGAAGAAAACGTTCAACTTCCAACATGTATTTAATGAGTGCAGATTGAACCTGGGATAGTGCAGAATTACACAGTATGCCAACACAACAAAAGTTTAATGATAAATGATGCTAGAGAGGAAGATATTCCCTTTGACACTAAATTAGCTGCATGAACAGTTCATTCTCTGGATGAATCACCAAACATAACTCATTAAAGTTACTGAGGTCGCAGATCATTTTCTCATAGACCTCTATACAGGCCGACAGACTTCACTGGTGAAAATAATGAACCGTGTGCTTTCAACATTAAATAAAAAAGTCCAACAGTGAGAAGTAGTTTCAAAAAGACTGAAAACAAACTGTGAGAGTGAATAGACGGTATAAAAAAATCCCCTTCAAAATAAAACCACAGGATTTTTTTTTAACAGGCAAAGACCCACGACCCACTGAAAATGGGTCCACGACCCACTTTTGGGTCCCAACCCACCAGTTGAGAATCACCGCCCCAGAGGATTCAAATGAAAAGTTACAGCTTTTAGAGTATAAAGATTTGCTCTGTGTGGTGTTTAATACTCTGGACCTCTGACGTTGAAAATGATGCTTTCTTTAAAAAAATTCCCCCAAATCCAGAGTTTGATCTTTCCAACGGTCTTTCAACAGATCATAGATAACAAAAGTTTCTGTTAGAAAAAATTAAGCTTAAAATTGTGATATTTCTGTCAAAATCGCCTTATTCTACATCTCATTTAAAATGTGTCAAAACATTAAATCAGCGACACAGCAACACTGTTTAAGTTGTTCACACTTTAAACCATTATATGTTGTTTATATGTTGGTTCAGAGGATTAAAATGAGACTCTGAGAGGCATGAAGGTGCTTCATGTCATGTTCAAATATATTCTATATTGACCCATATAAACTGGCACAATGCAACCAGGGAAATTACGATTTTTTACTAATTTGTTCATGCAAATCTGACTTTTTTTAAAAACTCTGCTCAGATTTTGACATCTCATGAACTGAAGTGGATCCGAAACACGTTTTTATATTTTGTTAGCGCTCTGTCATAGTGTGTGTGTGTGTGTGTATGTGTGTGAAGGTTTTATTCAAATTAACGTCTAAAATTGATATTCAGACGTTGAGAACAAACAGCGAGGGATTCTTCTCCTCCTCCATGCCTCACAGACTCTCTGAGAGGCGAAGAAAGCACTGATGCAAATCGCGGCTGCCAGACAAAAGACCCACCCAGTGCCGTGATTGCCAGGTCCAGTCCACCCCACCACCCCTCCTCAACTGGGCTTGTGATGTTCCCTGTGGACCCTCAGCAGTTTGAACCATATGCCTTGATTCATGTGGTCTGCAGGGTCACAACATGTTTCCATACGGACACGTTATAAATATGAGTCTTTGTGTTTCTGCAGGGTCAGAGCGCTCATGGGAGCTGTCACTCAAACCCTAAACTGTTGCTGTGCATTCAGTTGTGTGCGTTTGGGAATCTGCAGCTAACCTCCCCAACTCCTGGACCAATCATCTTCAAATCAGTTTGTCACGTCTGTCTGCGAAGGACCTCTCATGGTCGCAGTGATTGAATTACTGATTAAGCTGTTTTTAATGATTGTTTTATATCACTGACTGCTGACTACTCACTCATCTTAACCGACTCCTCACTCCCCCAGCCTGTAGGGGGCACCACTCATATTAATGTTACTTCCTCTGTGAAGGAAATAATCCCTCCTGCTACTCGGCAGCTACTGTGGTAGTCCCCAATACATTGTTAAACCAAACAGCGTCATGTTTGGACTAATAATATGTTTCATCACCTTCTCCAGGAACAGTGTCTGGGTGACTGCTGGTACAGCACTTATAAATCAGTATGAAGCCAAAATAAAGGGATTTAGCTGTGATTTAATGTCAACAAACAGAACACATGGATGGTGAAAAAACTACACCATGATGCTGGTGTGGAAAAAGTCTGAATTCATGCTTTGTCTCAATACAACAAGTAAACTACTTTTAAAATGAGGATTTTTCACAATGGAGTTCGGTTCATCAGAGCTGTGCTTCATGCTCAGAGTGAGTGTTCAGTGTTTAGAGTAGACTGACTCACTGTGAGTGTGGATCAGGGTGTGGACAATGTGCTGGTGGCCATGGATGGAGGCGAGGTGGAGAGCGGTGTAACCCTGGAAACAAAGGACAGTATAATGATCTCTCCACAATAACACTGTTACCCAATAAAATATCTCTACTACAGACAGCAGCTTTATACAAATACGCTGTTGATGAACTATATTTATTTGAGGGTCATTCGTCACCAAAAATCATAAAATGTTTGTAGTTTGTTGGGACATCGCAACTAGTTTGTAGCCAAACAGGGTCCGTTACAGAAGAAACATTGGCTACATTCACACTGCAGGTCTTAATGCTCAATTGTGATTTCAGATCAGTTCAGATAACTTTTTTTTTTTTACTGTGGCCTAAATCAGACTCTGTGAACTAGGTGAAGGGTATATTCCTGAGCAGTTCAAAAAATGTTTTAAAGCCAATTCACAGGTTCGTTCTTACTAAACTCGTCAATCTTCTGATCTTCAGACAAAGTTATGAGCAGATGAAAAGGAGAAGAAGACTGGTTACGGTACGACCCCTCAAGTTCAGCATCTAAAAGTCTAAAACCTGTCCTCTGTTCAAGTCTGTGAACTGTGGGAAGCTATGCCTGGAATTAGTGTTTTTAAGCCTATCCATGTTCAAAATTAGCAATTATCTACACCATGACACTAGTAATAAATGCTGCTTAATGTATATACCACACAAGGCCTGAAACACTAAACATTAAATATGCCACACATACCAACAGGTACCAGCACACAGATAACAGAGTTTCGAGACACACAGTACTGAGGGAGGGAGTACACAACGCACACACTTTGTTTCAACACACACACAGATCAACACCCCTACACATATTCACATTTCTGAGGGCAGATGTAGCAAGAAGCAAATTGAGAGCTACATCAAGGTCATAAACCAGGTGAAGATGACCTCAGACATGAAATAGAAAAAGCCAAATAAGGACAAGTGTGCTGTTAGTTGTCTTCCTTCCGCAGGGCGGTGGCCAGAAAGCTGCAGCACCAAGAGGCTGTGGACATAGCTTGTGTGCCAACGATGGGCGGACTGAGACTAAATCCACAGTACTGCCCCAACAGTTTAGACCAATCAGATTGTTGCACATTCTCATTATAAAACTCTGTGTAACAGTAAGTTAGGTACCCTTTTTCTGTGAGGTGGTTGCAGCTAACTGCTTGCAGACTGTGATTTCTGAACAGATAAAGGTCCATGTACATGCTCGCTCTTTCATTACTGTCATATTAAATAGTTAGAAGGATTTTAGTCTCCTCTCTTCTGTTCTACAAAACAAACTCGCACTAACAGTATCTAACCTTAAAATCCAGGTAAAGTAAAATCAGAGATTTGTATTAAAATACATCCACTTCCACTAACTACCTCCATCACAGCTGCCTGCCTTTAATCACCACGTCCAAGTGGACTCTGCACTCAGCGTCTCAGTGCGTCTTATCTCAGTCAGGTTATATGAATATATCGGACACAAACTGTCCCGTCTCTCATTGCAATAAAACAGGTCGCCATCCTCCATGTTCATGTCTCTGCTGCAGCGGGTCTGTAAAGTGGTTTTAAAACCACTGAAGCTCCTGAATGATGTCACACATCAGCAGAGAGGAAGTCTCACATGTTTTTAATCATTTCCATGTGAAAGTGTTTTTGAGGACTTTATCTCAGAAACAGAACAAAGCTGTCAGCGACAGTAACGCAGGCTGTGTGTGCATGTGTGTGTCAGCCTGTCTCGTCTCTGAGTTAAACCGGATGTGAGCCTCCATCATTTGTTCACATTAACACTGCGAGTCCCAGCGGAGCCGTCGTCAGTGTCAGAGACGCCGTTTAGTCCCGAGGTGAGTGACAGTAAAAGGACGGGAGACGGTTTGAAGTCACTGTCGATTAAGGAGACAAGTCTGAAGTTTACAGAGAATTGAGTGACTGTAAACTCAGCTGTAAACGGCCCAGAGGACATTTGATGTGCAGTAACGCAAACTGTCATATTGTCAGCGACTGAACACATTCTAAAGTTCCAAATGATGGACAGAGTGTTTGTCTCCAGGACATGTTGGAGTAATCACAGGTAAACAGGGGACTTGTAGATGTTTCTGGTATTTATTTGAAGAGCTGAGCTGCTTCCATGTGTCCAATGCACTTTGAGCTTCAGTAGGAGGTCCTAAGAGTTCTGATCCAGGTTCTGAGAATCTTGATCTAGGACATTACACACAGATACATCAGCGGATCACACAGGAAACAGGAAGCTGATCAGGCTCAGGAAATTAAAATGCTCAGTGAGCTAGCTTTCGATATCCAGCTCAGGTAGCAGTTTCCCTTTGCTTTCAGCCTTTTTTGCTAAGCTAGGCTAAACACGTCCAGAAACTCTTTCTGTTTTGTGAAATATGATGCCGGTGACCCAGTGAAAACCCGCGCTGACACATGGAGAACATGCAAACTCCACACAGTCACAGTCAAACAGGCAACCCGCTTGAGTCATGCCTGCTGTGGATGATCATCAAGTAATACTTTACAATCACATTTAGCAATAAGTAAATATTCAACATTATATTCAAGCTTTTTCTTGTAAATTTACCTCTTTACTTCAGAGATATCTGATGTTTTTTGCAATTAAGAGAAAACCCCCCGCACATTTAGTATGTGTAACCGCACATGTATCTGTAACGTTTAAAGGTTGTGTCAGCGATCGTGGTTACCCTCACTTCTGTTGCGAGATCCCAAACAAACAGAGCCAGCGAGCCCCTCCCTTCCGTGTTTCAAAATGATCACGAACGTGCTTTTCCAACTTTGCCGAAGCCAGAGACGGACTTTTTTAGAAACTATAAGCTAACAAAAGCAATTCTACACAAACTAAATTCCTACCATCTGATATTCACTCCATTCAGTATTACTTCACCTACGTTTGCTTGACTTATCCAAATGAAGAGTTTCGGTCACACTTTTCCTGAATGATATTTTGCAAATTCACATCCAAACAAGTCACAAGCCAGAAGCTAGCAGCTAACAACTGAATGCTACTCACCAGTCCAGAAGAAACAGCGCGACCTGTTCATCGGATTCAAATCCGTTTAGCTGTTTGACATCCTTCCATCTTCCGATGGCCTTCCCAATACTTATTTACGTCTTTGAAAAGCACGATGATACTCCGCCCTCCTCTTCCTCCTCTTGGATATTTAATCAGCCATAGCTCCTGATATTGTTGTAGCAAGCTGCCACTGCCTCAGCTCTCTGTCAGCTACCACTTCGCGTGCACAAGTTCAAAAAAACCCTCAACACCCACCCCTTGTCGTGATTGGTTGGAATACTGTTTATTTTGATTCTGAGTGGTTGGTAGTCCCTTTCGTTTTTGTGTACGATCTCGGAGCCTGGGGGACCCACGGAGATGTGTTTTTTTGCCGCCCCAGCTAGCGGATCGTGAGGAAGGATCAGATGAATGTGACCATTTATGTTTCGTCCCAAAATCGCTGATACAACATTTAAAACATGACTTACCCCCTTCAGAGTGACGCAGGCATGAGGAGAGAGGTCACACAAACACAGATTGAGGATTGAACACAAAAACAACAAACTGCAGGTTTCTTGAGGTGAAAAAGATTCAGAGTTCACTTACGTGCTGTTGGGGCGACAAATTGTTGGAGAGGAGGAGGAAGAGGATGAGAAGGACAAAGAGCAGAGAAAAAGAGAAAACGGATAATTATTCAACATCTGGAAATCATGTTACTATGAAATAAGAAGATATTCTCACATTATCAACTTCTGAAAATGGCAAAGGGGAAATCTTAACATTTTCAGAGGTCACACAGACACAGATTGATGATTGAACACAGAAACAACAACTGATTTCACGACTGCAGGAAACATCTGCCCTAAACTTCAGTCATAGTCCGTTTACCGAAAGTTTGCTTCTAAAAGATTCTGATTTCTGAAGGGACTTTGGTACAGTGACTCGACTCTCTTTACAGGTTTCTTGAGGTGAAAACGAGGGGAAATCTTTTCCAACTTTTCTTTGTGAGTTTTCTTACTTGATTTTGTGAACTGAGTAAAACATTCAGGTTTTACCAAGTGTATCTTTACATCAAATTGTACGTTAATCATTCCAATCATTTTAAATATATTTTCCTGTTCTTTGAACACTGCAGCAACATTCTTAAATTTCTCTTTTTTTAAATTGTCTGTTTAGAGATAAATAAGAGCCTGGAGATGAACCAAACATTCTGCACCATTCAAACCCAGGTGAGGTGAATGATAAATGATAATAATTGTATATTAGCATAGGTAACACCATCTAAACACTATATAAGGAAAAGCAATATATGAAATGTGATATTAAAAGCCACAAGGATCCAGTTGGGTGGGAATTGGGGTGGACTGTACCAACTAATCCAGGACTTTTAACCTCATGTCCTGCGGGAAGCTATGTCTGGAATTATTTTTAAGCCTAACCCTGTTCTTTGTATCTAACCTTAAAGTCCGGGTTAGTAAAATCAGAGATTTGTATTAAAAATACACAAGACATTTTTCAAGCCTGCTACCACCTTGTCTGGTGATGATTCTCTAATTTCCACCCAAATACAACCCAGAATGTGCTGTTTTGGTTGGTTTCCTTCCTTTGGTTCGGACTGTGTTCTCGCCTGCAGCAAGCCGAACTCTGGTGCACTTAGAAGTGAACTGAGACCCTGTTTTCTAGCGTTTTCTACAGTTTGGTTCTTTGGTCCGCACCAGAGTTTGTTTGAGCATTCACATCAGCTTCTCTGGTCTATCTATGGAGTTAGTTTGAAGCGGACAAATCATCTCAGGTTTCAAAGCACCATCAAAGTGTTTTCCATGTTTAAAACAGAAGGTACAATATCTTAAACAAACACCGCACATTTAATTGTTTTTCTCCTCTTAAAGAAACCTTAAGCTTAAATTTGAGGTGATAAAATCCATTAGAGAGGCACTGAAGCCTCCTGCACTGAATCCAAAGCGTTGTATGGAATATTGATTTTTGATTTGCGGCTCAGAGTCTTTTTATCAGATCCATTAGCTCCTTAACGATTACAGACAAAAAGTTAATTATGTAATTATGGAGCCAATAAGTGACTTGTCTGCTTTGCTTAGCTCTGGGGCTTAAACATTATCTCCTGTGTTCACATCATCATCATCATCATCATCACCATCATCATCATGAGCAGTGAGTGGCGAGCGGCAGCAACCGGGGACCCGAGCAGATTAACACACGGTAAATTGAAATCTCCTCTGGTCGTTTGGGAAACCATTAAGTAATCACAACATCAGTCCCTTCCAATCAATCCACTGCACACTGATGCCTCTGTGTGTGTGTGTGTGTGTGTGTGTGTGTGTGTGTGTGTGTGTGTGCGACTAAAAGCAAAAAAAGAAAGAAAATCATCTTTAGAATGAGTGAAAGTCTTCAGCAAGTAACCAGCAGGATAGACTGTCAGGTTTTCACACCTGACAGTCTGGACCAAGGTTTGTGTTTTAAGTTATCTTGTATATTTTAGATCTGGTTTGTTTTGGTTGAAACAGAGATGGTTCACAAAAGAGGTGGTTCACTGATGACTCACTTCCTGTTCCTGTTTCAGGTGAAAAGTTGCTCTGAGGGCCGGTGCTACAAAATATAAAAACAAAAACAGATGCTGCGTTCCAAGGAAGGATCCTCAAACGGCTGAATTTGAAGGATGCTACGTCATCGATATCCGCCGAAGGACTGTTCCAATGTCGAGGATCCTCCGAAGGACAGAGTCCTTCTTTTACCGAAATTCCAAGGATGCATATGTGTATCCTCCGTGCGCTCGGTTTACCCATAAAGCCTTGCGCACACCGGTCGACCGGGAGATTTAAAAATGGCGAGTGCAGAAGCGGTGACGCCGGCGGCAAGATATGCATTTAAATGTAAATATTTTCACTATAAAATCAATATTTGTTCAGTATGATAATAATATAGGAAGGAAACAGGAGCGCTGTAATTACACTGCGTCAGACAACAGCGCCAATATCCGTTATTATTTATTTCATTACTATTTTTATTATTATTTATGTACGTACATTTTATCTATAGAACGATTTTCAAGATACTGAAAGACACTATAGATTAGTGAGCACAGTTTAAAAACAGTTTAAAAAACGGAAAAACGTAGTTGGAGAAAGAAAGAATATTTTGATAAAACGAAAAGCAGTCACGCATTAGAAATGTGCATGTACATGCACACTCTGAAGACTGCTCCATTTGTGCGTTTTGCCAGTGATAGGAAGGACTCTGGCCTCGTCTCTGGAGGACCCGACTCTGAAGAAAGGATCCTACCAAGGAAGGATCCTTGACATTGGGGAAACAGCAATAGTATTAATGGAGCTACCCTTTGACATGTTGACCTGCTGGTGGCACTAATGAAACGTCCTCCTGTGGGGAACATGAGGATCCAACAGCTGCTGAGATGTTTCAGACAGATGTTGGTGCAGCTGCAGGCTAACGGTGAACCTGTGAGGATGTTTCTCTGCAGCAGCAGGAGGATTACAAAGGTTAAACTCTCTGCTGTCATTTGTTGTGTCGGCGGCCTCTGGCTGATGGAGGTTAATGCCGTGAACTCGAGAGGTTGATAGAACAATCCAATCATGAAATGGGATAATGAAAAAGCAGCGACAGGCTGCACACCGTGTGTGTGTGTGTGCGCACGTGTGTAGCAGTGTGATGTTGCTACACTATTATCAACAGGGCCTTTTGATATAAGATAAATAATAGGGTACTTTTATTTTGAAGGGTACAGGTGTTATATTTTGTTGGGGTTGTAGTTGCTTCAACATTGATGTGTTTTGGGTGAAATGGTGTTTGATATTTATCTCATTTTTATTTTATTTACCTGTGCAGGCGATGAAGGTGTGCTATTGTCTGTCTGTCTCAAAATGTTCAAACTCTTTCTTTAAAAAGTGAGCGTCGGTGAGAATCAGCTGCATATATGTTTCTGTTTGTTTATGCAGTTATTAAAGTGCATCACACCATCACACACACACACACACACCCCACTCACCGATCTGACATTGACATCAGCACCAGACTGAAGCATCAGGTCCACGCTCTCCTGACGGCCCTGCTTGGCTGCCCAGTGGAGCGCTGTCTGAAAACAGACACACACACACATACGCACACACCTTCAGGATGAACACACAGTTTACACACGTCATGCAGCCCAAACTGAGGAGGAAACTAAAGACTCAACATAGTGACAGCTGCATGTATTTTCATTATTAAATGATATCTACAGGTTTCCAGTTATATTCTCAATAACTTTCTGTTCTGGTTGAACATGAAGAGATTTACTTTCTATACTTCTAATTTCTCTTCAGTGTATTTATATAACGTTGGCTGTCACACATGAAGTGGCAGCCCACTCTCTTGAATCTGAATACAAACACTTTGGATCTTCAAATTATGTGCAATGCATATGTCACAATCCAATTTTGTGTGCATATCATACGCTAATCCTTCCTCCATGTTGACAACATCATTATGAATGTTGGTGAGGCATTAAGCCACGCCGAGATTCCACCGGGTGCAGAACGGCTGCGTTGCGTCTGTATTGCGTCTCCGGACCCGATAGGTTTCCATGCTAGTCAATTTTCAGGTATTTCACCCATTTGAAGCCATGGATGAAGAGGTTTTCATTGTGGAGGTCCAAAATAACAAGATTATATATGACCCTTCACATCCTTTTTATAAGGACAACACAGAGGTGTTGACTCCTCTGTTTTTCATACTACTGTGAATGGAAAGTTTTCGCTGTTTACATTAACTCCTACGATATTGCGTGATTACACGTGAATTCGCGAAGCCACGCGGGTCCAACAGTCTGGCGGACCGGACCACAAACGCAGCCGGTGGGGGTTGAAGGACGGCGGAGCTCGGATCGCAGAAGGACCACAGACGGAACGCAGACGTTCTGCACCCGGTGGAATCTCGGCGTTAATGCACAAAAGTTGCAGTTAGGGTGGGAGGCAGAGAGGTGGATGGGTCAGAAAAAGCCTAGGAATGAATTATGTCACTTCCAGTAGTCACGTCATCCTCGTAACTACTTCACTTCCAGCATTAACTTGCATTTATTTCCTTTTCTATTTCCTTTTATAACGCCTACCCAGGGACTTTTTTGCCCTACTCTTAGATAAGTGGTTTGGTAGCCTAAGTTCATCCAAACTGCATCCTTTTTTTTTTTAGTGAACCTTACGATGTCCTGCAGCCGGTAGGGTCGCAATTTTGGAAACGCTGTTATCGCGACAAAGAAACTACAAATGCAGATATTTTGAAATCTTGATTTTTGATATATTTTCTTGAAAAGGCCTGAAACCATGAATTAATTAAATTAGCTGCGGACTGATAAATGGACGGATTCATTTCAGCTGCAGCTAAACATCTCCTCTGTGTTTAGATATTTGAAAGAAATATAATCAGATCCAGATGTGTTGGGACATGAGACATTAACGAGCTGAACGAGCTGCAGACACACTCTGTAATAATGTGATTTTAAACAGTCAAGGACAGTGATCCCGTTAATGGTTGTCATCAGTGTTTCTCTCTAATGTTTATTATCACTAAAATGCGACAATCTGCTCATATTGATAATAAATACACAGTTCACTCTATTGTAATTATTTTAAATATGATATAATATTTACAAAAAAAAACAAAGTGTTTGTCCTCAGTGAGTCCATCAACAAACAAACATATTTTTAGTTTCCATAATGAAAGATCTCCATTCCGACAAACACAACTTCTGTAGGATGTGTAGATTCAGTTCATATATCTATATAGATCAATGGATGATTGTCAGTCTATGTAAAACATAGATAATTTATGCTCACACTGTGTTTAAAGTAAAGTAAAGATATGGAATTATGGAAATACATTTTCTAATGAAACTTTTCTAATGACATTTTTTAGAAAATGTTTTAATTTGTGCACATAATACAACATACGGTGCAGTACTTTTTTTTACAACCCTACTTCAGGTCGCTGTGTAAATGTCATGTTTTTGTTGAAACTATTTATTGTTTATTTTTCGGATTCTCCATTGTCAGTTTCAAACTTTCATTTCTCCCCAGTTCATATAGCTATATCCTTAAACGCAGTGTTTATTTCTGCTGTCACATGAAAGCACGAAAAATAAAGAACAAAACAAATCCTCATGCCAGAATGTTATCTTCTGTCCTGTTTGTTTCTGACACTAATATACTAATAAACAGCTGCTAATAATAATAATAATAATAATAATAATAATGCTGATAGTGGAGGATATTTGAAGGTTCAGACTGAATCTACTGAAGGAGTTTAAAATCTGTGGAGGGTCTCTGAACAGCATGATGCTATTGCTAATGCTAACAGGCTCTACTGACAAACAGCAACACAGAGAGGAACTTACAAACTTCATGTGTCCGAGGGATTTCAAAATAAGAGGAAAAATAGAAAGAGACAGACAGCAGATTTTGATGAGTATTAATAAACTAAAAAGTGTTTTTGTTACATCAGCATTTGGTTTATAGGAAAATGTGTTGAAATTCACAACAACAAAGTCTGAAGAGGCGTCCGATCTGGACGCATACGGGGGACCTACTCTTCTTCTAGCAGGTGCAGCAGGTTGTTATCAGCTCATTTAATTACCACTCAGTGCTTCGCTTCATTACTTCACCCCACGGAGTGGGAGTGAAGTAATGTTTTTGGCTGCTGTGTCTGTGTGTTTCCACACCTGGATATACATGACTATATTTGGCCAACAGGAGGCGCTGCAATCTAACTGATTAGTATACAGACATGAATGGGGTGAAGTCTGCCATCTCTGATTGCCTTTTTTCACTTTGTTTGGTTACGCTATAAAACTAAAAGTTTCCTGGTTAGTTATTACAAAAGATCATTTGAAAAGTAAATACAACGGAAGCTGTCGCTCAACCACTGTTCTCAGCCACGCCTCCTGTTCGCTGATTGGAGGACAAACCCAGGACCACGCCCAGGACAAACTTCAGGGAAAATGGAGCGTTGTAATAACTGAAACTGTATCGAATTGAGCGGAAGTACGTAGGCGGGCGACGCCAGGCTATCGTGGTCCTGCTGTTGTCTGGACATTTAATTCACTCTGATGTTCCTTGTTCAGCCAGCAGCTGAGAGCATGAAGACAGAGGTCCCCCCTCTCCCCAGGTATAGGGGGAAGAGGGGGGAGGCGAGACGGTTTGTTTTGGCGCTGTCTGTGTATTGGCGTGCTGATACAGAATGACCGCTGGGCCCTGGGAGGGACACTATGCTTTTCATTACAAGGTGCTAACTGAACCCCATTTCGCCTGCCGGACGCTTCCGACAACCACTGAGACTGTTTGGGCCTCCACCTGAGTCACACACACACACACACACACAC
>CAFUXE010000794.1:326108-340531 GCA_903364295.1 Serranus cabrilla | reverse complement strand
CATGGCTGCCATATTCCCCACGAGCCTCTAACACTGTTGAGGGGTAATCTTGTCCCATTCTTCTTGAATTACTGCTTTTAATTCTTCTAAATTCTTTGGTTTATGCTTTGAAACAGACCTTTTGATAAAGCACCACAGATTTTCAATGGGGCTCATGTCCAGGGATTAAGCTGGCCACTCTAAGACCTGGATACTGTGCTCCTGCTGCCAGGTTCTACTGGCCCTGGATCTGTGGCAAGGGCCATTATCTTGTTGAAACATCCAGTTTTGACCTCGACGGAAAAGTGCACGTGCAGAAGGGAGCATGTGGGTTTCGAGAATGGCACAATACTTGGCAGAGTTCAATGTGCCACCACAGACAGTGAGATGACCAACACCAGCAGCACTCATGCATCCCCAAACCAGGATACTGCCTCCACCATGCTTGACAGTAGGTACTGTACATGCTGGAGATAATGCTTGGCCTGGAGGAAGATAAAGCTGGAAACTGGAATCATCTGACCACAGAATCTTCTTCCAGTTCCTGGCTGTCCAGTTCTTGTGTGATTGGGCCCAATGACGCCGGGATAACCTCTGTCTCTCATTGATCAGGGGCTTCTTGACAAAAGTTTTGTCTTTTGATAAAACGCTTGGCCTTCATTAGTGGATCACCGGTACCAAGATGACCCTATACTCAATTTTTCTTATGTATTTTTTGGCACCAATCAATTTTAAGTTTTTTAACGCACCACATTTAACGTTCAGTAACGGTAACAGCATTATAACGACGGAAACAGTAATAAATTAGATTACCCCGTTACTGAAAAAATTACGGCGTTACACAACGCCGTTACTTTAAACAGCGTTATTCCAAACACTGGTCATGGAACATAATATTAGACACGATTAAAAGATCCTGGACACAGAGGTGGTGAAAAACTGTTTCATGCCCTAACTCCTAAATCAAGACATAAACAGTTTTCAAATTTTTTAACATGTTTTCAGATATTATTTTGTATCTTCTTCAACACATTTTCAAACAAATCTCTGATTATACTTTACCCCAACTTTAATGCAATATTTCACAAATGCATGGGGTGTCCAAAAACTTTTTCCCACCACTGTATATAAATATATTTGTAAGATAATTATCGTATTTGTACAATAATTATTTGCTCTGCGCTCCTAACAGTATCAGGACCGTAAATGTGACTGTCCTTGAGAATTCAATCGTTTTAAGAATCTAGTTCAACAGTTTAACATCTGGCGACGCTGTTTCTGCTGCTTGGGATCAACCAATCACTTTACTTGCAGGTTGACACAATATGTCATTGAGATTCCAACCCAATGGAGACGTGTGGGCTTCCAACCTAACCAGAATAAATGCTGGCATTGTACTTTTCTGCAACAGATCGGAATCTCAACATTTTTGAACAACTGCACCTTAATTGGTGACACGTAACGAACACTGCTTACATTTTGTTTAGTCACCAAAACCACTTGGTTTAGGTTCAGTAAAAAGAACAGCATGGGGCTTTTAATCGGGAACGGACGAAAAATTCATGCAAACATTGGCTCATTAACGTTTCAGCAGGAATGAAACATTGATTTGTGTTAAACAGGTTTATTCATGCGGAATCAGCAGCTCTACTGCTGCTGAACAAATGCCGGGAGAAACACGACAACAAGCCACGGATGCTGCGCGTGACACATTCACACATTTGTGAACATGACAGACACCTGCCCGCCCCAGCAGGACGCTCCTACCGCCGTTAAACAGTCAGAGCTTTCGTCCTCCAACAGATCCAGGAGGGGAGCGCCTACAGTGACCCGGTACAAACTCCCAACAGTGAGCCCAGGCGTGGTGGGCATCTGTTGGCCCTTTGGTGGTTGAGGAGTGACAGACAGAATGAGTTAGCAGCGCTCTTCTGAAAGCAGCAGGGAAAGAGCACATCAAACAGGAGGATATCTCACTGCTTCGTTTTGATCAAGTGAAGCATAAAAAGAGAGTAATACTCTTCCACCATTGATGTTGTTATTTCTGCATGGGGAGGTCCTGCAGCTAATGGGAAGGGGGAGGAGGGGGGAGGCCATATGGACGGCTCCTTTTGCAGAAGCTCTTGAATAGGAAGCTTAGACTCCCATAATGCCGTGTGAAATTCTACTTCTGGCATGGCAGCAAGCTTTCAAAGCCGGCCTGCAACAGTTTGACCATATGTGCCAGTCTGAAGGAGCGTCTCTTTCACTGGGTGTAGAATCACACTTTGACTTAACAATAAATCTGAAGAACATATGTTGAGACTCTCAGAGCTGCTGGAACAGATTAGCGAGCTCTCTGACTGCTGAGCGGCTGAAACAATGAGAACCGGACTTCAGATTCTCAGTGAAACTGTTAAATCGGGACGAGAAAGTAAAAGCGACTGAAAGATCTACTGGCTGATTGTGTGACGATCAGTTCCTCCATCTGCTGCGGAACGGCTGCTCCCCTCCAGGCTCCCTGTTTGCTCAAATATTAATTACCATGTAATTACAATATCATTACACTTCCCTATTGTCTGGGCTGCAGGGCCATCCCCTAATGAGCATGAGCTCTACACCCTGCTGCAACGTCCAGCCGCTAATCAGGGAAGGATTATCACACAACGGGCCCCCGGACACAGACATGGACTCGTCCCCCCATCCCTCCTTCTGAAGTGGGACCCCGAGACTGAGAGGTCATTGAGTGACCAGAAAGAGACACTTAACAACCAAGAATGAGACACAAAATGACCACAAAGAGACAGAAAATGACCACAAAGAGACAGAAAACAACCACAATGAAACACACAATGACTACAAAGAAACATCAAATGGCTACGGATTATGCTATTATCTTTTGAAGTATGTTGTTGTTTTGTTTTGAGTCTTTGTGGTCATTTTGAGCCTCTTAAATGTTGCTTTGAGCCTCTTTGTGTATATTTAACCTCTTTTTGTGTCTGCTTTAATTGTTTTGACCGTCTTTATGGTCATCTTTGTCTCTACGGTTGTTTTGTGTATCTTTGTTGTCATTTGATTGATTTTCGAACAAAACTGTTAGCAGTCAATTCAAACAGAGGTTGTGGCCCGGGGGCCCAGTCCTCCTCTGGGCCCCTGAGGACCCTATCAGTAATCCATCCATGCTGCTAATATTAACCTGCCAGCAGATGGCCGGAAGACGGAACAGAGAGCTGATAAAAAGAAACGGTAGGAGGTAGTTGTGTATGTAGGACAGCGTTCAGCAGGGTGTCAGGTGTTCAGAGCTGTCAGACTACACGCCTCGCAAAGCAACACCGCCTTGCTGCTGCTGCACACAAACCTGCCAGGAGAGCGGACGTCCCATTTACATCAACTGCATTTTACATTAACACACACACAAACACTGCTCGCTTCAAAGAGCCCGCAGACGTCCGCACACTTAACTCTTTCAGACTGCAGACAGACAGACGGAGGTGATCTCAGCGACAAGCTAATTGAGGCAGAAGCGAGTATGTTTACAGGATTTCTGTTCACATGGCCAAAAAGGAAAAGACAACTTACCCCCTTCATGTAAGCCACCGTTCACATCACACAAGGTCGTCAGGCGAGGAGGAGATGCAAACAGAGAGACAAAGACACATTTTCATTTCTTCTGCCTCCTTTTGTGAGAAAATTATATTATTAATACCTCTCTAACCCAGTTTGTGGAGAGAGAACACACGCACACACGGGGAGAACATGCAAACTCCACACAGAAGGAGATCTACAGTGGCCCACAATGTCCAAATATTTCATAAAAGGCTAAAACTTTTCACAAAAAGAAATTACATTTCATGAAAGAAAAAAATATGACAAAAATATTTCATGAAACACAAAAATATTTCATCAAACGCAAAAATATTTCATGACAAGAGATTTCAACAGGATGTGGTTGGTACACTATGTTTTTGTACATTTTAAATGGCAATTGTAGAATAAAGTTAATTCAATTTTAAGCTTAGTTTTGGTTGCTTTTTGTAATAGAAACTTTATTCACTGATGATCTGTTCAAGGCGCATAGAAAGTTAAAACTCGGGCATTAATGTCTGTTTTTTTAACTTTCTTTCTTCAATAAATGGTGGATTTGGGGCTTTTTTTTTTTATAAATAGGAAACATACTTTTCAAACCCACATTAGAGGGTTAAGACTTAGGCAGCAGGTTTCATTGGGTTAATAACCATCAAACAGATCTGTTATGAATCAGTATTGCCAAAAGGACATAACTGCATCTACACAAGAATATTAAAGCTCACATTAAACAGTAAACATATTTGTTTCTGCTCAGTTGAATCTATTTCTGGAGCTCAGTTTGGGTCCACGTTTGTGAGAGAAGGTGAGAGCTGCGGTCTGGATCGAGGACCAGACTGTCAGTGTGTTCACACTTGTCACTGTGTTTTGTTGAAATGTGTGTGAGGGCGTTTATGTGCCTTTTCTCCTGATGGGATAAGGCTTTATCTGATTCATCTCAGCAGCTTCTGATCCAAACTAAGAGGATCATTCATTTCAATAAGCAGATTACTGAACATTTCCTTTCCTTAAGCCAATTGTTTTCTCAAAGTGATCTAAATCCGCCAATGAGTGAATTTTCATTTACCATAAGATGTCCTCTTTAACTTGCTACAGGTTTATGCTTTTATGGAAATCCTTGTGTCTCTGTGAGCAGAAGGAAAGTGCATTCCATTGCTGTGAGAAGAGATGTCCCTTGGAAAAATGGGTACGGCCTTATAGAATATAGAGAAGGTTTATGTAGCCACATTGTAAGGGCTGCTAGATGAGCGCAGTACAAACAGGATGCATCTCCTTTTGCGGACCTGTGCTGGATGCATGTGCTGGGCTGGGAGTTTTCCTCACAGGATTACATACTCTGATTTGCCATATATGTTAATGGGGTGATGTCTGTGTGGATGTGTGCTTCAAGACTTAACTGAATATGTAAAAGCTAGTTTGCATATAGGTTCTATATATCAGAACCAATGTCCAGAGACAGGAGGGAACCGCATGCCACATTGTATCTGGGACCTCGGCGGTGTTTAATCTGACATAATTAGATTCTCCCCGCTGTACTTACAGTGTATTTGATTGATGTTGAATAAAGAAAACTTAAAGGAACTTCGGACATGCTCCTTGACTCATTTCTCTCAAGTTAATATACAATAGAGTCTCACAGTCAGTGTGAAGCTGAGCTGCCGCAGAGGACTAAAGAAAGACCTGCTGAGAACTGACACTGTTATTCTGCCGGCTTTAACCAGGGGAACAATCAGCTGTAATATCAACTCAAGATTTTAAATCAATAACTAACTAATGCACTGAAATTGAGGCCTGATACAAATGCATACAACGATTCGACCGATAGGCGATCTTTTTTTTTTTTTTTAACTTATTCCTCCTTTTGTGGCAGAGAAAGAAAGGAAACTTCATGATAAAGAAAATACATAAATAACAAATTTTTGTTAAAGTGTATCAGCCTAGTAGATTCTTACTCTCCTATCTAAATACAATGATAGAAAATAAAACAGCGTCTGCTTTACTCACAGAGACGAAATCCTGACGAGAGCAGCAAAGAAGTAAAGTGAAGAGAGAAGTGAAGAGAGATATTAAAGAGAACATCGGCATCCTAACAGGCTAACTGATGTTAACATAACATAATGTTTGCCATCATAATTTAGCTTGTTAGTGTGCTAATAGTTAGCAATAAAGCCAAAGTACAGCTGAGGCTGATGTGAATTCTGAGTCTGAACATTCCTAATTTTTTCATTTAAATAGAAATAAAATAAAGCAGCAAACTAGTTTTCTGATTTAAGGAGGCCAGATGTCCACGATTGTTCCCACATGAAGTAATTAACTTGTTTTCAGTGCTGACTAGATGTTTATGTTCTGCCCCACTCATTATTACTGAAGCCAATATCAAAAACAAAAGCTTCAAAATTTCTTAATATTTGTTATAGTTGTAAGGGCTGTTAATAGTCTTTCATCAGCCATGATGCCAGCAATTCTTTCTGACAGAAGTGTCATGTTAAAGAGAAAGTCCATTCCAGGAGGTTGGTTTCTTCCTTTATAAAGTACCCAACAATGAAAGTACTGCATTCATGGTTAATGTCACTGAGGCTATGGTACAGAGCGGTTCTAAAAATGTTGCTAACAACATCATACATAAGGTTCACTGTTTCAAAAAAATGGTAAATGGTCTGCACTTAATAGCGTTTTTCTATTCTTTGCGACCACTCAAAGCACTTCTACACTACAGACTGCGCTCATTCACCCTTTCATACTGGTAGCCAAGGCTACCCTACACGGTGCCACCTGCCACCATCAGGAATTCATTCACACCGATGAACGCAGCATCGGGAGCAATTTGGGGTTCAGTATCTTGCCCAAGGATACTTCAACATGTAGGCTGACATGGTCAGGGATCGAACCACCGACCTTCCGATCAGTGGGCGACCACTCTACCAACTGAGTCAAAAAACTAAAAAACTATCCAACCTCATTTGAATTTAGGCTGCACAACCCCTTAAGAAAATCCTTGTATAACGCCTGATGAAGTTTTCATGCATGTAAATGCTGGAAATGGAGACAATGTGGTAACTGGAAGTCACATAGTTACATAAAAACGTGATGAAGTTCAAGCAAGTTTAAATCCCAAGCCCCCATAGGTAGTTTCTACTAGCAGTTCAATATGACACAGGTTTACGTTTGGAGAAAGTAGCATCACGTCATCATCGTAACCGCTTCACTTCCAGCATTTACATGCATTTATGTACTTTTTAAACTGTTAAACCTTTAAACTTTTATACGCCTCACCAGGAATTTTTGCTCTGACTTTTGATCAGTGGTTTTGTTGCAGAAATTAAACCAAACTGCAGCCTTTTTATACACCAGTAAACCTCATTTATGTATAACGACATGTGCACTATTTTAGAAATGTTCCACTGTGTGTCAGTGCAAAGGCTCATATGGATTGTTGTGGTTGGTATTGATTGATAACCTATTCTGACATTTAGGTTGTAGAGCCTGTTTACCCTCATTTCCCTTTTTCTTTTTTACCCTTTTAAATCATATCTGACGGAACAAAACTAAAGTAGTTCACTTCAGGTATCATTTAGTGTAATAACTTCAATAACAATAAATAACTTTAATGTTGACCTATAGTTATGTTTGAACTCTGATGTGACTGATATGAGAGTTGTACCTTCTTGAAGACGAGGCCGGGCTCCTGAACAAGCAGCTGGCGCTGAGTGGACACACTCCCCACTGCACAGCTCCTCAACCAGAGCTTCTCCACAGGATCCAGCTGGACCCTGTGGAACAGGGACTGTGTGTGGGGGGGGGGTATATCAGGTGACTTTTTCTTTATAAAAGTTTGTTTGTCTTTAAGTAATAATTTGAACAGCTTTGTGTCCACAGTGTCCGCAGCTACAAGCAAAAGCGTTTCTGGTTCCTCTAATGTTCCATTATGTGTGGGTATTTTGCTCCACAGTCCGTCTCCGTCCTCGTTGTCCTCTGTCCGTGGCATGCTGCAGGGCAGGAGGCCTGATGCCATTAGTGGTGTTTATTGTCCTGCAGGGTGCTGTGTAGCACCACCCAGTCCTTTAATCAGAGTCCTGCAGGGCTGTCGTCACTGTTCACTGAGACACCTCAGTGTTAATTACACAGCCTGGACAGACACAGAGGGACGCTGTCCTTCAGCCTGTCAGCACACACTGAGGGACAGAGAGTGTGGTCATAACTACAACTCACACTGAGGTACAGAGCGTGTCCTCATAATTACTGAGGGACAGAGAGTGTCCTCATAACTACTGTCCACACACACAGAGGGACAGAGAGGACCCCTCAGAAGTCTTTTTATACAGATTTTACATTGATTTCATTACATTTTATATGCCGTTTTGTATTTGCTACTTACTGTTTTATACTTTTTAAAATAGTTTCTAATATATTTGATTTGATTTAATATTCTATCTTTTTAAATTGACTACTTTATGTTTTTATTGCTTATATTTGATTGTGTTATATTTTATATGTTTTTTGCATTTACTATTTACTGTTTTAAATGGACATTTTTTATTACCTTTTATATCATATTTGATCATATTTAAGGTCTTTTTTAAAGTTACTATTTACTCTCTTTGTTTATTTTATTAAAAAAATGTTTATTTTTACTTTTTCCCTCGAACCAAATTATGAATGTGTGTTGGGGGTATGACCCCCTACCTGTCAGGGTACATGGATACGGATTGAGTAATTCTCTGCCGGATGGGTAAATAAGTGTTGTTCCTGCAATCTTATGATAGCATGGCCAATCATTTTGGGATCTTATGACTACACCTCCTGCTTCAGTATCTCCTAAGATTAATGACCATCAAAGTCATCCAATCAGAAGGCAAGGTTTGTGACCATCAAAAAGGCTGCATTCCTGCCCTTCTCTCTCTCTCCTGGGCACTTCTTGCTCTCTCCTCTTAATCCTATTCCCCTTCTTCTTTTTCTTAGTTAATAATTTTTTTCTTTTTCTTAGTTTAGTTTATCACTTTATTCATGTTTCCCCATTTGGGATGAGTCTAAACTGTTATTTTGTTAAGTAACTGTAAATAGTTTTTTTGTGCTTTCATCTCTTTAAATTTTTGAAGCAAGTTTAAGAATCTTTTTTTTTTTAAATTCAGAGTTTAATTTAGAAATTCAAAACCAGCCCAGCTGTCACCCGCCAACTTTTCCAAAGACTGGGCCTGTAACCCCTTCAACGGGCTTGTATCAGCATCAGAGAGGCAAAACCCTTCCCAGAAGAATCTCATCAAGCAAGCAAGCTGCTGAGTCGCTGGGGAGCCAGTGAATCTGAGGCCCGGAGCCTGGGGCATCCCAAGCCGATACCGCGGCCTCCAGTGAAAGCCTTCCACGTGCTTCCAGAACAACGTGCCTGTGCCTGGAGGCGCCCAGAGTCGACATACATCACTGGCCGCTGCCACTGTACTGTCAGTTCTGACAATAACATGGTGGGCTCTCAGTCTTGGCAGAAACTGTCGGAATGCAAGAACCACAGCCCTCAGCTCCAAGACATTCATATGCCGGTTCGACAAGGCGCTGGACCACCGCTTGACCCCACAACCTTTGTGGATGGCACCCCAGCCTAGTCTGGAATGTGTCTGTAAAGACCACCTGGCAATAGACCATCGGTTCCAGAGCACTCCCTTTTTGCATGTTGGCTGAGTCCCTCCACCAGTGGAGGGCCCTGCCGAGCCTCTGAGAAACCACCACCTCAGCCTAGTGGGACCTCTGTGGGCTCAGGCCCAACCCCAACTGCTACCTCTGCACAGGACGCATGGACAGAAGAGTGAGAGGAACCACCTGCACCATGGCTGCCATCAGCTATGCTGCTCTTTGCATAGTTCAGGCACAGTCCCAGGCGCTGAGTGTGCTGCGAGAGCAGGTTCACATGATGGTGACATTGCTCCTCCGAGGTTGAACAGATCAGCCAGTCATCCAGGTAGTTCAAGATCCTGAACCCTTGCTTCAGCATGGGTGCAAGGACTGCGTCCATGCATCGGGTGAACATCCGGGGAGCCAGAGAAATGACCTGAAATTCAAACACTCTGCCCTTGAAACCGAATCTCAGAAACCAGTGGTGCCCCCGCCAGATCGGAATCTGGAAGAAGGCATCCTACAAATCGATCGTGGCAAACTAGTCCCCTGCTGTCATAGCCTGTCTCACCCTGGGGACTGTCAGCATCCTGCATCTCAGGGGGCGAAGAAACTTGTTGAGCCCCCTGAGGTCCAGAATGGGACAAAGACCCCCACCCCGCTTGGAAACCAAGAAATAGCGGGAGTAGAACCCAGCTTGGCAATTCCCGTGGCACACCTCCTTTATGGCTCCTTTCGTCAGGAGAGTGGACAGTTCTGCACGCAGTATACCGACCTGCTGAGGGTTGCTGACAGTGGTGAAGATGGCCCAACTTATCACAGATGGTCTGCAGGCGAATTGCAGACCCATGGGTCAGAACATGCTGCCATGTAAATGGATGGTAAATGGACTGCACTTATATAGCTCTTTTCTAGTTTTTGCGACCACTTCGACATGTAGGCTGCCATGGTCAGGGATCGAACCACAAACCTTCCGATCAGGGGGCGACCGCTCTACCAACTGAGTGTGGGGGGCTAACTGGCAGCGTTGGCTGGCTGGAGTCCTGGAACTGTCGGAACTGGTCCTCTTCCCGTGCCCTGTCGGCAATTGTTACGCCTCCGAAAGCTTCCAGCCGGGGCCTCAAGTCGCCTGGTCCCATCCCTGGCGCCGGTTGAGGTTTGGACGTTCTAGTCTGCCTCGTGTGCCTGGTGTGCCTGTTGAGGCTGCCGGAGAGCTCTTGCGCACAGGCCCGGCTATCCCGTGAGTGCTGTAGCAGCCTGGCCGCATCAGATCCAAACATAGCTGAAGGGTCTACTGGCAATTTCAGGAGGCAGCTCTGATACCCCTGCTGGAGCTGGGACTGGGACAGGCAGAGTTGGCGTCTCACAACCCAGAAGGAAGCCATAGCCCTGCCCGCAGCTTCTGCCTGCTCCCTCATAACAGCAGAGAGGCAGGAGAAGGCTGTCTGAAGTTCACTGACAGTGCTGGGATCCTCTGGCCCAACCTGTAGTTGACGGGACAAGTGACGGAGATACAGGGACATAATGGACCCAGTATTAGCCAGGCGGGTCTGTGTAGCCATGGCTCTGTGCAGCTTAGCAAGCAGGCGATCCATAACCCTGCAGTTCCTTGGCTTTGCCAAGGATGAGGCTGGAGGGAGAAACCAGCGGGCTGAGAGCTGGGCCCATTGTAGGGAGTGGCCCACAGGCAACCTGCTCCCTGCTACTAATGTTCGAAAGCCTTCGACATGGTGCAGACCACCTGGGCATAGAAACTGGTGAGCTAAATTGTTTGCACACCTGATCTCTGAAGTCAGACATAAGGGGCACCTGCATTGGTGTGGGGCTTGGTCCCCCATCTTCATCAAACCGAGAGATGGGTGCTGAGGGGTCAGCAGGGAGGACAATATCCAGAGCTCTGGCTGCCCTGCTGATGACCTTGTCAAAGCGGGAGGCTAGCTCACTCCTCAGGGTGCTAGCCACCATTCCCTGCCGACAGGATAAGTCATTGTCCTCAAAGGAAAAGACAGTCTCTATGTCCACATCATCTTCTGCCTCATGCTCCATTCCTGGAGTGGGGGGAGGCTGGGCTACAGTGGGCTGAAAAGCAGGAGAAAAGGGAGTGCCCTGCCAGGACCTCAAACCCTCTCCTGTCTCTCTTGCGGCCTCACTCACTCTCCTGAATTTGCCTAGAGGCATATCAGTAAGAAGGGAGCCCGTTGGCTTTGCTGAAAAGAAACAGCAACGAGCCTCTCTGGTGCTTGCAGGTAATATAAAGAATCCATACACAACCGGGGTTCTCTCTTGCCAACAGATAGTGCTAATGTCCCAAACACAGCACACATCTATCATGGCCATCTTCTAAAGGCAAAACCACTCCATAGCCCACACAAGAATGTCCCTTGTGGCTCGCCATACCTGCTACAGTAGGCAGAAGTCCACTTCTTTATCTACGTTTAGCAAGAGGAGTAGCGACCATGGCTAACACCAGCTAAGGAGCGTGGGTTTATTTATCACCCTGGGGGTGAGACGTCCGCTTCGGCCGACTAGGTCAGCTTTTAGCAGATAGTCTGCAGCTAGTGCGTGAACTGGCAGCCGCCAGTGATACACTACACTGCAGATTTGAGGAGCGGGTTTACTGCCCGCTGTAGCCGGCTCTGAGTGCGCTTGTGCGGGGGCCCTATACAGCATGTCAGACTTGTGCGCCGCGAGTGACACACTACCGGGCACACAACCACAGGGACAAGAGAGATGGACAGGGAGAACTCTGCAGGATGTAGCTTACACGCTAGCCAGCTTCCGTCTGCGCTAGGATCCCACCGAGTGCGTTAGCCATACACCGCAGGCGATACACTGGTAAAGGATATAAGCCATTGGGAGGTTCTTTGTCACTTGGATTTAACAGCACAAGGCAGAAAGGAACACCGAGAAAAGCAACAGCAAACAGGTAAGTGGATACAATGTTGTCGATCGTACACTCTCAAACGCACACGTTCTGCTCAACCACAATTCAGATTGCACCCTGACTCAGGTGGAGATCAAACAATCAATGATTACAAGACAGCACATGTGCTTTGTAAGTATCTATGTGGGCGTGGCCGGGCAAGCTGGTGTGTCTTAAAGAAGTATCCATGTACGCTGACAGGTAGGGGGTCATACCCCGTACATATGGAAAATGTAACGGAGTCAGAGAGAAAGAGTTGGAACATGGTGCTGATTATGGGATGTCGCCATGGGAACAGCACAGGAGTGCACAGGGGGCACTGATGGCTCTGGCTGTTCAGAAAACACACACACTCACACAAACACACACACGTGAACTGACCATGACAGAAGAGGTGGCGACACTCCGGCTGTCGTCCTCTTCACTCTGAAAAACCAACAAACAAAGTATTATATAATATTGAATAACTACAGTAACTTGCAGCTTCAATTGTACTGTAAAAAAACAACAACAAATCAAACAAAAGTCAATTTATTTACTCAAACTATCTGAATATGAATCTGGCAGTGGTGGAAAGTAACTAAGTACATTTACTAAAGTACAACTTTGAGAGACTAAACATTTTTAAATAAATGTTTTTTGCTTGAAATTTTCTTTTGACATTTTAGATTTTTTGATATCAGAATTTTTTTCTCCTGAAAAATATAAAAGATTACATTTTCTTTATTCAACAGTATTACAATCTTTGTTTAAATAAAACTTTTGTGTTTGCTCATCATTTTGTGACTTTTTCGGCAAATATTACACCTTTTTTTCTCTAAAAGACAACTTCTTTCTTCTGATATACTACAACCTGTTTCTTCTTCCTGACGATCTGTTGTTCATCTTTGTTGAAAGTGAAAACAGCATTCATGAATTCGGCTGACATGCTGTAGTTTTATCCTGTGCACACTTGATCATATGCTGTGTGTACACAAGAGGAGTTGTGCATTCATAATTTGACATAATTCAGCTGTTGTTGTGTAATTGTTTGCAGAGAGAGTTATTATATAAGATGCTACAGACGCAGAGTGAACCTCCCTGAAGGAGTGATAACGAGAGAAAATCTAACAAATCCATTAAATTCCTAAAAGATGGTTACAAGTCTCAAAGGCTGCTTTCATCTCTGCACCTGACATCTTTATTTACTGTCTGCTGTCAGAGAATTAATGAGCGCCGCTCCATTATCTCCTTTATTCTTTCATCAATAAATCTCTTTCATCTTTCCTTTTTCACCCTTTTTCTCTCTAATTTTTTCCTTTCATTGTCTCTTCAGTTCTGTAGCAGCACTTTGTGCGATTTCTCTTCACAGTACAGTAATGTACAAGCGAGGAATGTGGGGATTTTACATTTATGGAAACAGCTGATGAGTACTACTTATTGTAGTGACTGTTTATCAGAAACTGCAGTTAAATACATTGCCACAGTGCCAAAGTAAAAGATAGTCGTTGGGGTTCAGCGGGTTAAACTTCTATTTGAGTTGACAGGAAGCAGATTTTAAATTGTTCCTTAATAAAAATAGCATTTTGTCATATAGGTTCAAAGTGCCATGAGAATGATATTTGAAGATTGTTATACACTGTGTTAAAGCGCTCCATGACAGATGAGCACTAAGCATCATGGGTAATAATGGGTGAAAGTCTGCTTAAAGCAGCACTGCTTCCTCCTGCACAGCAGGAAGACGTGAGGAAAAACTCCTGGTGTTATGATGGACATTCACAGGCTGTGTGAAGCTCCGACACCAGAGAAGAAGAGTCCCAGGGGAGAGAGGAGGAGGAGGAGGAAGCTGCTCGTTAGCATTAGTCACTAAGGTGTTTGTGTAGATGTTGGTGCCATTGCAGAGGTGAATTAAAGGTAAAAAACAGAGAAAAAAAAAGCATTAACATGTTTATTTTTAAAATGTTAATATATGTAAAAGCAGAAGATATTTAAATGTGATTGTTGTTTATTTTACTGTTTATGAATTTCAGATAAATTAAGCACAGTGTTACTGTCCTTCTAAAATCAAGTTTAAGTTGAATAAGGTTTTTTCTGGAGTGAATGTGAAGGTTTCAGTTTTGTTCTCAAACAAATTTACATGATATTCTACTGACCTGATTCCAAAAAAGTTGGGACGTGTGAAAATAAAACACATTTATGTGATTATAAACTCGTTCTGAATATGAGGCAACTAGACGTTCCATAAAAATTGGGCCAGGAGCAACAAATCAATGAAAGTTGTTATCCACATCTAAAATACAGAAAAAGTTTCCTTTTCCTTTCATTTTTTCAAACCAAAGTAGACACCATCGACAGTACCCTCACCTCCTTCCCCCCACTG
>CAFUXE010000794.1:314372-324400 GCA_903364295.1 Serranus cabrilla | reverse complement strand
AAAGATGTTGATCCCTGGAGGTTTGCTCACACTCACAGAGAAGAAACATGAGAGAAATTAAGATCAATTACATATGTAAGAAATCAGAGGGGTGACATTTAAAAAGCTCTTTACATTATATACAAAACTGTTTCGGTGTAATATAAAATATCAGAACAATCAGAACTGCACAGATGTGGTTGCAGCTTTTAATCATGTGCCTGAATTAATCACATTATTTAACTAGATTTAACAGAAGCAGGCTTCAATATGATCACATCACATATTACATTTACATGAGAGATGTAAGCATCATAAACAGAACTGATTATCATACGCATTTTTTATAGATCATGAGTTCAAATTACAGATTTTATGGACTTTTAGATTAAATCATTAATATTAAGTAAAAGCTAAGATGTTACTGAATCAGAATTAAAGTCAATCTGATCTCAAAATAAAAATAACGATTAGAACAAATGTAAAACAGCTAGTCAGAGTTTTTTTTAGAATAAATTACTAAATAAATGACATTTTTTTATTTTTTTTATTTTTCAAAACAGGACATTTCTGATGTGAGGATCATATGAAAATGAACCTAATGAAATTTGAAATCAGATGCAACATTAAAGTAATGAACACATGAATGCTTTAACAATAATAATTCATTAAAATAGTTATTTTGAATGGCGGGTAATTGTATTTTTTTGTACATTTGGAAGTAATGTAATGCCGATAATATCACTTCTTAAAGTACTACTACTGCTGTAGTAATACTGCAGTAGTAGTAATTTAAGAAGTAATACTGCAGAATCCCACGGAGTGTGAGTGAAGTATTGTTTTGGGTGGCGGTGTCTGTCTGTCTGTCTGTCTGTCCGCTACATATACATCCTCTGGCCAACAGAGGGCACTGTGGGGTGAATTCTGCCATCTCTGATTGCCTTGTTTAAGTTGTATTTGGTTCATTAATATATCAGCATACATTCAGTTTTATATCTGTTCGTGAATTATAGGCAGTGTTTCCACAGAAAGTTCCTGCAGCCAGAAATTATTTATTGATATGACAATGAGGCAGAAACCCACGGGGGCGGGACTTCCCCTTTAATTACCGCTGCCTGAAGTCACGACTCAGCACGCGTGTCTGAAAATTAAATGTTGCTAAACAGTCCGGTGAGACTGACAGAAACGTATTAAACAGCTTCAGTGATGCGTGACTAAGCTTCATTACTGAGAGGAACTCCTCACTCCTTAATCCCTCTGCTCTCCATCCATTCACTGCAGAGTGAGGAAGCTGACACTTTTATTTCGGAGAAGTGGATAACATATCACTTAATATTACCTGTTAAATCCACGTGTGTGTGTGTGTGTGTGTGTGTGTGTGTGTGTGTGCTGTAACTTACTGGATCTAATTTTATTCTTTTATTTATAGTTGTGGATAAACCTCCTGCAGCAGGTTTGTGCCCGTATGATCTGATCAGTTTGTGTGACTCCGACAATATATGCAGAAACATGAAAAGTTGTTATGGAACTGAAACTCAACATTTGTTACCTTGACTTCACTACCTCAATAAACCTCTTCAGTTTATCCACTTTAATCTTTCAGGTAATCTAAACAAAATATATCAGCTGACAAAACCAATAATTTTACATCTAATAAAGTTAAAGTTTGTTCAAACACAACTATTAACGCCTTTCACTGAATTATCATAGCTCACTTCTACATGTTAAAATGTTCAAAGCTAAGTTTTGTTTTTCTTTATTACACAGAGTAAGCTTTATTATTTTTGTTTATTTTTCTAATTCCCTCTTTGACCTTTTGATTGGAATGAATTTTGTTGCGCAATAAATCAAGAACCAGAAACAACAGGAAGTGTCGGTGAGACAAAAAAACTAAAATCTCACCTCAAAGAGAAAAAAATACACCAAATACAAAAAAGCAAATAAAAAAAGCCATGTAATCACAAAAGTAAATATAAATGTAAATATTCATAATCTGTTGCAATCTGTTACTGTGTTTTATTTCTTTGACTCTTTTGATTATCTCTTCTTTACTTTATTTATTATGAATTCATTAGTCTGTTTTCAGAAGACAAACAGAGCTGATCAATAGCAAAGTTGATTTTTAACTTCAGCATGTTATTTTTTGTGTGACAAAGACAAAACAAGAACTGTGCGACAAGCTCTGAGCTGCTCATGTAACTAATGAAGTCTCGCTCACATTAACATATTAATTGATATTTTTCCAACAGTCCTGGTTTTTCTAAAGGATTCTTTGAGTCGGAGAGGAATCGTAATGAGAGCGGAGAACGATAACCATGGAGAGAGGCCCTGCACCTTCCAGTTTGTGTAATCTGCCCTCTTATTCACACTGCTGCCGTCTGATTGTTTGAGAAATGAAAAAGCCATTTTGGCCGCGGCGGTGCTCTGAAAGGAGTCGCCTTTTTGGCGGCATGGCCCTCGTTGTCAGGGTCAGCAGAGGTCAAAGGAATTATGATTATGCCACTCATTCTCCAGACTCTGTATTCCCTCGCTGACCCCTCTATAAAGAGGCTCATGATGGAACTGTATCGCTCCGAGGACCAACATGAATGTTTTGAAATGAGGATAGCCACTGTTCAGTTCAGGAGGTTCATCTCAGAGGTTGTTTCATTTCTTTTTTTAGAGAGTTTCTAATATTCCTCACAGCTTCTCTGATTCCTGACAGTTTCTGTTATTCCTAACAGCTTTTCTGAATCTTTACCGTTTCTGTTATTCCTGACAGCTTCTCCAATTCCTGACAGTTTCTCTGAAACTAAATGTGGTGTTTGAGCTGAATGTCACCTGTATTAAATGTGATCAGCACATTAAATGGCTGTCAGTGTTACTAAAATGATTCAGACAGTAGAATGTGAATGTTTAATGTTGTGACATGTGTCTCAGATTGGCTATGTTTCAGAAAAGATCAAACTTTGGGTTGAATAAGTATCTTTATTACACAGCCTAAATTGTGTAACCAGGTTAACTCAAATGTTACAATTTAAAGCTTTTATCCAAAGTTATCTACACGAGTCAGTGCCGTGGGGTTAAGTTTGACTCTGACATGGTGAAGGAGCCAGACATCATTCATTGTTAGGCTGTAGTGAGTGGGTCCTGAATAAGGATCAAATCTTCCTGATGATCCAGTCATGGGAACCTTAAAGGTCAACTGGTCGTCAGGTTCACAGCAGAACTTGTTGATCCAAGGTGGATGATATGTTGATTTTTAGAGGGACGGGCTGTGACGACAAGGAGTTCAGTCTGAAAGAGGTGATGCTGAAGGTGGCACTCTGACTTCCACATAGAAATCAGCGAGACATGAAGAGATTAGAAACTGTGATGACATCTAGCAGGACGTAGAGGAAGAGCTGGGTTTCATCAGCGTAGAGGTGGGGTGTAAATGTTACAAATGTCTCGAGCATGAAGACATAAGATGTTTTCATTATTGTGATGATTTTTATGTCTGTGTATTAAGAAGAAACAAAGACTAAATTGAGTGAGCTCTTTGGAGAGCCAACTCAGAGAGATCCACCTTCACTCTCTCAGGGGTGCCTTTGGCGAGAGAGGAGGTCTGCTGAATTGTTCCACACACCTAGAACAGGGACAGCCCTGAGGCTTAGAAAAATGGGGGATTGCCATGTGAGGAGCCTTTCCAACAACCTCGGCACTGCCCTCATTTGGTGCCCTCCTGGTAGTTGATTTGGTTAACTGTAGAGTTGATGTCTGTCCGGATGAGAACATGCTGGTCTCTCAACACTGGAAGAAAGAGTCAGAGAGAGAGCGAGAGTGCCAGGAACACCACAAGGAGTTCACAAGTCTCTGCCGGGCATTTCACTGGCCTCTGACAGCTTTGTGGTTCCACACTGCTCTCCAGCCAGTAAGGAAAGCATCTGCTGCAGAATGGTAGCATCAGGCTTCAGAGAGGCAGGCCCAGGTAACACACAACCTAGCCTGGAGTAAGGTTTCTCTTGGAGTAGTTGACCCCGAGGCCAAGCTAGTTCACATGGCTGAGGAGAACAAATGTGTCCCTGACTGCCTGAGTTAGGTAAACAATGTGTGAAACAATGTACACCTTGGGGTGTACCAGCTTAATATTACTGAACATACGAGTCGGCACAGCGGTACCACTGCCGGCTGCAGTGTGCAGATGTTGTCCTTTATCAAAACAGCAAGTTGCTGAAGCACCAACAGACCAACAACAGAGTTATGAAGCTACCAGTGACGAGCCAATTTGTATAAATATGTGATCATTTGTTTTGCTCGATATCACTTAATCTGCAACCACTAGAAGATAGATCACAGACAGATCCTCTGGTGACGCCGGAAGTTATAGATGTTCCTGGGTCACCCGAGGGTCACAGGTGACTTTGTTGTTTAACTACTCGACCTTTGCATGCGCAAGATGGAAGCATCCAGTGTTAAGCACCGTTTCTGGCGGTCAGTAAGAATGAACTAAAACTTTTAGTAAATGAACGCTCTGAACAATGAAAGTGGCTTCCAAGTTGATTCCATGTTATGACAAACATGAACACACCACAGTAAGAAGAAAGACTTCTAAACTCAGGAAATGAGACCATCACAGCAGCATCTTTAATCCTGATGATAAAGAGTCAGTGAACATGGACCAAACCAAAAGATTCTGAAAGACCACAGAGGAGATAACGGTGGCATCCTAACATCTGCAGCTATAATCTTTTATTTAGAATACTGATGTTCAATAAAGGGGCCTGCAGCCATTCTGTGTGGAGTTTGCATGTTCTCCCCGTGTGTGCGTGGGTTCTCTCCGGGTACTCCGGCTTCCTCCCACAGTCCAAAAACATGCAGCTAAGGTTTAATTGGTGACCCTAAATTGCCCGTAGGTGTGAGAGAGCGTGTGAATGGTTGTCTGTCTATCTGTGTCAGCCCCCCGCGACCCGGGTTCGGATAATCGGTTACAGAAAATGAATGAATGTTCAATAAGACAACAGATTGTTTTTCTAAAAACTAAAAGTTGCACCACAGAAAAAGAGAGGACAGGAGACAGTTGTCTCAGGAAGAAGCTGAACATGAGCACAGGTTCGTCTTTCACTCACTGTCCTGGAGACGGTTGGTTCGCTGGCCAGAGACAATGAGTCGCTCCTCAGAGACAGCAGGTCAGAGCAGGCCATGTCCCCTCCGTCACTGCTGGAGCTCAGACAGGGATCTGTGGGGGTCACCAGGTCTGCAGGTCTCTGTTCTGATTCTGCTGGATTCTTTGCTCGACTCGCTTGGGCTGCCGGGCACCGAGACTGAAAATCACAAGGAAAACATCAGACTGAGCCTCAAGGTGTTTATTTGTCTGTCACCTATTAGAAGTTATATTTAAAGAATTTATTTCACAGCCCAAACTTTGGTTAAGAAGTATCTGTAAATATCTTCAAATGTAAAATCAATACTGAAAAATAATAGAAATAGAAAGCAGAACTGAGACTCAGCTGGACATGTTACTGTGTCCACAGCGCTATAAAGCAGTAGTTGCACATTATTGTTAATTAATGTACAGTGAATACACTGAAATAATGCACTTGTTATGAGTTTACAAAAGAACTTTGAAGCTTTGTGGCTCAAGAGACGTATTAATGAAAATTATATTTTTCCTTCTTTGTCTAAAAGTGAGCCATTATTGTTGTCTTTTCTTTTTACTGTAGTTTACAGTTGGCTATTTACTATTTTGCTATTTTTGGATACATGGTATTTTAAAGCCTCGTCTTTGTCAGTCAAGAGTTCAGAGTACAAGCTTTAAGAGTTTATTTTGCAACAGAAGTGCAAGAATACTATTAGCCTGGGTGCAACCAAACTTTAGCCCCGCCTACAACATTTTTCTGCGGGAAGTTCGGTCTGGCACTTCTCCGTTGTGGCGCTACTATCCTTGGTACAGAACTACCAGACCAATGAAATTGTCAGGGCGGGCTTTGCAAGATGATGGACAGATGAGCGACATGGCTGCCGCATTCCAACTGTGTTCTTAGGTTCTGACAGGACCGACAAATGCGATACGATTTGTCTGATGTTTTGTGGAGTAATTTCTAGACGGAGGACTTGTTTGTACATACATTGACCAACTCTGTGTATCCTTAAATTCTGCAAAAATCTACTATCAACCAATGCGTCACTTAACATACGTCACATCCTACATTGCTCTGGTTGGTTGTTGATCTATCCAATTGAGCGAAGAGGCATTTTTTTTCCCTGGTTCAGTTGAAACACGTCCCATTATCACAGCCCAATGGATCAGTTTCAGGCTCACATTCTGAACACAATCGTGAGTATGACGTCGTCAGGCTAGTTTTCTATAGCTCCTGTGAAGCCCTACAGTTCATTCTATAAAACATTAATGCTGTTCATATGCTTACTGTAAGTATAGTCAGGTAATAAAGACCCACATAAAAATCACCAATTTCACCACATCACTCCCGTCTTCAGCAACTCCACTGGCTTCCAGTCAAATTTCAGATCAATTACAAAATCCTCCATTACACCTTTAAGGCTATCCATAACCTCACTTCCCCTTATCTGTCCGATCTCCTCCACGTTGCCACCTCCTCCCCCACTCCCTCCGATCTTCCTCCTCCATCCACTTCTCTGTACCCTCCACCCACTTCAACACTATGGGGAGCAGAGCTTTCAGCCACTCTGCTCCCAAACTCTGGAACTCTCTCCCACCGGGCATTCGAAACACTGACTCTCACCCACTATTCAAATCCAGACTCAAAACTCATCTATTCCAATTAGCTTACTCAGTATGATTTCATCCCGCACCACCTTTTCTTTGTTTTGTTTTACTTCTTGTGTCTTGTTTTCTCTCCCTGTGTTGTCCTGATCTAATTATTGTAGTGTCCTTGAGTGTTTAGAAAGGCACTTTTAAATGTTATGTATTATTATTATTATCATTAAAACTGTATTTAGTGTGTTCCTGTCTCTCATTGACCTGGTCACATTTAAGTTCGTTTTTTGCCCTTGTAAACACAATTTGGAAAAATGGATTCTTTCGTTGTGGACAGAAGTTATTTTCCCGTGTTTTACTCGCTCTCTGTTAGGATCTTGAGAGCAAAGGTATGCATTTCTCTGCTCCGCTATTTTATTCATTTAATTCTACTTTAAAACTTTGTATATAGTATTTGTTCTTTACCATCATTGGTATTAAGAGAAGTGAGGTTTAATGACGTTTTGTGGTGCAATTTTCACACATTCTGTAATTTATTTTAATGCCGTGTGTTGTTGTTGGTTGACAGGCGGTGACAATAGGAGGTGATCTGTATTGTTCACTACTTTACTTTTATTACAAGTATGTGCATTTGCATTATTTTTATCTAATATTGGTATGAAAATTACACACTAATATAGGGATGTTGATACTGTTTTGAATGGAAATGATGTTTATTGTAAATATTGTGTCTTTGTTTTGGATCTTGAGAGCAAAGGTTGGGACAATAGAAGGTGATCTGTATTGTTCATGACTGTTATTACAGAGTGAAGAGAAGGCGCAGAAAAAAATGAACTTCAACTATCCTGTTGTGGCGTCCTCAATAAATTAAAATTCAACACGACACAGTGTGACATCCGCTCCACTTGGTAGGCGTGATAGAGCACAGTGTGGAAGCGAACCTAACCAAATGAAAAATGTAACATCCAACAAAATGTTGGAACTTCACGACTGAATCCACCAGGCTTTATATGTGTAAGCAACCTAAAAAGCTTCGGATCAGTAACCTGAACCCCCTCTCTTCCTCAAAACCAACCTGATAGATAAATGTTCAAACGGACAAACTTTTGTTTTGAAACAAAGCTCTCCAACTTCTTTAGAAATCAGCTTTTTTTTCCTAAAGCCTTTTGCAATGTTTCCTGCAATGTTTCTGAATGTGTTCTCCGAGTGTCCGTCACACTGCTGATGAAGATGATGTAAAGTGAACATAGCAAGCAAGTATGAGTTAGAGTCAGTGTGAAGTGAACACAACATTAAGCTCTCATCACTTCCAATCTCCACTCGTGTCTCTCAAACAGCTCAGAAGTGAATTAACATATGTGAGATTGTTTACAACTCAACTAAACGTCTGCCTGCCTCCCTGAAGGTGGCGTTCATCTTCACACGCCACCGTAGGCCCGTTGACTACAATTATCAACAGCAGTTTAACATCCCAAAGATGCAGAGAGTGTTCGCTAACTGTTCAGGACGGGAGTCCCCAGAGAGCTCATTACCCCAGCTCCCACACACAGACACACACACTCACACACACACACACACATCGCAGTTCTGCGTCTGATTACAGCTAATTATTTCTACATCAGTGTTACTGTAAATAATAACGGTAGGTTTACACATTTACACTGTTCAGCATGTTGTGTGTTTCACTGGAGTCACAAGGTTCACACACACACACATACATACAGAGTATACTGCCACTTCATTCTCTCATTATCTGCAGCAGAGAGAAACTATAGTGTTTAAAGTATTTTGTCTATTGTACCTCAACCAAACCTCAGTCAAATAGTTTTGGTGCCATAACAAAACCAAACTGCAGCCGTTTGACAACATTAACAGCATGTTTAAAACAGGGACCATCTATTTAGATATGAAGACAGGCGCTAATTTCCTGTGGGTCATATAGAGATATAAAGTTACTTTGTGGCTTTGCTATAAAATAAATAAAATGAAATAAAATAGAGCAATTTCAGAGCAAAATTTTCTGCATGGCAATTAAAAATGTTGTAACAAAATTTGTTTTAATGTAGATCCAAAACTTTAGTTTGGAAAAAAGAACAAGTGTTTTATGATTTGCATTATTTTTAAATAAACGTAATCTTTTCTTGAATTGCAAAATAAAGATGTATATTGACCCACTTCACAGAAAGACACTTTATACTTATATGCTTTAATAATGGAGTAGTGAAGAAGAAGATAATGTTTAATTTTTAATGCACACGTGGTGACAGAGGTGATATTGACGATTTCATGTTGAGATGAATAAAAAAAAGATGTTTCATGGTGACTTCATGTTTTTGCTGTAACGTGAATAAAACAGCTCAGCAACATGAAAACCAAACACATCGTGTTTGGTTTTAATTAGTGTCAAAGTGACAAGTGTTTGATGTTTAATGGGCAGGTCTTTCTGCTGGATGCATGCTGAGGACATGTCAGGTCTCTCCATCTGTCTTCAGAGGACATCAGCTCTGTAATGTGACACGCCGCTCCTCTAATTGGTGCTGCTGACTGTCACATTGTGCTGCAGTACATGTTATAAAAGCGTGCAGAAGAAGAGCTGTGATGGAACCAATTAGGACGTGTGTCACCAATGAAGAAGAATGAAAGAGCAGGATTTTACTTGAAAAAAAATCTGTAATGGGTGATTTGAAGAATGTGTTTTCTCTCTCACTCTGTTTGCTCAACTTATTCAAGAACTGAAATGTTGCGCAGCAGCTCAGATATGCAGGTTAAACTATACAACACAAATAAATAACCTTCATCTGACACAATGAAACACTGAGACACCAACAAATAAGAAAAGCCAAACAGTGGCCGCGGTCCAGTCATCCTTTTTCTTACAGAGTGGAATGTCCTGGAAGTATATGAGTGTCAGACATTATAAGGGCTGTTTGAATTCTCTAGTTCTTTAGATTCCTCCTTGTATATATATATATATATATATATATATACCCCCACAATCAGCAGAATTAATCATGGTTTCACAATGTCGCAGAGGAATGCAGATTTAATATTTTAAACAGGACCGGTTAGTGTAAGCGCTTTATTTTTGGACACGTTTTAAATGACACATGTAAAATAAAGTGATTTGGACAGAATATTAAAAATGCTGCCGTCGTTTTGATTACTTTTTGCAACAGAAGCTTTCGTAAATGATAATATACACAAGGAACATAGGAAAGTCAAACTCTGAGGATAATGCCTGTTTTTGCAGTTTCTTTCTACGATAAATTCACTCTACAATCTTTGTACATGTACCATTCACTTTGGACCGTGCACTATAAATTGTCTACATGCAGTGTTGGGAATGTTACTT
>CAFUXE010000794.1:231811-267149 GCA_903364295.1 Serranus cabrilla | reverse complement strand
AACAATATGTAGCGGAATACAAATATAAAGTAACAGAAAATGGAAATACTCAAGTTAGTGTATGTAATTGTTGTGGAATAAATTACCCAGTGGAGTATCAATATATACTAAATTAGCTCCACACTGTGGGCAGCCATCAATCACAGCTCAGTGATATTTAAAACGGAACTGGTCAAATGAATCATTGGTAATCTTACTGTTGTTCATCATTTCATCTCTACGTGACAGTAATCTGAATGTGTTCATGGTTGGGACTGCTTGTTTGATGACATAACTGTGATATTACAACCGTACTGATTATTTTAATTATTTCTATATTTGTCACAGTTAGTATTGGTCCATTTGTATTCACCACATGGTTCACATAAAGAATTGTGTAGTTTTTTTAAAAATTGCACTAAAGATGGTTTGTTTATGTTTAATAATAACCTCGCCTGTCTCTTTCTTTGTAACAACTTTTCCTTACCTCCACACTTTTTTCTCATCACACACTGACTATTTTCTTCTATTCCTCCTCTCAGGAAAGTAAAAAAAAAAATAGCATTACCTCACAGCTATGTGAGGCCAGTACACTTTAGTTGCGATAGTTATTCTGTTTAAGTGCAGGGACATCTCAGGTTCACGTTTCTCTAAAACTAAACGTATTATAAAACGTAAATAAACAGGCAGTGTCATTCAGCATCATATCAGGATACAATGAGTCATGTTGGAAATCCTCCCCTCTAGTGGCTTCCTGCTCATAATACAGTCTTATTAGTAGTAGTATTTTTATTATTATTATGAATAACATGTAATGTAATGTACAGTTTTACATGCAGCAGTGTGTATTTTGCAATATGTTTATTTTGCATGCCAGTAAACTATTTGCAGGAGGCAAACCATCATATGTAAAGACATGGGCGTTTAGAAAAAGGGGTTTAAGGTGTTTTCATGGTTGAAATTAGTATTTTAAACTCCATATTGTTATTTTAAGACATAGTTCGTGTTATTTTGTCAAAGTAAATCGATAGAAAGTGAACAAAAACAGGCATTACCATTGTTAAATTAGTAGATTAACCTAGCTAGCAGCAGCGTTACAGTGACTATGGACACGGCGGAACAGCGACCACACTGACGTAATATTACATATTAACTGTAGTTTTTTGTTGTTATTTTTTTACCTCTAATGTGAAGTTTCTACTGATGTTTTCGTAGGTCTTCCACGCCTCGCTGCTCGCCTCTTCGTCCATATTTAGAGCTCGACACAGATCCTCAAACCCGGCTCGGGCTTTCTGAAGAAACTCATCCTCTTCGCTCATTTTTTAGCTTCTAGAACCAATTTAACAGTTAAAATGTCCGTTTAGATTAACGGAAGGAGCACCGACAACTACCGCAGGCGGTGTTTATGGAGCTGTTTACCGCAATATCACCGTAACAGCGTTATTACGGTGCTGTACGGTAAACGGCAGTGTACTGTGTGGCCATTTAAATGTCCTTTGACTGACAGCTACTATGGAGCGCAGCCGCCAACGACATACGGAGAGGCACGACACACTGCGGTTAACGTCATTTCTGTACGTAGTTACGTAGGTACAAAAAGCAGCGTAACTCACCCCAGCCCACTAAACTTGCGTAGCTGCGCAAGAGTTGGTCCGTCGACCTGTCAATCAAAATACTACTACTTCCGGTTGTTTATGTTTTCGCTTGTACTCATGGCGGTTAGTCTAGGGTCTAGGTACGTCTGGTAAACAGCGAGAACTTCTTTGAATTGTGTTCTTTAAAACACACAATCGACCTTCGGCTCTTTAATATAACAATTATTTAAATAATTTATTTAAAAAATCAGCTTCACGGGCACCAGACGTTTTCTAAAAATAGTTTGTTTTTTTTAAACCTACAACCATTAAAACGCATTTAATGCAGCTTTGTAGACATTTTTAGTTTTTAATTCTAATTAAAGCAGGAATAATAAAAGTAGTTTTTATATTATGTGGTATTTTATTATTGCATACTAAAACTGTTCAATTTCAGAGTCCGTATATCTCTATATCTTTCTCTCTCTATATATACACACACACATACACACATACACATTACATAAACATACATTACAAAATTGAAAAATAAAAAATATATATTTCAAAAAGTACATTACTTACCTCGAAAATTTAGTGAATGATCATGATGAATGATACCATCAAATAAAAAAAAAATAGGCTAAAGTACACCTCTCAATTGTACAGTACCTGAGTAAATACCAACACTGCATGTACATTACAGTGTCTCATATGTAATGTAATAGCATTATGTACTGAATGTAGAACACCGATTTGACTGTATACACATATTAAATATTTAAGACTAAATTAACAATATCCAAAACTGAAAACACTACAAACGGGGAGTTCGGGGCAATTCTTCCCTCATTTTAATTGTAAAATAAAACACAGCTTTTTGTGCCATAACGGAGATTAAGGCAGACAGAAGAGGTAAATGCCCTTAGTTGGACAGTTATAAAAAGTTTTCCTATAAAATAAACAGGTAGTCCTACACAGTACATACTGGTTTTCAAGTTTAGTACTGCAGTATAGTTGGAGCCATTACTGCAATATTTAGAATCTGTACAGCAGTTTACTCTGCATCAGTACTGCAGTATTTTCAGGTTCAGTACTGCAGTATAGTGAGCAGATTGTAGGTCACAGTGTCCCTAATGACCTCTGCGGTGCAGTATGTGTCTCCTTCGTACGGCTCCATGTCGGGCTGTCTCAGGAAGTTTCCAGAAGGAGCCGTCTCGACATTCCACTCAGGGAGGAAGTAGTCACCACGGTTCTCACAGATGTTGTGCAGAACGCAGCATGCCGCCACGACTCGGGGCATCATGCAGACGTCAATGTCGCTCTTCTTCAGCAGGCACCTCCAGCGGCCTTTGAGGCGCGCGAAGGCGGTATCAACCACAGACCAGGCGGAGGTCAGCGTGTAGGTGAAGCGGCGCTGCTCAGGAGACAGCTGGTGCTCCTGGCTGTATCCTTTCATCAGCCACGGCTTCAGAGGGAACGATGCATCGCCGATCAGGTGGACAGGGATCTCCACGCCGTCGGACATGATGGATTTCTGAAAGACACGTTTACGTCTGCTCATCTGATCTAGAACTATATTTTTCAGTATCTCACAAAAGTGAGTACACCCCTCACATTTCTGCAAAAATGTTTTATATATTTTCATGGGACAACACTGAAGGAATGACACTTAGATATAATGTAAAGTAGTCAGTGTACAGCTTGTATAACAGTGTAAATTAACCTGGTATAGTATCGTGGTTACTCATTTTGTTATCGTGACAACTCTAGGGGACAGTACATTTTCACTGTTATACAAGCAGCTGTACACTGACTACTTTACATTGTATCAAAGTGTCATTCCTTCAGTATTTGTCCCATGAAAACATATAATGAAAAAATTATAAAAATGTGAGGGGTGTACTCACTTTTTCGAGGTACTGTTCTATTTAATGATGTTTCCGTTGGTATGCTATTTTTTAATGTATGTATTTAATAATATTACTATGGTTATTATAATAATAATTATTAATGTTTTTATAATTGTATACATCTTTCAAGTATGTATTATTTATTTATTTTACTTATTTTACCTGTATTTCTATTATACTTTCTGTTGTATTAATTTTTGACCCTCTCTTTAACTGATATGTGTCCTCACCTGTCGTGGAAACAGGTAACCATCAGGCCTGTCCTCGGCCTTCAGGTACAGGTCTGAGCTAGAAAGCACCGTGGCGCTGCTCGTGCTTCCAGGCCAGCCAGCATACACGTCAGTGAAACTGTGAGTGATGAAAAATATAACAAACAAAAATCATCAAATTCCAGAGGTGGAAGATGTACTGACTGACAAGTAAAAGTCCTGAATTCTAAATCATACTTCAGTAAAATACAGAAGTATCATCAGAACTACATCGAAAAGATACTGACAGTGTCAAAAGTAATCACTGTGTGAGTGAACATATTTTGAAATAGTTTATATACAGTTTAGTCCAGTCAAGCCCCTCTGAAGGGCAACCAGATAAATCTTAACAATTTTATGATTTTGAATGAATACAAGAAAAACAAATTTGTGATAAACACATTTGTTTTAAAAATGGGCAGATTTTATATTTAATGTTTTCTGGCTCTTATTTGTAATAAATATTCAATATTTTTGTAATGGTTGCTTCATTTTTTTGGTAACTATAGTATTTTAACTCTGTGCCTGTTTTAGGTCGGTTTGCAAAAATACACAACCATAATTCACCTAATTCAATAAAAATGTTGGTTATATTAAAACGTGTTTATATATATCTGAGACATAAAACTCTCAGCATCATTTTCTGCTAGTTAGAAAATGATGCTGAGAAATGCAGCAGGGAGAAAGGTGTAAATATAATAATATACAAAAATAAACCACTGTGGTCAACTACAACCTAGTTCAGGTTGTAATGAACAAGAGTGAACAATTAAGTATTTAGTAATTTTTACCACACTGTTCGGTCGACCACTGCCTGCAGTAAACCACAGCACATTAAACAATAATATATAATCGTAAAAGTTTGTTTGTTTTTTTACTTACCAGACTGTGTGGACCACTACGCCTGCAGTAAACAGTAATAAACATTAAACAGTTGTTTATTTACCAGACACGGTGGTCCACCACGGCCTGTAGCAGCACGGAGTGCCAGCCCCTCCGGTTAATGTAGTGGTCCGGGTTGTCTCTCGGCGGGGCGATGGGGATGTGGGTCCCGCCGATGGCCCCGGCGCACTGCGGGTAGCAGCGGTCTTTGAAGGCCCGGATTGTGTCGTCCAGCCGCTGGCCCGTCGGTAGAGACACGACCCGACGGTACAGCCGGTCCACGATGGCGGAGGTCACCTGTCGGACGATGACGCACACGGTGGCTATCCCCACCCCGAACATCCCGGCGATGGAGCGGTACTCCCCGGACCGGGCGAACCACCATAGGGTGATGGCCAGCCGACGGCGGGGCTCGATCGGAGCTCGATAATTAGTCCTGCGGCGCTTGATGGCTGGTCCGATCCGCTCCATCAGGTAGTCGAAAGTGTCCCTGGACACTCGAAACTGAGCCTTCCACTCCTCGTCGTCGAAAGACTCGGCCAAAGACCAGAAGTTCTGCCCGTGGCTCCGGTTCCGGACCCAGACGGGTCTGTTGGTGGTGGTGATGAGGCTCAGGATGGCGGCGATGGAGGACAGCAGGAAGGCTCTCCTCCGACGGAGGTACTGCCGCCGCCGCCGGTCCCGCTCCATCAGCTCCCGGGCCCTCCTCTGACTTAGCAGGGCCGTCTGGAGTCGGTACATCTCCAGCAGCTGGTCGCCATACAGCGGGGGAAGGTTCAGGGTCAACACGGAGCACAGTAAGGCTGTTGTTAGTGATGTAGGAGCCACATGGTCCGGGTTCGCCTGATCCGGGTCCACCGGGTCCATTTTGGACTGGCGATAAACAAACTTTTTTTTCTCAGGCTTTAAAAGCGGTCGAGGCAGCGTGCTGTGGAGGTATTACCGCCACCTGGTGGATACCGGCTGTAGTCGGTTCCTGCCGGTTTTGTCTGCTATTATTTCTGTTATTTCATACCATTCTAACGCGCAGCAAACGAAATATAATATTTAATGGTATTTTGCATGTTTTTAACTGTTATTACTGTGTGTGTAAATCTTGTTGTGTATCCTTGTTCTTCACACAAAATGAGATCCAGAACAAGTTTTTAACCAACAGAGTGAGGACACTATTGGAAAGTGAGGACATTTCAACCAGTCCTCACTTCCTCAAAGACCTGTTTGTGGGGTAAGACTTAGTTTAGGTTCAGGTTACAATCAGATTTGGTTAAGGTTAGAATACAGGTTTGGGTTTAGGTATTTAGTTGGGATGTTTATAGGGCAATGGTTGAAAATTAGAAGAAGCTGTTAAACTTGTTAATAAAACAAATAACGTCCTGATGAAGGACAGAAACAATATATCTTTTTACTTTTGATCACTTATCTGTGATATAGAGATAGAAATTGAACATTTTAAACTAAAACATCGGTGTCTCCACCAATAGGAGCAGAGGGGAACTTCAGCTCGTCTGTGTTGATGTCTGGTGGAATGAGAACTGCAGACGGAGAGAAGAGGATGTTTGCTGCTGCAGAACAACACAGTTACTCATATTTTAAAAATAATTACATGCAATTTCAGATGTGTTGCGCTCATAATCTACTGCAGTTTTACAGAGCCGTAAAAAACAAACATTAAACTACATTCGGATCAGTTTAACTGTAGCTTTAAATACACGATATCTGTCCAAACTTCTCTCTTCTCTTCCGTTTCACTTCCTCTTCACCCATTCTGTTTTTCACTCTTGCTGGTATGAATTCCTCCGCAGAGGAACTTCCTTCTTTACTCTTTGTACGAACACTGACAAACAGACTTTTTATTCTTCTCTGGAGGTTTTTTACACCAAGCTGAGGTGCAGGAGGGAAGGTGAGAGAGCTTCAATTTCTGTAGTATCATAATGAAAAGCTAACATATATCATTGAAAATGAGACCTGTGGGCAGTGCCGGAGTTCAACTCAGTACATTTACTCGAGTACATTTAGGTACTTTATGAGTATTTCCATGTTCTGTTACCTTACTTCCCTTAATCACAGGGGTAATTATTGTACGGCACCACTACATTTGTCTGACAGCTATAAAGTTTTACATTCTTATATACTTAAGGTTTATAGTTCTTTTAAATATTTCTTATATTTATTTGTTGTATGATGCAGATCAGCTGTTTGGTGTGATGATGGCAGAACCACAGAGAAACTCTGAAGACTGGGCGGACACCGTGTTTGCAGGTTCTGTTTACTTATATGTACATCACTCCACACTATTTTATGCAGTTCTAATTAGATTTGCTGTTATAAATGTTCATCAAAACTGTGTGTGTGATTGTTTAGGACATCCCAGTTCTTCCAGTTTGACCACTAAGGAGCAGCAACAGAAGTGGAGAGAAGTGAAGAAGAGAGATCGCCCTGTCAGACTGCTGTTTGAGATCCCAGCGACCCGAATTATAGAACACCTTCTGTCCAAATATGTGGTGATCTAGCTTGATTACCTTGTGTGCAAATTTTCATTAGTATATAAAAGTCATGTAGTTTCCAGACTCTTCTCTGACTGGATCATGGCTCTAATGCAGGGGTGTCAAACTGATCCAGTAAAGGGCCGCTGTGGCTGCAGGTTTTTGTTCCAACCAAGCAGGAGCACAGGTGATACTGATAATTAATCAACTGATTGAAGACAGCTGAGGTGATTGAATGATTGGATTCAGGTGTGCTTCTGCCACTCTGCCCTTTCCTAGTTCAGTTTGAAACCCCTGTTCTAGATTACAAAAAAAAATCAAATTATAGTATGTCCAAAATTGGTCATAGTGTAGTTCACCCAAAAATGCCTAAAAATGCTATAAAATGCTATATTATAGTGTGTCCAAAACTGGGAAAAAAAAAAAAAATAAGGCATACTATATTATATTTAAAAATGTCAAAAGAAAAACACCTTATTATAGGATGTCCAAATGTTGATTTTTGTCAAAAAATTATCATTTTGTAAAATGCTTACAAATGCTAGAATTGTCCCTGTTATGCTCTGTGAAAACATAATACAGCATAATATGTCCAAACATGGCAAGAGCACAGGTGATACTGATAATTAATCAACTGAGTGAAGTCAGTTCAGGTGATTGAATGATTGGATTCAGGTGTGTTTCTTCTTGGTTGGAACAAAAACCTGCAGCCACTCGGCCCTTTACTGGATCAGTTTGACACCCCTGGTCTAATGGTTTGTTTCCCTGCTTGCTTTTGTCCCCAGGTGTATGAGGTTGTGGTGATGCGCTCCGGTAGCTTCGATTCCCGCCGCGTGTCTGTGGAGCGACGTTACAGTGACTTCTTCCGCTTCCACCACCAACTTCTGGAGGAGTTCAACGAAGAGCTGGAGGAGGTGGTCCTCCCCCGAAAACACCTGAGCGGGAATTTCAGCCCTGAAGTCATCTCAGAGCGCCGCCTCGCCCTGCAGGACTACCTCGCCAAACTTTACGCCGTCCGATGTGTTCGACACTCTCCTCATTTCCCCAAATTCTTCACCGATCAGGAGCAAAAACAGGCACACAGTTTGCTGCGAGCGGGGCAGTTCCAGCCCGCTGTGGACCAGCTGCAGGCCGTGTTAGAGGTGCAGGAGAAGCTGTTACCGTGGCAGAGCCCCACCCTGGTCGTACCCACGCTCTCCGCACTCGCCGTCTGTTACCGGGACCTGAACAAACCACAACAGGCATTTGCTGCAGCACAGAAAGCGCTGCCCGCAGTGAGACGATATGGACTGAAGCACTACAGAGCCTCACTGCTGGACCTGCTGGTGAATCTGGGTTATCAGCTGGGACAGCCCGTGGCCCAGTTACAGGAGGAGATGATGGTGCTGAGGGACACTGAGAGGGGGTTGGTGTCCTCCTGCTCTCTGAAGGAGTTAGTGGTCCATGAGTTCACCTGAGTCTCATGAAGAGTTAGTGGTCCATGAGTTCACCTGAGTCTCATGAAGAGTTAGTGGTCCATGAGTTCACCTGAGTCTCTCAGGAATTTGTGGTTGCTGAAAGACACCTCGAACGGTTCTGTCATTTTTGATCCATGAAGTTTTTATCTTTGTAAAACTTTCCTCCAGCCGAGAAAAGAGATTGAAATTTCTTTGACGTTGTAATGTAAGGTCTACTAGCAGAGCCGGAACTCGTGGGTGGGAAATCTGTTACTGCATCCTCAGCACAGATTGGTCAACAGATACATTTCAACAAAGACTGGAACTCCCCAAAGAGTTACCCAACCGGTTTTGTTCTCTCACTTGAATACAAACAGTTCACAGAGACAGATGTGAAGAATTGTGAAAAAATTTTTCTCTGTAGAACACCTATCTAAAATACAACAATTCTGTTTAAACTGGGGAACTCACATCTTAATATATTTAGACTGAAAGCTCCAGTCACTGAAAACCAATGTTCGTACTTTACTTTTGTTAATAAAACCAGTGAAGATTGAAAGTAACTAATGTGTCTTTTTGCTGATTTTGGTTTCTGGGTGTTTACCACAGACCCATGCAGACTAATTCAATAGTTTTCCAGGAAATTGACAACAAGGTCTTCAAAGATTTGGCAGCACTGAAAAATCAAAGAAAGTATGTATAATTACATGTGGCTGGCCTTCTACACTAAAATGGTCCCGTGGTCCACTACAGCGGACATGCTGTAACATTTTTAAATAAAAATAAAAACCGTAAATAGGTAGAAAATCATAAAAAATAAAATTGGAAGTCATTTTTTCTTTGGTTCCCAGGAGGTTAAATATAACAAGTCATTTTTTTAAAAAACACTGATATTTCAGTGAGTACTAACTTTCCAAGTCATCATTCAAACATTAAAAGACAGAGAGGCAGAGTAGGACAGAATAGGCAAATGGGAAATAATTATGGGTTAAACATTTTTCTCTTTTCTGTATTTTATTTCTATTTTCTTTTTAATACCTATAATACATAATTGAAATGCAAACAAAATTGGCTTCAGGCCTCAAAAACGTTCTTTTTCCCAGTTATGAAAAAGGGCAACTGATTTTTTCATGTAATTTTCAGGATAATTCTATGAATAAGCAGAGAGAAGTGGTGATATGTTGCCTGAGAAGTTTTCTCAGAGAAAAGGAGGAAGGCCTCTTTAAGGAACACGTGGTAGGCAAGTGTCCCAAATATGAGTTGGCTCAACTTAATTAGGCTTTTAGAGGTCTAAATAATTCATATTGGTTGCATCTAACTAATTGAGTGAAGGATAATATAAGCTAATCTAGGGCAACTAGGGGGAAGAGGGATCGTATATTGGTTAAAGAAGAACTGGACAGGTGCTGGAAAAATCATTCTTATGTACCATTGAACTGAATCATTATTATGTGTTGTGTTCAATAGAAATGCATTGAGTGAAGAGTGTTTCTGCTTCTCATCCTTTTGGGAGTGAGAAGGTATGCGCGAGACTGATTAGATAAGGATGAGCAGTGTTCCAAGCTCAAGGACAGCAGTAGCCTGTGATGGGAAATAATGGGAAAAGAAGCGCTCACAGTCTTTTGATTTTCATGCAATTTTTCTCATGTAACTTGTTGCACCATGATATAGAAAAGCATCTCACAGCACTGCCCTCCACTCCTTCTTACAAGAATAAAGTAGGGAGTGAAGAGTGTTTCTTAACATATTTTCACCACTTAATTAAATACATGGTTGCAAGAAAAAAAATCTTTTTTTTTTTATTTTTGAACTCAACTTTTATGTTTAAAACTTTATTTTGATTAATTGTATTGACTTCATAATAATGCTGGTATTTACATCACTTTTATATTCTGTGTAATTGGATTTGATCTCTTTGATCTCTTTGTGCAGACTGATTTACAACACAATTCAAGTTGCAATATCTTAATTGGCTTGATAACTTAACATACCCAGAACAATTGTTAAGACCATGTGTTAGAACCAATATTATTAAAAGAACATCTTCAGGATGAGTAATATTTAATTTACAAACTACTTCAACAATTAATTAATTTCCTAAAATTTTGTTGTTGAATTATGAAATTTATTAGAAGCTACGTGAGCAAAAAGAAACTTAAGAAAACCTATTGAAGCAACTTAACTTTTAAATGTTTATATATATATATTCTTCTAACACTAAAATACTTTCATGAGAAATTGTCAGAACTCAAAAACATTAATGCAAACTGTTTTAGCATTGATTTTTTCTTTATTTCTTTATTCTATTTTCTAAAAGATTGGGTTGCCATGCAGTGTGGATGTTGAGATTTAGCAGTTTATCATTACTTCTGAGTGACCTTTCACCTAATTCATGTGGAGTGGTTTGGTGGGAGGAGAGAGTTATTCTGTGGTGTTTTAGTTTTAAATGTTTGACTCTCCCACAACAACCTAGTCTCCATAGTGGAGTCTTCTTTTTTTAGTCTCCTCATTTTAGTGTCCAGTCTCTGGTAGGGTCTCATTTCCAATGTCATTGTCAGTGTCAGTAGGTGAGGTTCCTCAGTCAGTATTATAGCAACAGCAAAGAGGGAGAGTTTAACCTCCCCCCAAAAAACATTAACACTTTGACAAAAACGTTTCAACCTTTGCTAATAGCACCAGTCCCAAAGGTATTCAACACAGTGCATTCAAAATCAACATTTCAATATTCTTCAACACATCAAACAGGACTTTCAAACACCTGTTATTCACGGTGGGACTCTAACCCCTGTTTTACACAAAACACGGCTAAAAGCTCCAGTTCCAAAGAACCGGGTTTACAATCCTTACATTTATCAATTACTTCTTTTGACATTTCAAAAACTTACTTACACATATTATACAGAGGTTGTAAATGACTCAGTGCCCAAGTGTAAAACCCGACCAAGAAGCTTCTACACAGGATCTGATCATGTGCGCTTGATCGCTGGGGAGAATTTCCCCGGTCTCCCACTTGTTTTAATTTACTGCCTCTGATAACACCATAAAGTGAAATCCCCCACTATCCTACTCCCTTCCCCTGCCCCCCTTTACAGAACTACTTGGGATTCTTTTACTCAGCACAGGAATCCTCGATCAGTCTGACTGGAATGGACTTATGCTAAGAGGGACCACCCTCCCCTAGCCTGATTAGAAAGTGATTAGAAAGTGATTAAAGAAATAAACTACAACTAACTAGGACAGTGATTCACTTCCCCTGTGTGAGACTGTGAATGTGTTTTAACATTACATTAGTAGTGTAAGAAACAAACACACTTAACAGCAACATTTAAATCCCCACTTTTTTTTCTCTTTTCTTTTTAGCGATCAGAGGATAACCTTAATCAGACAATTTCATTTAGTGTGCTCAATATGCAGAAATTCCAGACATCAAAGAGGTTTCCTGCTTACCTTTTCAGTTCAGGGCCCATAAATTGGCTGAAAAAAAATTGTTCCTCAAAGCAACTCCAGCGGTCCTCAAAACAGACACAATCTAAGAGTCATTCCAATCAGTGAGAAGACTAACACAAAGAGACTGACAACCATTCACCCTCTCATTCACTCCTACAAGCAATTGAGAATTGAAGTCAACCTAAGCTGAATGTTTGTGGACTGTGGGAGGAAGCCGTAAACCGGGAGAACATGCAAACTCGGTACAGAAGAGCAGCAATTGTATTGTGTGTTATTATGATTATGATTATGATTATTAAGCCATAAAGACAGAACTCGTGATGAATTTCTAATGTCTTTTTCTTTTCTTAAAAAAAAAATATTCTGAATATGAGTGATAGTGGTATTGTAAAACACATAGGACATCAACAACATGTCAGATTACATAAAGTTCTGTGAGGACATTACCATGCCTACCCGGCCTGTACACTGCTTCCCAAACAATAAGCCGTGGATTACCAGTGACCGGAAGGTTCCTCTGAACAAGAAGAAGAAAGCCTTCAGGTCAGGGGACAGACAAGGACTGAGGACGGTGCAGCATGAGCCGAGGGAGAAGCTGGGGGAGTGTAAAGATCTGTGAAGCCCCAAATTACTGTTTATATCTGGTTTGAATGTTGAGAATAGCAACACATACAGTACTGTAAGAACACATTTGAGGTTTTACCATAAAATGAAATTGAGGGCAATTTATTCTAATCAACAGCATAAATAATAGACATTTTTATTAAATGTTTTCCCTGAATACTGACAAACGAAGGACCCAAAGGTGTGTATTATTGATTGTGCTTGCCCAATGTGTGTCTGGCCTAGGAATGCCTTGCTTAGTGTACTGACCCAGCCCCAGATAAGCGGATGAAAATGGATAGATGGATGGATCAATGGATTTTTAGTATGAACATTTGTTTGTTGTACAGTTGTTTTCCATATTCGTATATACTTTTCAATATTTTTAATGGTGTGCTTGGTGTTTTTAATTTTTGCTGCTGCTCTAACATAGTAATTCCCCAGTTTGGGATCAATACAGTATCTATCTATCCATCTATCTATCCATTAGTCGGACTGCTCGCTGATAAAATCCGCTCGACGTTCAGCTATTTATGTCTGAGTTTAGCAGCTGCTGCGCGTGTTTTTAGCTAAAACTCTTCAAACTGTGACGTCCTCCAGTAGTTCAGTGTGTGATTCAGTCTGTAGTTTAAGTTATTATCTGTAAAAACAAAAAAAGTTTAATAATGGGCGACGACTCCGTGAAACTGTCCAGAAACCTCTTACGCATGAAGGTAAGTGAACACGAGCCGTGTGTTACTTAGCTGTCTTAGCTCTCAGTGCAGAACGCCACTCCAAACTTCACTCAGAAATCAGACGATAATACCTATACATATTTAACTCATCTTAAACGTCGACTTAATACAACTTAATACATTTGTGTGTAAACACTAAGACAGGTATTCATCCGGCAAATAACTGAGCGACCAAATAGCTTTTTAATTGATCAAAGACAATAAAAAAAGACCCAAACTGTCTTCGCCTGGTGGGTGGACGCGACGACAGAATTGTTCGAGTTTTGATTGAGGTTCTGTAAATGAGAGGGACACGTGTTTAGCTGATTTTAAAAAAATATCCAGCTTACGCTTTAAAGATCTTTGAACGATCCTTAGCTGCACTACAGTTTTACAGTTGAATTTGCATTTAATCTTTATACCTCACACGTGGAGTAAAAATGTCCCACTTTTTAAAATAATAATGTATGCTGTTGATAAGTACTGTAGAATTTTTAATGAGGGAATGAATACATTGTTACCCACCACTCTACAAATGTTTTTAAAAATTAAATAAACCATCATATTAAAGTGGGTTCTTATGATTGTACAGTTCATGCAGAGAGGTCTGGATGCTGAGACGAAGAAGCAGCTGGAGGAAGATGAGAAGCGGATCATCAGTGATGAACACTGGTACCTGGACCTGCCAGAGCTCAAAGCTAAAGAGTATGTGTTTAATTGTACGTTAACTGCTGCTGCGTCTCTGAGGCCTGTTTCCTGATCGCACTTTTTTCTTCTCCTCTCAGGAATCTGATCATCGAGGAAAAGAGTTTTGTTCCCTGTGAAGACCTGAAGTATGGCCGCTTCTCCTTCAAAGGTTTTAATCCAGAAGTCGAGGTTTGTTTTCAGTTTGTTCTTATGTTACTTCTGTCCTTTGCAGTCCCCCAGTCTTCCCACTGCTGTTCGGAAAAGATTTCTCTGCAGAAATTATGCTAATCAAATTATTTTTGGTGTTGTCTGAAACATGCAAAAAACATTTTAGAGTTAAAGAATAAAAAAAAAAAATTGCAAAGTATTTTGGCTGATTATGACACCACCGTTGCTTACACCGGGGTTGTCATGTGTGCAGTTGAGCAGAATACATGCTGAATCTGGATCTTTTTTGTTGATGTTTTTGTTCATGTTGAAAGACATCTTTCCAAAGAACTTGAGAGCTAATCTCTAATGAACAGATTTAAAGTGGAGCTTTTACAGCATTCTTTGTGGCGAAGGTGTTGATGGTTCTGCGTTGCTCACAGAAACTGATGCTTCTGATGAATCCAAAAGAAGAAAAGGAGGCAGAAGAAGAAGAAGAAATAAGCCGGATGCAAACAGACGTCACAGATGAAGAAATGGCTCTCAGGTACAAACACACTTCATTATATATATTGAGGAGATGTTGGTTGTTTTCCTTTCAAAGCAAATATTTTACAAACTATTCGAGCTGAGACTTTTGTTTTGAAATCACAGAAACAGGAAAAATCTTATATTGTCTTTTTTTTTCGATACATTTTTTTGGATGGGCAGTTAGTTAAACTACATACCAGATATGTGCAGAATGCATCACAATTCTTCAAATCTACGGTTCAATGAAACTCTGTTTTCAGGTCACAATTCATTAATCGATGAATCAGATTTAAAAAATTATAATTTCCCCATTTTTTATTCCAAAATAGAACATTTGGACTGACAGAGCAAATAAGTGCACAAACCAGGTTGCTGCTTGAATGTTCTGTTACAGTATTATTAAATAATAACAAAAAGCCTAAATGATTGTCAAATAGCTTCAGTAAAAAAATTAATGTGCACAGTGTTTCCCCTTAATTAGTTTGTGGCGGCCGCCGTAATCTAATTTGCCTCGCCATTGTCTCAATATCCGAGACAGAGAAACGTGCCTGTACGTTTATATCAGTCCCGCCCCACATGATCTCTATGTGTGCGTGCCGAACTAAACACGCGCAACCTGTACAGGCCGGTAAGGCAAAGATCGGCAGGTGAAATAAACGGCTCCGCGTCATGGCGACTGATGCATAAATCGCACAACATAACGAATTGATATTGAAATTCGTTTTCCAACGCTTCTAATAGTCGATTTTTATGGATTAGTTGTTGCAGCCCTACTGACAGCTTTGTCATTGAACATTTCACGGGAAATATTATTTAGTTAACGTACTGACTGTTTTAGTGAACTGACAGATACAGCCTGTGTTTTATGTAAGTTTGTTATGAGTCTGTATCTGCTGTTAATTTACATTAAAATGGTAAAAACTATGCTGGGGATATTGAGAAAAGTAAGATTGGATATTTAACTAAATGACTTCTAACTATTTTAACAAGCTGATCTGCTGTGCTTTGTGTGTAGGAGAACGTTGGACATTATATTTTTGTTTCTGACTTTTTCTCCTTCAGGTACGAGAGTTTAGTCGGAAGCATGAGAAAGAAGTTTGCGAAGAAGCGAGAGAGGGCGGCGACAGAAGAAGAAGACATCAACCAGAACGTAGTGGACACAAAGAGAGTCTTCCTAAAACCTCAGGATTGAACACAACAACTGATGGACTATTTTTATGTAAATGACTCAAAATAAGACTTTTTTTTTTACTCCCTTGTTTATAGAAACTGCGGAGAGCTTCACTGAGCAGATTGTTGTGTTTTAAGGCTTATTGGATGTTATACATTCTGTTTGTTTTTTTTTAAAAAGAAATGAAGAGATTCCATGAGATTTAAACAGTGTTTTTACAGTCAGTGATGCGAGCTTCATTAAATGCATTGCTCAGTGGATTCATGTATCATAAATATCTTTGTGCTCTTTAATTATCATTAGGAGCTGTTTAGCATTTTGGGACCGATTTACATTTTCAACGTAAATTTTTGCTTTGAAACAACATCTCAAAGCACCAATCAACAAAAGTTTTAATAACAACTTTGACCTCCATCTCAAAACAAATTTGCCAAAAAAAAAGCCCTGTAAATATTTGTTTTACTTTAATTTGACCTCCGTCTGAAGTGTTTTCCCATGAGCCTCAGCTCCTGCTGAGCGCTCCGGGTTTATAGTCTGTGTGTTTGGGGAAGCTCGCCATGATGGCGTCGAACACGACCGTGGGACAGCAGCGATGCATGAGCGGGACTAACCACGCCATCTGTCCAGGGGTGTAAACTGGTTTAGGATGGACTGACAGCAGAGCGTGACACATGGCGTCCACCACGGGAGACAGGTCCTCCGCGGACTCGCGGGACATTTTGGAAAGACCGCCAGGGAGAGACAAGATGTATGTCTCCCCATAATCCTCTCTGGCATCGGGGGAAACAGCTGAGAGGATGTCGTCTCTGTAGCGAGCAGCGTCGTCACTGGTCCCAAAGATATCTGAGCGGGAGAAATATGGACGTTTAGCAGCAAACGAAACAACTGTACAGGAGACATTCCTGAGCCACAGAGTTTGTCACATGATGAGAAACACTTTTAAAATCTGATCACAGATAAACAGATAAAAGTCAGACGTACTTGTTTTGAATCCTGTTGGTTGGATTAAAGCCACTTTGATGCCCCACATAGATAACTCCAGTCTCATCACTTTAGAGAAAACACTGAGCGCTGCCTTTGATGCTCCGTAAGCTGCGAACATCGGAATCGGCACCTCGCCTGAAGGACAAAACAGCAATACACTGTAAGTGCATTGATACAAAGTATCCAGCTCGTGGATCTTTCAGCATGCGTCTGTCCTCAGTGCAACGTGCCTGCCATGCTGGACACGTTGACAATGCGTCCTTTGGACCTCCTCAGCAGGGGGAGGAACACCTGACACATCCTCACGGCAGACAGGAAGTTCACGTCCATGCAGCGTCTGTATGCTGCGATTGGTTGAAGCTCTGCGTCCATAGGACAGAGAAGGACTCCTGCGTTATTCACCAAACCCCACAGACCTGCAAGGACATGAGACACAAGATACTCAGGCGAACGGATCCAGATATCTTTTTTTCTAATAATAAAAATTTTAAAAACTATTCTCAGATTGATAGGCAGCAAATACAATGACTTTAAAAACATTTGAGCTCTCCGTCTGGTCATCGGCAGCACTCAGATTGCTGTATTATGAATAAGTTGGAAGCAGCCAGACAGGAACAATGTCAAACTTTTGGCCTGCTAGGCCTAAAACACCTTTGAACTATTCTTTAGAGACCAACAAGTTCTTTCCTTGGATCACACTAAGATCTAAGACAGGGGTGTCAAACTGATCCAGTAAAGGGCCGCTGTGTCTGCAGGTTTTTGTTCCAACCAAGAAGAAACACACCTGAATCCAATCATTCAATCAGCTGAACTGTCTTCACTCAGTTGATTAATTATCAGTATCACCTGTGCTCTTGCTTGGTTGGAACAAAAAACCTGCAGCCACCGCGGCCCTTTACTGGATCAGTTTGACACCCCTGATGTAGAGAAATACTACTACATGTATCAGTAACTTAGCCATTTTATTTATTGATTTATTTTAGCATTGTTAGGCTAAGTATGACCATTTTTTTTTTTACATTTTTCGACATACTGGAGCATAACCAGTTTCTTTTTTAAATTTTGGACATCCTATAATACAGTGTTTTTCTACCATGTTTGGACATATTATGCTGTATTATGTTTTCACAGAGTATAACAGGGACAATTCTAGCATTTGTAAGCATTTTACAAAATGACAATTTTTTGACAAAAATCAACATTTGGACATCCTATAATAAGGTGTTTTTCTTTTGACATTTTTAAATATAATATAGTATGCCATTTTTTTTGTTCAGTTTTGGACACACTATAATATAATGTTTCTTGTTTCATATTTTTGGATATATTATACTATTACCCAGGTCCAACAGTATTTTTAGGCATTTTTGGGTGAACTACACTATGACCAATTTTGGACATATAATTAGTTTTTTTGTCATCTACTGATCCAGGAAAGTGCAGAGTGGTAGAAGCACACCTGAATCCAATCTTTCAATCAGCTGAACTGTCTTCACTCAGTTGATTAATTATCAGTATCACCTGTGCTGCTTGGTTGGAACAGAAACCTGCAGCCACAGCGGCCCTTTACTGGATCAGTTTGACACCCCTAATCTAAGAGAACCAAGACTGAAAGTTTCTATGAATTTGATCACATTTATTGTTTGTCACTCAGACGCAGTCCCTGTGCTCCGGTATCTTATCAGTGGTGAGTTGAGCCTCACCTGTGTCGGCCACCTGAGCACCGATGAACCCGTGTGCTGTCTCTATCTGGGAGCTGTCGGTGACATCAAGCTGCAGCACCTGCAGGTTTTCAGTTCCTCGTTCTCTCAGCTGCTGAGCACCGGCTCCATTCACATCCAGCACTCCAGCAAACACCTTCACTCCCGCCTCACTGAGCTGCTTCGCCAGAGCCTGACCAAAACCGGAGTCACAACCTTTCACCAGAAAAGATACGAGAATCAGACCTGCTTCCATATTTCTCATTAAACCTCAGAACTGAGCACCGTGTGCATGCCTGTGTGTCTGTGTGGGAGACCTGTTATCAGCACTGCTCTGCTCTGCAGCAGCTCCACTCTCCTCTGAGTGTGACAGATCATCAGGATGATGCTGAAGCCGACGAGGACTGAACAAGAGACAGCTGGAGGAGCAGTGAGAGACAGCAGGGCGCCGACGAGGGCCCCGAAGGTACTGAGCCAGAGTCCTGCTCCACAGCCCTCTTTAAACCTCCACAGCAGAGTGAAGAATAACACGGCTGCAGCTGCGACGCATAACCAGGAAGCGACGTCCATCCTCTGACAGTCAGAGTGTGTGTTCTTCTTTTACCTGATGTGAAGTTTAATGTGAAAATCATGACATCCAAAGTCCCTCCCCCTCGAGCCCGCGCTAACATATCTTGTGCAACAGGTATGTTTGCTCAAGCCCGTTCCTTGTCTGCAGCTGCACATATTTTCATTGTGAGATTTGATTGAGTCACATTCTGGTCCACACCCCTCCTGAAACAAGATACCCACTGATGAGATGATGTGACGTCAGCAGTCTCTCGTGTTCCTGACCCAAGACTCAGATAAAGAAAAACACAACAACAGAAAAATGGTGTCATGTTATAGAAAAAATAATAAATGCAAAGTCAGGGGAGGGGGCAATATTAAGTGAGAAAACCTTTGAAAAAAAGATTAAAGATTAAAGCCATACGTTCATGAAATTCAAAGTCATAGAAGAAACAAACAGAAGTTCTCTTTCTCTCTATAAATATATATATCAGTGGTGTGCAGTCAGGTGAGGCAGGGTAGACAGTGTCTCACCTAGGCTAATGAGACAAAAAGAAAATATCTGTATAACTTTAAGTTATAAAGTAAGTCCAACTTACTTTTGAGGGGGAAAAAACTACTTGCTTGCTAATGGTGTGGTATGGTGCGCCGACACCAAAACTTTTGTTACCTCTCTCTCTCTCTCTCTCTCTCTCTCTTGAACATTGAATTAACATTGAATGCACAGGCTCCAACTCTGGTGGACATTCCTGCAGTCAGCATGCCAATTGCACGCCCCCTCAAAACTTGCGACATCTGTGGCATGATGAGACTTGATATGCCATACCTGTGAGGTGGGATGGATTATCTCGGCAAAGGAGAAGTGCTCACTGCCACAGATTTAGACAAATTTGTGAAAATATTTTTTTTGTGAGAGAAATGGTTATTTTGAGCAGTGGCGTGCAGAAACTTTTTGAAGGGCAGAGGACTTGATTACAAGAAAGCCTACTACTCGATGCCACACACATGGTTCACTGACTGCTTGGAGCTGTACAACATCAACAGGACTCTAAGAGCATTCGTTGCGAACTTGATGAGGTTGCGGAAAACCACCCTCGAGGCCAATGGTAAGCCACTTGCACAAGTGTCCATCAAATGGGGCATATCCACTGCTGTTCGGCATAGGTCTGAACCCCCTAAGCCAAATAATCAACAAGACTGGCTACGGATACCGCCTCAAGAATGGGGTCACAATCAGTCACCTCCTCTACATGGATGACATCAAGCTGTACGCCAAGGGCGAACGGAACATAGACTCCCTGATCCACACCACCAGGACCTACAGCAACGACATTGGGATGTCATTCGGGCTTGAGACATGTAGTAGGATGGTGACAAAGCGAGGCAAGGTAGTCCACACTGAAGGGGTCTCACTACCAGAAGGAACAATAGCAGACATTGAGGACAGTTACAAGTACCTGGGAATACCATAGGCAAATGGCAACCTTGAACAGGCAACAAGGAACTCTGCAACAGCCAAATACCTCCAACGAGTGAGGCAAGTCCTAAGAAGCCAGCTCAATGGAAAGAACAAGTCCCTGGCAATAAACAGCTACGCCCTGCCAGTGATCAGATACCCTGCGGGTATAATAAAGTGGCCAAAGGAAGAGATTCAGACCACAGACAAAAGCTCCTCACCATGCATGGCAGGTTCCATACGAAATCCAGCACCCGAGACTGTACGCAATCCGTAAGGAAGGAGGCCGAGGATTAGTGAGCGTGAGAGCAACTATCCAGGATGAAACATCTAAGCTCCATGACTACATTAAGGACAGGGCTCCAATGGATGACGTACTCAATGAATGTCTCAGACAATGGTGAGATGAGGAGGTGCTGGAAGAGGGACCATCATGGGAGGACAAGCCCCTACATGGGATGTACCACCGGAACATAACTGTAGTGCTGATCTCAAGAAGTCCTACCAATGGCTTGAGAGGGCTGGCCTTCAGGACAGCACACAGGCACTCATCCTGGCTGCACAGGAGCAGGCTCTGACCACCAGAGCGATAGAGGCCCAGATCTACCACACCAGACAAGACCCAAGGTGTAGATTGTGCAAAGAGGCCCCTGAGACAATCCAGCACATAACTGCAGGGTGTAAGATGCTGGCAGGGAAAGCATACATGGAACGCTATAACCAAGTGGCTGGCATAGTGTGCCGAAACATCTGTGCGGATGGAAACCCCAAGGACAGAGCAAAGATCCTGATGGACTTCCAGATACAGACAGACAGGATGTTAATGGCGAACCAACCAGACATTGTGGTGGTTGAAAAAGGGCAGAGGAAAGCCGTTGTGGTGGATGTGGCAATACCAAGTGATGGTAACATCAAGAAGAAGGAACACACGAAATTCGAGAAATACCGTAGTGCCCGTGGTAATCGGAGCACTCAGGGCAGTAACCCCCCAAACTGGAGGAGTGGCTACAGCAGATCCCTGGGACAACCTCAGACATCTCAGTCCAGAAAGGTGCAGTACTTGGAACAGCAAAGATACTGTGCAGGACCCTCAAGCTCCCAGGCCCCTGGTAGATGACCCGAGCTTGGAATGGATGAGAAACCGCCCGCGGAGGATGAGAGGGGAATTTATATATATATAGTGGTTATCAAAAACTTAAATCACATAGCATTTGTGTATTTCAGGTACCCTGTTGATGAAATAGGTAGTGATAAATTAACCCTTATAAAAATGGCCCCTCATCAAGAGAAGGCTCAATGTGTATCATGTTTAATTGAAACAGGATCAGATTGAATACACTGATATCCATACCATGGTATCTTGTTGGGAAGGACAACCAAGTTAGGCAAAGTTAGGATGTGATTTGTAGAAAACATCCCCACTTTATGCTGATAACATGTAGTTCACTGTATAAAATGAGCTGCTGTGACCTCTAGGATAATCACAGCCTCGTGAAACTTTACAACCACAAACTAGAAGATAGTTTCCACACTATGTTGACAATAAGGGGGTCTCTCAGCAGGCAACACAATTGCTGGCCATACAAAATAGAGATCTACAAAATGTAAAAAAAACTTTTCAAACAAGATCACAGCATGGATTTTTCTCTGGTGATCCCCAAGGTCATGGTGTCTTTATGTAGGATTCTGGAAACATTTTTCAACATTTTTAATGATTCTCCAATGTGAGAATGTGATTATTTTTGGTCATATTTGATCATAAACCAATATGAAATATAATGGATAAACAATCAAAATAAAAAAAAATAAAAAGTGGAAGATTAATCGATAATAGTTGCAGTCAGAGCTATTATTTGACATTAATAGATACACCTTTGTCAGAAGAGATGAATGTGAACATTCAGAATAAAACACCAGGATTCAGTGACAAACTTTTATTTTGACAGTTGGTGATGACTACAGTAACATGTGCACATTTCTCTTCTCCTCCACACAGAAGCAACACATCTACAGACACACCAAGACAGGATTCAGCCAATGAGAGAGGACTACAGGGTGGGAGGAGCCAGCAGATGGCGAGGTGACGGAGGATTTAGGCGAAGTTCTTCTTCAGGAAGCTGATGAGGCCATTGGTGGACGAGTCGTGGGAGGTGACCTCTGAGTCGTCCTTCAGCTCTGGCTCGATCTTCTTCGCCAGCTGCTTCCCGAGTTCAACGCTGCGAAGAGAGAAGTAATATCAGCATTTCAGCCAATCAGTGCCCAGAATAAAAATAGCATCCAAAGTGGTGACGTTATGGTTTGAAGGAATTTAACTGCATTTGTAGCTGACGCCCGCAATACAGCCATATGTTACCATGGCAACACCGATGTTGGGGTGATATTGCAACATGATTGCTGATTGTTTTCTTTATTATGTTTACATAAATTGATGACGAAAGTTCCTGCAGTTTAATTCATGGTTTTGCAGTCGTATTATTAAACTGTTTTAAGTTAACTTTATTGTGAAAGGTTACTTCCTGTCTGTGAAATGTAAGATACGCTGTAAGTTGTGAATGAGGAGCGGGAGAGAGAGAGAATTCTGATTGATGAAATTTGTGTACCTTTGCGTAAGAAAATGATTTGAGAATGATGTGATGATGTGAAATGTGTTTATTTGTTACAGTTTTCACGGTGTTCAGTAACTTTGTGAGGAATAAAATGGTTGTGGACATTAGTAAGAGGCGTGATTTGTGCTACCAGGGTAGATACAGCATTCCATATGTAAATGTTAAAATGTTTAATAACATAGTGAACTATTATTGTGATGTCACTTCACTGTTTTTCTCTGCACTCTGTTACATTTGACCACAGAATGTATATTATATGAACATATAATGTGCAATATTAGCAGCCATTTAAGTATTTTATGTGTAAAATGTGTATATAATGTATCTATAGGTCTTTATTTATAAGCATTGAATAATATAGTGAACTACTAAAGTAATCATTGTAGTGCAGGGGTGTCAAACTGATCCAGGAAAGGGCCGAGTGGCTGCAGGTTTCTGTTCCAACCAAGAAGAAACACACCTGAATCCAATCAATCAAATCACCTCAGCTGTCTTCAATCAGCTGATTAATTGCATCACCTGTGCTCCTGCTTGGTTGGAACAAAAACCTGCAGCCACTCGGCCCTTTACTGGATCAGTTTGACACCCCTGTTGTAGTGTTTTATAATAGTGATATATTTGTAGCAATATAAGACTGGACTCACCCCCACTGGTCGTAGCTGTTGATGTCCCACATGACGCCCTGAACAAAGATCTTGTGTTCGTACATTGCTGCAAAAAAAAGAAGAAATCATATGATTTATTAGATTATGGATTAAACACAAACATTATAATTAATATTCAGCTCCCAAAATGTTTATTTTTTCAAAAATAATAAATATTAATATAGTAAGTCTGATGTGTTACTGGGCACAAATACTGTCTTTAAACACAACAAACAGAAAAAAGCTGCACAGCATTTACATTTTTAATTAGAATTTGAGTGTTAATGTGATGAACAGAACGTTCCCAAACGGCCTTCTACATGGCAGTCAGCAACTGCTTCTGTCACCTTTACGTTGTTAATTAATTAAGACATCTCAGCTAGTCACCTGTCTGTTTCCTGTGTCCCTTCTGTTACTCACCAACAAGAGCTCCCAGGATGAACGGGCTCAGCTTCTTGAAAACGATTGAGTTGCTCGGCTTGTTTCCTTCGAAGACCTTCGATTGAAAACAGAAAATGCATCATAAATCTTTATTTTGATACCACACACACACACACACAGATTTATGGACTCATGTATTGATTAAGTACTTTGTGCGGCAGCAGCTTTTTCAGAGCGTCTCCCACGACTCCGGCGCCCTCAAGCTCTTTACGAGCCTCATCTGAAGTTTTTCCCTTCATCAGAGCTTCTGTCTGAGCCAGGAAGTTCGCCACCAGGATCTAAGCATCACCAAGAGGTCAGAGTTCAACACGATAGAAAACTTTAAGATTTCAAAGAACACCTTATTGTTATAAAATACATCTGTAAGTAGATGGTGATCTACAGTGTAAATGTCCTGTACAGCTATAGAGAGACATGGTGGACATTACCTTGTGGTGGAGGTTGTCTCTGATTGGATGCTGAGACTGAGCAGGAATGAGGAAGTCAGCAGGAATCATTCGGGTCCCTAATGAAAAAATGTGTCTATTAGTTCTAATCCTCTTTTTCTACGTTCTTTTTTTTTTATATACCACTTTTTTAAAAACGGTTTCTTACTGTTTTTACTTGAGTTTTCTTGTATGTTTTTTTTTTGCTGGCCAGGTTTTGTTTTTCAGTATATCAACAGCTTTTCAAAACTGTTTTTACTGTTGTACTTTTGTTTTTAAATGTTTTTTTTTTTACATCCATTTTTTTTTTTTGCATGCGTGTGTGTGTGCATGTTACCTTGGTGGATGAGCTGGTAGAACGCGTGCTGTCCATTGGTCCCTGGTTCACCCCAAACAATTGGTCCAGTGTGGTAGTTGACGCGGACGCCATCTTTGGTGATGTACTTCCCATTAGACTCCATGTCGCCCTGACAACCACAAAGACATATTTTGTATTTTCATATCAGGTGATAATAATAAAAATATGTTTCTCTTCTCAGACGTGCTGTTGATCTACAAACTGCTGTTTCATCCCATAACAAAATAAAACAAATAACCATTTGTTGTCCACATACTGGTCCTGCTCTCTGCTCATACATTACAATAGAAACATCTGAAGGAATCTCAGGAAATCAGGTCCTGGAGGATTATTTTTTTTCCTGACATTTAATAGATAAAACAATTAAAATGATCCTAAAGTAAAGGAACCAAATGTGTAAAATATGCTGATGGTGATCAACAAGATATCCAGAATATTTTTTCATTAGCAGCAGAAAATTGATAAAAATGTGGATTCAATCCTTGGGTCCCAGTAGCCCCTTTCAGACTGTCGTTTCAAGCTGCGATATTTACGCCTCTGTTATGTTTCACCTGCAATCTGAACGCAACAGAGGCGTGATGGGGGGACAAAGTCCTCCCAGCTCTATGACGCCCTCGGAGTTGGTAACAGAGGCGTAGACTGTAGATCAGTGATTCTCAACTGGTGGGTCGGGACCCAAAAGTGGGTTGCGAAACCGTTTTCAGTGGGTCGTGGGCCTTTGTCTGGGCAAAAAAATCCTGTGGTTTTATTTTGAAGGGGATTTTTTTTATGCCGTCTATTCACTCTGTTTGTTTTCATCTGCTAACTGAAGTTTGGGTCTTTTTGAAATGACTTCTCACTAGTTGGACATTTTTATTTAAGGTTTGTGCATGAAAGCTGTTGAGTCTGTTAAAACAAGGGATGTTGTGTTATCTAAGATGCACTTTTTGTTTTTTAATTTAAATGCAGCTACTTTAGTGTAATAGGGAACATTTTCCTCTCAATCTGCTCCATCTTTTCATTAAATACATTTTAGAAGTTGAGAATTTTCCTCGTTTTGGGTCTCGTCTTGTCATGACGGGGTGATGGTTGGTCCCAAAGCCAGACCAGTTGAGAACCGCTGCTTTAGACTGTACAAGGTGGGATCAGTGTGTACGAGACGGATAATATGTGACGTATCATCAGAAACACGCCTCTAACTTGAGTCAGTAATAGAATCATGTTCAGCGAAATGCAGAAGAATTTCGCTTGAGTCTGCAGAATTTCTACAGAGAGAGAAACAGCATGACGGGCAACTCCTCCACCATTATTGTCTTGAATACTGTAAACAAACTGCTGTGCTCACTGTACAGATACTGCAGCACATACATACTGTACTATGCTACTCAGCTTCTGCAACTATATCCCCTCCCACTTCGTTCCACAATGCCGCAATATGTCGGAATCTGAAAGGGGCTCGTGTTTCATGTGTCTCTCCTCTGACCTGTTGGAAATATGCAGCGAAGCGGTGCATGTACTGGTCGTAGGGCAGCATGGCGTGCGTCTCCGCCTGAAAGAAGTTGATGTACCACACGCCGAGGACAGCCAGCAGGACGGGGACATTCTGCTCCAAGGGGGCACTGTGGAAATGGTTGTCCTGCATATGACAGACAGGTCAGAAAACTTTTTCCAGATGATATATTCTCGAAAATAAGATCAGGAATAAACAAAGTTTCTGCAGGTTCACAGCTAAACAGAGAATTTAATGTAGAGAAGTGTGCAGTGTTATGACCTTAATTTCAATGACTGATATAAATAAAATGTATAATTACTGTTAAATAATCATGTACAGATTTATTCAATCCGTAGCTAAACAATTAGATAATAAAACACAAAAGTTAATTTTATTCTCAGATAAAACTGTTTGACGACTGGATTTAGTTTTTGGTCTCAAATGTGAAACAGTTGATGAAATATTTTCCTACCATCCAGTGAGCTCCTGCTAGAAGCTGCTCAAAGTTCTCAAAGCCTGAAACACAAAACAAATGAATAGAAAACAATAAGTGTAATAATTGTGATAAACCAGTGAGTGTCTGCTGCAGCTCCTATTGTTGTTTTTAAGACTTTTAGAATTTGAGAGGAAAAGCTGAATGAAATTGTTTAGCAAACTGCATCAAACTGCTGATTTAAAGTTAAACTGATAAACTGCCAAAATCAATATTTATCAAATGACCTGATAAATACATTAATATGCCATTAACTGTACCAAACAAAGTTAAAGATACACGTGGGCATTGATGATGAAGTGATAAATACATTTGTATTGGTTTTAATTTGCTTCTGTATTTATTTACTTTTGTTTAAAAAACATTTTTATGTTTTTTTTTATATTTTTACATTTATTTATTTATCATCATTCAGAGTGTCATGGGGTTTTTAAGGGAGTTTAGGGAAAGTAAGTAAGTAAATAAATAAAGGAATTGATACAAAGGTAAATGAAATCTATTTATTACACATTAATCAAATAATTATTTATTTATCCTTCATTTTACCAGGGGGGTCAATTAATGCCTACATTTAATTCTACTATTGTTTTGGGCACATTTATTTTTTAGTTATCTTTTTTTGTTTTGATAGCTTCTGTCCTCCATAGAACCTAAGGCCCGGCAATCTATACACATGAATCAGTGTTAATCATTTTTAATCGCAATTTCATTAAGTTTTTTAAATTTGGAATTATTCAAAACATTCTAAATAAAAGTAAAATTGGTCAGTATGACCAGGATTGATGAAAAAATGCACTAATATTAAAAACTTTATGGCAGTTTTTCTTATTTTTACATGTTTGTCCTTTGAGGATATCAGAGGGTTAATCAGTATATTAATAATCGATACTCAGCCCGGTGTGAGGGTCAAAGGTCAGAGACGTACCGACGTGCAGGGCAATGGACAGACCAATGGCAGACCAGAGAGAGTAACGACCTCCCACCCACTGAGGAGGAACACACATCACACAGTCACTCGACCAATCAGAGAGGCAGAGCATCACTGACAACAGGGGTGTCAAACTGATCCAGTAAAGGGCCGAGTGGCTGCAGGTTTCTGTTCCAACCAAGCAGGAGCACAGGTGATACTGATAATTAATCAACTGAGTGCAGACAGTTCAGCTGATTGAATGATTGGATTCAGGTGTGCTTCTGCCACTCTGCCCTCTCCTGGATCAGTTTGAAACCCCTGTTCTAGATGACAAAAAAACTAATTATAGTATGTCACAAATTGGTCATAGTGTAGTTCACCAAAAAAACATTTAAATGCTGTTGGACCTGAGTAATAGTATAGTATATCCAAAAATATGAAACAAGAAACACTATATTATAGTGTGTCCAAAACTGGAAAACAAAATGGCATACTATATTATATTTAAAAATGTCAAATGAAATACACCTTATTATAGGATGTCCAAATGTTGATTTTTGTCAAAAAAAAATTATCATTCTAAAATGCTTACAAATGCTAAAATTGGCCCTTTTATACTCACACAACATAATACAGCATAATATGTCCAAATATAGCAAGAGCACAGGTGATACTGATAACTAATCAACTGAGTGAAGACAGTTCAAGTGATTGATTGATTGGATTCAGGTGTGTTTCTTCTTGGTTGGAACAAAAACCTGCAGCCACTCGGCCCTTTACTGGATCAGTTTGAAACCCCTGACTTACAACAAGCACTGAGGAGGAGGCGGGACTCTGTGGGCAAACTCAAAGTAAGACCAGAACCCTGTACTATGAAACTGGATTTGAGGGTTAGCAAGGTAACCTGTAACATTGTTCTGAGTTTCGTCTTGAAATCGGCTAGAAAGCCTCCAACTACTTTTAAAACAGCGTCTCACACTTAGTCAATAGTCAATCTATGATCAACACAGATTCTCAGTGGGGAGAATAAAATATAAATGTAAACGTGTTGAGTCGTAATGTCGCGTTAATGTCACCAAACGGAGCCGTGCAGTTACAGTAGTGCTAAAGGGAAATCGAATTGAGCGGAGGTACGTAGGTGGGCGGAGCCAGGCTACTTCATAGCACAGGGCTCTGGTTAAAGAGCTGGTTCAGGTGTGTTTAGTGTTAGTTCATGTCTCTGTTTCAGGTTGGTGACATTAAATAATAAACTTTCTGTAAATATATACAAATAAAAACAGATTTCTGATTGTTGTTTGAATGTCACCATATGGAAACTAATTTTAAAAACCTTCTGCTGCACACATCATCCTCATCATCATCACATCTCAGACAATCAGACAGGCAGACTTACATCCCAGAATTCAAACATGTTCGCTGTGTCGATGCCAAAGTCCTTCACTTTGGTCTAAAGAGGACAAGAGGACAACAGATTAAAAACTGATAATAAAAGATTTATAGATAACTTTATAGATTTATAGATAACTTGTGATTATTATTATTATCGTTATCAATATCTGATGTGTATTTGACAGACTTACTGCGTTGGTGGACAGAGCTACAAAATGTTTGGCCACAGCAGATTTCTGAGAAGGACAAGAAGAAGAAGAGTCATAATGGACATGTGATGAGAGTGAGTCCCCGTCCTGCACACTTTAATACTTTAATGATCAGTAAACAGATTAATGGGTGTCGCCCATTTAGCTGCCAGGGAACAGACAGACTCACGTCATTGGCTGCCTTCAGGAACCAATCCCTGGCAGACTCTGCGTTGGTGATGGTCTCCTGAGTGGTGAAGGTCTGGAAGACAGGTCAGACATCAACAACAAGAAGATGTCAACAGCAAACTAGCTAGTTGATTTCAGTGACAATGGGGATGTACATGTATGTTTATTTTTACTTTACTTTTATATTTATGTTTTATATTGTGTAATTTATTAGATGTCTCTATCTGCTACTCTTAGCAAAATAAGTTTGTGACACATTACTGAGGTCAATTTATCTATTTTCATTTCATTCCATTCATTTTTATTTTATTTTATTTATTTATGTTTAATGTATCATTATATTATTATTGGTTTTTATCTCTGCCATGTTCACAGTGTTGATGTTTTTGTATAAAAGAAAAACAATAAATATATGTTTAAATAAAAAAAGATGTCAACAGCAACAACAACAACAGCTGATTACAATGATTAATTAAGCATAACAACAGTTATGTTGTTTATTTTATGATTTAGGTTAATGAGGGGAAAAATTAATTTCACACCTCTGAGGCTGGTGTGTGTGTGTGTGTGTGTGTGTGTACGTACCTTGGAGGCGATGATGAACAGTGTGGTTTCGGGGTTGAGCTGAGCAAGGGTTTTGGCCATGTGAGTCCCATCAATGTTTGAGACGAACCAAACGTTTGGTCCTCCAGCTGAGTACGGCTTCAGAGCCTCCGTCACCATCAGAGGGCCCTGGACACAACGCACAACAATTATATTTATCAGAGGGACCTGAACACAACACAGATTTATTTTATCAGAGGGCCCTGAACACAACACAACATTTTTATCCATTTTTGTTTTTGTAAAAAAAAACACAAAAAAAAACACAGCACAACAAAACTCTGTCATGTCTGTTTTACTTTAAATTCACAGTAACTGAACTTCACAATGTAAATCTCCTGTTTCTGATGGAAACCAGTGAAAAATAACACCTCTGCAAGATCACAATGTTTTATTATAATGTTTAATATTATTATACGTTTTAATTACTATAAATCATAATTCATATTAATGTTAATATGTAACATTTTAAATTGGACTTTTAGATGATCTCTTGGTTCGTTTCATTAGAAGTTAAGAGACACACTCTGTGTGTTTGTGTGACCTTACTGCCCTTTGAACCTGTTGCATCACTGGAGACCTCAGATTACTGTTTGTCTTCATAAGAATCACTTCAAACATTCCGTTTCCTGTTGACTCGTGTTGATGTCAAGACATCTGATTACTGAATTTTTTTAAAATATTTTTTTACTATAAGCTCAACATTAATGAGTCATCAGGTCTAAAAATAAAACTCAAAGCTCCTGAACGAAACACACTCTGTACACTCACTTAATTCTTCTCTTCTCTGCTGATGATGATGCTGTTTATTATCTTAGTGAACTAAGTCTCTTTGGGGATTTGGAACGTCAGTGGATAAAACCAGACATCTGAAGACGTCCCAAGGAGAGACCGATATGTTTCTTACAGGCCAAAAAAATTATTAGGTCATTGGAGAATATCATTTTATATCTTCAGCTGAGCCACAACACGGAGTTTAATGTCATTTAATCAGTAGAGGAGGGAGAGGGGGATGTTTGTTGGCGAAAAAGTTGATGAGATGAGATACATTTGTCAAAAAAAATAAAAAAACGCACTGATATCTTGGACCAAAGAGGTGACCCCCACTTTTTAATTCTTAAGATTTTTTTATTTCTTCTTGTTTATGGTTGGCTAAACCAACTTCCAGAAACACTACTGTCACCTGGTGGACTGAAGGAGAGTCTCTACACTCTGATTCAAACAGCTGCTGGAAGTGTGAGCTGATGGTAAAATCCAGTATACTGGTCCGTTGAAACCAAACCAGCCCAGCTCTAGTAAATACACAGGTAACCCCTCAGCAGTTTGACTGACAGCGTTCTCACCAGGTCAGAGCCTCCGATGCCGATGTTCACCACGTCTGTGATGCTTTTCCCACTGAAGCCTTTCCACTCTCCACTGCGAACTCTCTGTGGACACACATGAGCAAAAACGTCACAACCTTAAGCCTTTAACCTCCGGGGCAACTGAAGTCTCAGACCGCTGTACGTACGTGACAGAACGCCTTCATCTTGTCCAGCACGCGGTTCACCTCAGGCATCACGTCCTGACCGTCCACCTGGATGGGCGTGTTGGAACGGTTACGCAGAGCTACGTGGAGCACAGCACGACCCTGGAAACACACACACACAAAAGTGGATGACGGTCATTTCTACTAAACAGGTCTTGGCATTTAATAATTTGGACGTGAGCTGTGGTTACGATCAAATCTGGCGTCTGGTCTGAGCTCTTGTACACAAAAGCTTCAGTCAATGTGAGGTCCTCATTTCTGAGTTAGGCTACCAGCCTAGGCTGTTAAATGTTTACCATTGTCTTCTACTATTATATGCTATTTGTTTATCGTGGCAAGGTGTCAGTGTCTCCTCTGCCTCCAGTTCTGCTCTAAATGGAAGCATTCCCAATAAGTTCTGCCCAAGTGGCAACCTCCCGCACAGGGCAGTGAAGCCTATGTGGTAGTTCCAAAAACTGCAATTCCTCGACTGGCCGCTAGGGGCAGGCAGCAGAAGGGAGCAAATTAGATTGACGCTCATGTAAAAATGTTCAACTTCACAGTATAAAAACACTTATGAAGGTCCCCCTCCATGAAAACTCTGAGGGGGGTGAAATTTTTTTATATCTCACTAGTTTAATTTTTTTGAAATTCTGCATAATTAAGGGTGTTCCGCTTTGAGTGACATGTTGGTGCTGTGCGTCACTAGCTGCTAGCTGCCGCTAGCCTGCTTGGCCCCACCGCTTAGCTAATGACTCAGCTAAATCGACGCATTGCACTTGATCCGTCCATTTCATAGAGTGTAAAAGGTCCATTTTGTGTGGCGTTGGTGTCGTTCGGATATTTTATGCAAACACTGGATTGATTAAATGTCTTGCTGTGCTGTTATTTTCCAGTTCACTTCTCAGCAGACAGAATAATAACCTGACCTGAGAGTGGCACTACAGTGAAACGTTTTAAAAGAAATGTAATTGATGTAATTGAAATTAAAACATCAGCAGATTACAGACGGATTATTAAAGTACTTAACATAAAGAGTGCTTCTTAAATCTGTCTTCATTGGTCGATGCACAATCTGCACCGTCACTGCACACACTGTGTGTGTGTGTGTGTGTGTGTGTGTGTGTGTGTATAACAGCTTCTGTCTGAAGCTTGTTGGTTTCACTCTAAACTGAAAACTCTGATAAGCTTTAATATTAAAATAAACGAGCATAAAGGAGCATTTCACAGACTTTGTGTACAGAAATCATGTGTAGAAACATCATGTGCAGACTGTTCTGTTTTTTGTTACTAAGAACTGCGCTGACAGATGCACAGACATCTGATGAACGCAAATAGTTCATCACATAAAGAAAAAAATACTCTGATAGAATTCATATGTTGTTCAAACTCATTATAAAGCTCCATAGAGATGAAATGAGGAACTTCAACATCCGGTAAGCTTTTCTTCTCATATCACAATATATAGATCACAGAAAAAAATATTAGTGAGTTTTTAACAATGTTGTCCAGCTTATTCCTCATTACTTTATCTCTACGCTGCCGGCTCTGTGATCAGTGTTAAATGTGGCAGATCAAAGGTGGAGAGAAGCAGTGGCACCTTTCAGGATTCACCACAGTTAAATGGTAAAAAAGTAAAAGTGTGTTTTTTTCTTCTCATGTTTGGTACCTCGGTGAAGTTGATTTTCTCTCCAGAGAACATCTTCTCTCTGGCCTCCTCCACTCCCCGAGACCGAGCCTGTGAACACACACACACAATGTATATACAGGTTACACACTCAACACGCAGGTTATACGAGTATGTGTGTGTGTGTGTGTGTGTGTGTGTATGTGTAAAGCAGTTGTTCTCAGTAATCGGAGCAGGAAGTATTGCGGAGTGTTTCCTCACCCTTCAGGACAAAAGCTGCCTCTGTTCCTGAGAAGGAACTGCAGATAGGAAACGATTTCTCTTTCAAAATAAAGTGTTGAAACTTTCCTGTTTCATTGTGTGTTGGAGCAACATACTTTGTTTATCTCACGTCTCAGATCGGAGTATCAGTCCTGACCTGTCTGACCGTGAAAACCGAGAAGCAAATCTTTGTTTTTGGATTCAGGTCACAATACCCAATCAGATTTAAATAAAAAGTTGATAGTGAAAGTTGAAGTGGTTTGGTTTTATCTGCAAAATGGAGCGTTATATATAATATTATAGAATCTGTATGTGACTGCCCAGCTGAGTCAACTAACTTCCTGTTTTCATGTATATAAAACTACATCAGAAACTAGCATCAGAATTTGTTGTTTGTGTCAGAGAGTGTCTAGATTCAGATTCAGTTTTTTGGAGAATCCAGGTTCGTTACTCTGCAGGTCTGATGTTTTATCTGTACTGAAACCTGTACAGTGAAACAGCAGCGTGTTTACAGCTGATCCAGCTGGGAGTAGGCTTGAAGCTTAAGCTTATTAGTGGAGACAGCTACAGCTCTGTGTGTGTGTATGAGAGAGAGAGTTACCAAAGCGAGCAGCATGGCCATCACTTCCTGGTTGATGAGGTTCTTGGAGTAGTCGAGCAGGATTTCTCCATCATCTGTCTGCAAAGTCGTGCTGTCAGACAGAAATGAGTCAAACTGATTGTATTCCATTACAATAAGACATTTTATACACTCAGCCTTTGAGCAACTTCCTGCTTTGTATTCCTAATATAACTGCATCAATATAGCATTTTGAGCACCTCACCTGATTTGACACTTTTTTGTGATTATTAGGAGACCAAAAATGATCAATAACGACAGAAAAGAGCTGTATGTTTGAAATAAAAAAAAAAGAGTTAATTAACATAAAGCATTAATCAATGAGAATGTAAATACGTCACCAGCAGTTTTCAGTGGAGAGACTAACAGGCTGCAGCGTCTACATCTGATCATTCAGAGTGCAGCGAGCTGAAGCATCAGCTGATTAAATGTTTAATAACTCAAACTGATGGCTGGACGAACAATACATGAAGGAGTCAGGTTATAACTAATTAGACAATGGAGCAAATGAAAATAATCGGCAGATTGATCAATAATTAAAATAATAACTTTTTTGCTTTTCTGTTGGCTACCAGAGCAACAACTTACTTTTATTAAAATCATAATACCCTCAATCATAGGTTGAGGGTACCTTGAAATTGCTCATGCACCAATAACTTTATAATAAAATTATTACGTTTTAATAGATTTTAATTCCAATTCTTTAGTACTTTCACTGCAGACTTGATTGCAGGGATATTACTTGTAATACAGTATTTGTTCACTAAAATATGACTTTTACTTCAGTTGAAGGTGCAAATACTTCTTCCACCTCTGGTTACTAATAAACATAATGAATAATAATCATCTGAATTGTGCATGAGCGTGCATGAGGCTTATGTTATGTCTAAAAATAAATAAAACACACACACACACACACACATTTTCTTAATGTATACATTTTCTGTGTTGCACTGCCAGGTTGTCGCTAACTGCAGGATGTGCCGCAGCGCACGTAGCCACCGTGAGTGAACCGGAGGACGGAGGGAGTCTCCCTCGAGACTGCAGCGGACATCCAGCCGCCGACACCTGCACTGACACCCGCGTCTTATTGACACCTTTACA
>CAFUXE010000794.1:215228-225943 GCA_903364295.1 Serranus cabrilla | reverse complement strand
TTTTTAAGCCCATTGATTCTCAGTTATGACGACAACATGACAGAGTCTTTGTAATCTCAAAACAATCTCAGGACAGATGAACAGACAACAGCATCGTAAGTGCATCTCTAAACATTTTCCTGCCAAATCAGAAGAGAAAAACTGTTTTTAAAAGTACTTAAATGACGCCGAGTTCAGATTATTCAGTCATAATCTGCCCCGACCTGATCCTTCGGATCCTCAAACACAGGAGGAATATTGCTAGAAAACAATGTTGCTACATGCAGACAGCTAGCTCCATTTTCTAGACTTTTATTTTTCATTCATAGTTGACATCACTTCCTGTAGCTGGTGCGGGTGGTCAACCGCCGTGCAGTGCTGCAGGAGAAACTTAGTGGCTTTAAACGTGGAGTTAAACTGGAAGAGGAGGAAAAAAAAAAATGAGACGTAACGCTAATTTAAATTATCGTGAGAACATCCCAAACAGCTGCAACTACATGAGATTTTTAGAAAGCCAAAAACTAATCCGACAAATAAAGTGAAATATGATACATGTTGCTGTGTTTTCTTTAAACGGATGAATTTACTGCCATAGAACTATGAAAAACACACATTAAGAGGACGATAATTGGATTGTATTTTTCTTATTTTACAACTAAAGAAATTGTTTTTTTTGTGTTGCAAACTCCAAAAAAAGTTTACAGGTTTGTTCTGTTTTTCAGTACGGCAGCAAAGACGACTTATAACGAGCAGTTACAACTTTTTAACGTTAGGTAAACATCTAAATGTTGTCATTTCATGTAATAAATCATCTTCTCTTACAGCTCTAAAAACTGAACTTCTCATGATATAGAGTTTTATTAATCTGCTGGTCACTGAAATATAAACACCTCACCTAATTTCTGTGTTGTCATTTGTTTGTCAACAACAAAAAAATAATTAATTTAGGCATTCAAAGACAAAAAAGGTAAATAATCTGGGTTTCTGTTATCCGGTAATTGCCGCTTTGGTCTGGGGAAAAAATATTTGAACATATTTGAACTTGTCTGTCAAAGAAACACAAGTAAAATTATTTCAATTCAGCAGCCACAGAAAGTGCCAAAAAGGCGAAAACCAAAGTTTTCAAAATTAACCGAAAATCTTTGTACTGTCTGTCAAGAGGATTTATCACGTTTTTTGCAGTGACAAGTGTAATATTTATTCATTTTTAAAAGTGTTATGCACAAGAGTCGATTATCTGACTCACTGTAATTGGAATACAAGCAAAAGTAGCCTTTTTTTAATTGATATAAATATTATAAATCACACCTTGATGTCGTCTTTACATAACCTGCTTATCGTTATTAATTTCAACAAACAAGATATTTGTCTAGAATTCCAGAATTTGTCTGGGAAATTTCATCTTCCAGGACATATGGACAGAAATAATTGACTTTTTATAGCGTGTTTTTCACTGAACTATGACAGTTAATGCATATTATCCTCGTGTTTTACTTCCGTATCTACATGCCCTATCTGCTGCGAGGCTTTAAGCTGGTTAATAATAATAATAATAATGAGTCCTCGTCTGTTTATTAAACTAACTGAAGCACCTTGAAGCACCAGCGACATTGTGAAGGGAATCACAAAGAAAGGAAACCTGAAATCTATGATCCGTCTGCTCACCGCACTAACATTACAATTTGAGACTTTTCGCCCTAAAGAGAAACTGACACGTGAGTTCAGGTGAAATATATAACGAGCACAGCGACCGGACAGGAGGAGAGACACGACGTCATCGTAGAAAAGTACATGTTAGAAAGGTGACAGGGCTGTCTGGTGCTGGACTTACAGGATCCGCTAAACCCACCCCCCCCCAAATAAAGCTAACAAAATATTATCAAAGAAAGGTTGAGGCAAGGATCTGGGGACAGAACGCAGTGAAAAACAAATATGACATTTTTACAGAAGTATTTTAGCGGAGATGTGGACTGTTGTCTGATAAGTTATGCTGCTTGCTGCTGCTGTTGTTGTTGTTGTTGTTGTGGTTGTTGTTTCCACCGGTGTGTTCGAGCAGTCTACCCCCAGTGCTGGTGACAAATATACAACTAGTAGACAATCTTCAATATTTTAGTCAACAAAATAGCAACCAAACTATTTGTTTTCTGTTGAAGCATGAAGAAGTTCCACCTTCCTCCCCAATGAGACTACGCAGCCACTTTGTTGTCCTTCTGGAACAAACGCAGAGAAAACAACACAAACACACTTAGGGTTAACATACATCGCATATACGTTCTATGCATCAGTGATTCTCAACTGGTGGGCGGGGACCCAAAAGTGGGTCGCGAAACCGTTTTCAGTGGGTCGTGGGCCTTTACCTGGGCAAAAAAATCCTGTGCTTTTATTTTGAAGGGGATTTTTTTAATGCCGTCTATTCACTCTGTTTGTTTTCATGTCTTTTTTGGTAATTTTGTGTTATTTTTTTTTTAGGGTTTTTGTGCCTTTTTCTGTCATTTAACATCTTTTTCTGATCATTTTGTGTCTTTTTTGGAAATCTTGTGCCTTTTTTTGGAAAACGTTGTGTCTTTTTCTTTGGTAATTTTGTGTCATTTTTTGGTAATGTTGCGTCTTTTTGTTCAACATTTTAGAAGATGAACATTTTCCTCGTTTTGGGTCTCGTCTTGTCATTACGGGGTGATGGTGGGTCCCAAAGCCAGACCGGTTGAGAACCACTGCTATACATCACATCTTTTTCACCAAACAACACATGTGGAGGCAGAAAGACATTTATGACATTAAACATTTTGTTGCGTTTCTGGTTGTATTAGGAAAATAATGCACGATATATACCTTTTAGGAAAAGCACTTTATTTTTGCTTTACTTTTTAATTATTTAAAAAAAAATTTATATTCATTTTTATTTACTTATTTCTTATCATTTATATATAATTGTTTTTCTTATGTTTGATTAATATTTATTTACATATCATTTGACACTCCTGATCAGTGATCTGAAAACTTGATTTCAAAGTTAAGTCTATTACTGAATTGAAAGCTAATCAATGATTCAGGTTATCAAACAAAATTAGTGAATTATTACTTTTTATTGCTTTTGTCAATGTTAAATAAACAGCCTTTGATTTTTGACAAATAAGTCACTGAATCCACCGTTTTAAATCACATTAACAGATGTTATTGTACCTGTAGTAAATGGACTGAATTTTACTGCATGTTAATAAAACTTTAGTTCAGTGGTTTTAGTCACAGATGCATTCATCATGTCATTGAGAAATAAAAGCAGCCTCAGACTGGATTTGTACCCTGTATGCAGATAAGTCGGCGAACTCCCGTCCGGCCTGGTTTCCTCTGTATCCTCCCCTGAAGCCGCCTCCCCCCTGCGGCGGCCCGAAGGACCCTCGGCTGGCTGAGCGACCCCGACCTCCGCGGAAGCCCATCCCTCCGCGCCCACGGTAACCTCCGCGGCCTCTGCCTTGACGCAGAGGGATGCCAAACGTCTCGGCGTTCATCCTCCTCTCCTCCGCCCAGGTCTGCCTCCGCTCTCTGCGGGAGGAAGGAGCAGCTGGTGTTAAAAAAAACCTATATTCTACATCATGTATGGCTGTATCACAATAAAGTTGTTTCTAATGTTGCAGATTAATCTCCCATTCAGCCTTTAGATTCATCTTCTGTTTCACTATCAAACTAATTCCTCTATCTGAAGCAGCTCTGTAGAAACGTTTAAACTGACATTTATTGTGAAAGGACAAAGACTCACCTGGGGAAACCTGAGACTCCAGACTTCTCATTTGCTTTCCTGATGAAAAGAAAAATCAGAGAGGATCTGAACACTGATGGACATTAAAAAGACACAAGTCACTGTCCTTTCATTTAACAAATCCATATTCACAGAGACCGACCGGGACTCGTACCTCGTGTCGTCACAGGAGATGTTGTCGAAGAAGGACTTGGACTTGTCGTAGTAGCAGTTGGGTCCGAGCGGGTCTCCCTCCTCCTCTGCGTTTCCTTCACTGTTCTGGGTCTCGACACCTGAGTCGCCCTTGTCCTCGCCGTTCACGGCCTTCTCTGGCTTCTCCGTCTTCTCATCTGAAAGAGGGGAGAGTAAGTATTTTTTGACTTTATGGAATAGTTTGGAGCAAGAAATTAAGCAAAGCGTAAGATCTAAATGTGTTTAAAAAAAAGGTACAAACATTTTTTTCTAAATAAGTATATGGAAGAAGAGAGATAATCCAATGAAAAATGAATTTGTAAATTGTGAATTGGCTTCTAAAAGTGGAAGTTGCTATTTATGTTTGTGTTATAGATGAACATAATGACTGTAAAGGGGCGGGACTTTAGAAAAGTTTAGACTTCTTCCCACTCCTTTTTCCAACGGTATGTTTATGTATGCTACCTACTTTATATCATTCTTTTATTCTTTTTTCTCATTTTTCATTTTTATATGCTTGTTCGAAAATAAATAAAATGAATGAATGAATGAATGAAAAAGTATGTAAGGACAGTAAAAATCAATGAGGGTGAACATTTTGGGTTATTTTAAGGTTGTTGTTTTTTTTAATAAATGCCAGTTTACACTGCTTCTTGCTTTTGTTTTTATTGTGTAAAGTGTCTATAAGTAGCTTTTAAAGCGCTATACATGTAAAATGATTATTATTATTATTATTATTATTATCATCTGATGCAGCAACTGACTGAAACTTCATATCTGAGAAATCAGATACAAATACCCTTTTTCCACCAGGGCCGATTCTGGGCCAGTTCCCGGCCAGTGCCCAACTGCGAACCGGTTCTTTTGGTTTTCCACCAAACCAAACTGGTTCCACAGCGGCACCAACTCTTTGCTGGTCTTGAACCGCGAATCGCTTATGTCAGGGGGGCTGGGGGCGGGGTTATCTTGGCTAACAAAACCAACAATAAAACGTGTTTGATTCATTTTATTTGATATGCTTGAATGCAATGTTATTGATACAGCTAGCGTAAACAGGCTAGCGTTGTAGAGCTAGCATTAGCGAGCTAGCGTTAGCGGGCTAGCGTTAGCTAGCTAGCGTTAATAAAAACAAAATCTCTGCCCGGGGGAAAAAGAGAAGAACTAAGAAAAATGAATGCATGTACATTTTTCACAATTTTAGTCCTAAAACCTGTAAAGTAACGAAGTTTAAAAGTTTATTAATGTTGTGCACTGATTTCATCTCATTCACTGAACTTTATGCTGAGCAACATCAGGAAATTTTCTCACAGTTCTTGTAGTTTGTTTTTTTTGCTGCATCAAAGCAACATTTTTCACCCTGATCATTTCAATAAGCAAAAAAAGTAAATATATTTCTACAGTGATGGCTGATGGGAATGTAAGGAGCTCTAAACCAAAGTATTGGACACATTAAAGTCATTAGTTTAGGTCTTCATTTATTTACTTCAGTTCCCCCCTCGGATTTATTAACTCTTGCATTTTCAATGATGATTGTTATATTTAATTCATGTTTATGTATTTGTGTACTTCCCCCATTACTTTCCCCTAATTTATTTCACCTGTACTATATTTATTTATTTAATTTTTATTTTGAGTGTTGCTTGGTGGATACCACAAATATTGCACATTTAATTCTAGAATAACAAGATATATAGTTTTGTATAATGTAAATCATCTCCATGGGTGCGTTTCTTATCGAGAAAAGACATGAAAGAAATGTAAATGCATCTCCAAGTTAAACTGTGCTATGTGTTGAAGTAAATAAAAACCTGATGGTTATATTAAAATAATAACAGGAGTTCATTACCTTTCAGCTTGAGCTTGTTCTGGAACTCCTTGTCGATCTCTTCCTTGTTGAACTGAGCATTGGCGCTCTCAAAGTCAAAGTCCTTCTCGAACTTCATGGGTCCGTCTCGGCGCACATTGAATCTCCCTCTGCCGCGGTGTCCTCCCCCTCGCCCGCGCCGGTTGGCTGGTGGTCCGGTGGCCGCTAAATGACAGAACACAGCGAGGCGTTAGCTGCTGTGATATACAAGTCAGATCAAACGCAGCGGTTCATGGCGACACATGAGGCGGGAAACCAAAGCACACGCCCATTTTTAAACATGTTAGCGCCACACAAATCATAACGCCACGTCAAACATGGAGGAAATGCAGGAAACCATCATTCAGGAAGCGTTTTCAGGTGGTCACCGAGGACGCCATCGCCTCCAGTCCCATTGACATGAGCAGCATGTCAATCTGCGCACACACACTGACGAGCAAAGAAAAATGTGTCAGAGGGGGGGATGGTTGGGTCGATGAGTGATGGCTCCAGCATGCAGAGGCTGAGAGAGAGGGGGAAGTTAACCTGGCGAACGTTTATTGGGCTCCCTGCCTTCGCCTCGCGCCTGCTCAACCTCAGGTTTGGCGATTTTCTGGACGTCAGAGCCTGGAACAGCACAGTCTTTTAGTCTCCCAAAACAACGACAACATTAGGACTGCACGATATATATGAATATGTATAAATATATCAACTTTTATCATCAGCGTAATGCCGACCTGTATGTCAGACACACCACGAAAGACTGCAAAAAAGTAGTCCGAACACTGAATAACTTGACTAGTCGATCAAAGGCATCATCTGACAAACGCTTCCCATTAATTAACTAACCGTCTGTGGCGGCCCGCCGTAATCTAATCTGCCGCGCAATCATCTCATTTTCCACATTACAATTACATTTTTATAAGCTACTGAAAGTATTTTTAAACTACTCAAATCTTAAAGTTATTTTTAATAATTCTGTCTGTATTAATTATTAGCAGTATGAATGACATCCTGATGCTAAACACATGTAGCTTTCAAAATAAGAGCATATGGATGAATCCAAATTTCAACCCCCATCACACAGTCTCATAAAATCCTGTGGGAAACACTGCAATTTAAAAAAAAGATTTAATGTGTAATTAATACGCCATTAAATGGACAAAAAAAGATTAAAAATACATATAGGTGACATGAATTTATATTTCTGTATTCATTTGCCTTCATTCATCTCTTATTTATTTACTTCACAAATTAATTTCCTCCATTTGTGCATTTTAATTAATTTCTTGGTGTATTAACCAAGAATCTTTGTATATTTATTACATTCTGAAGAACATGTTTGTTTATTTACAAACCTATTGATCTTTGATGTATTACATATTTATTTACTTTTTTATCATTTCTTTACTCCTCCTTTATACACTTGTTGACCGGTCCGATTACAAAAAGATGTTATTGTTTAAAGTTTATTGTAAAATATACAGATGTTAAGTAATTTTTTTAAGATCAGCAGAATGGTGAATTGACTGCATATATACATAACTTTTCTAGTTTAGTTGAGTTCAACCACTTAAAAGCGCTTCACACTACAGACGGCACCCATTCACACACACATCCATACACTACATGCTGCCCCATGCCACCAACGAACTCATCATTGGGAGCTTTTGGGGTTCAGCTTCTTGCCCGAGGATACTTCGACAGTGGATTTCCAATCAGTTGGCGAGAGTTAAAAATAACTGTATTTATTTTTTAATTTAACAAGCAGTTTGTGGCATTTTTTACAGTTCACGCTGTAATATTAATTTATTAATCGGAAGTAAAACTGTTATTGCGTTATTGACCTTCGTGATATCGTGCAGCCCTAACGGTCCTGCTGGTACTCGTCTACCTTCAGACAAACGTTTTTAAAATGTGGGACATCTGGAACAAAATGTTAACAAATCACACAGAGTGGAAAAGAGAAAAGATTGTCACATAACCGTGGCGTTGTATTTGTGCCTGACTCCTGCGTGCACAGTGTAAAATTAGAATTAGCAAAATAATATGATCGAATGATGTCTGCTGTGCATTCAGGAGTGAAGCATGAATAAAGTCCACAAAAGACAAGCTGAACCTGTCCTAAGGTCTCACCTGGGTGGCTGAAGATAGAGTGGGTGAGTCCTGCAGCTGATCTATCTACAGCGCTGATGTGAGAGGCGGAGATGGTTCGGGGTGCAGCCCAGCCCTGGTTGCCGCGGCCTCCCCTGACGGTCTCGCCCCTCCTCGTGTCCGTGCCGTCCTGGTGCTGGACCTTCTGACCGGTGGCGGAGGGGGCCGTGCGGCCATGGGCGGGGCTCCTGCGTCCCAGACCGGGGGCCGGGGCCGTGGCGGTGGGTGCCGACGGGGCGGTTTGGGTCACATGCTCCAGGGTGGGACTCTTCCGCAGAGGATCCAGGCTGGGGCTGCTGCGGCCTGGGGGCAGAGGTTCACACGGTGAGTCATCGCTAGGCAACACTGATTTGACCTCAGCAGGCAGACACACGTCAGGCTGTTTACATTTGGGCTGCAAACATTTAGATTAACACAAACTGTAACACGCCGTTTTCTTTGGTTCTGGCTCAGATCTGACCTGAGGTAACTGACTCTGAAACCCCACAAACCACCTTAGGGTTTGCAACCCAAGTCTTTAAAAAACACCCTTTCTTCATTACTTCAGGCAAGTAGATTTAGATGTATGGAAATATTTTAATATGTATCACATTGACTGGAAAATCATTATTTGACACTTTTACACTATACTTGTTGGTACACAAAATGTTGTACATAAAGATTTTATTGAATCATTTCCTAAAAATTCATTTTTCTGTTCAATTATTATATCATTAATGTTATGTTTTATTCTGCACAAAGACATGTTTGAGATCTCCCTACGTGTAGCCGTAAAGCTGCAGGACTTACACATTTGATATATGGCAATGAAAACTGGACACAGTGAGTAAAATGTGGCGCTCTGAAGCTGATCTGGGCTCAGAGGGTTAATCTGATTGAATAGAACAGGGGTGTCAAACTGATCCGGTAAAGGGCCGAGTGGCTGCAGGTTTTTGTTCCAACCAAGCAGGAGCACAGGTGATACTGATAATTAATCAACTGAGTGAAGACAGTTCAGCTGATTGAATGATTGGATTCAGGTGTGTTTCTGCCACTCTGCCTGAAACCCCTGTTCTAGATGACAAAAAAAAAAATTAAAGTATGTCCAAAATTGGTCATAGTGTAGTTCACCCAAAAATGCCTAAAAATGCTGTTGGACCTGGGTAATAGTATAGTATATCCAAAAATATGAAACAAGAAACACTATATTACATAAAAAAAAATGGCAAACTATATTATATTTAAAAATTTCAAAAGAAAAACAACTTATTATAGGATGTCCAAATGTTGATTTTTGTCAAAAAAAAAATCCTTCTGTAAAATGCTTACAAATGCTAGAATTGTCCCTGTTATACTCTGTGAAAACAGAATACAGCATAATATGTCCAAACATGGCAGGAGCACAGGTGATACTGATAATTAATCAGCTGAGTGAAAACAGTTCAGGTGATTGAATGATTGGATTCAGGTGTGTTTCTTCTTGGTTGGAACAAAAACCTGCAGCCCCTCGGCCCTTTACTGGATCAGTTTGACACCCCTGGAATAGAACATGCATGCTATTGTGAAGTTCATGCTTTCCTGGTCTGAGCATCATGAAACTCAGACTTTTTAATTTAATGCAGAGAAACATTATTCTGGAGGCGCTTTGTAAAGAGCAATCTCAGTCGTCACTTTGTGGAAACGCATCAGGTGAGTGAGGAAAGACAAATTTAAAGAATCAAAAATCTCTGTCTGCAGGTTGTGAACTGATTGATCAATCAGTTAGATGTTTTATTAGTTTTCCCTCTGGTGGAAATGATTGGATCAGGAGTGATTAATCCCAACTAGTGTGGTGAGTCAACACACACACACATTAGGTTTTTTACCTTCAGTTACAAACGCACCCAGAGACAGAGAGTCAAATGACAGAGCAGAGCCAATAGAAGAGCTCAGAGTCTGGGTCGAGCTTGAGTTGCTCACAAACGAGGCCACTGATCGCCCTGTGTGGGAGGAACAGCAGGAAGAAAGAGGGCAACAACACTCGTACTCCTTTAAAAAAAAAATCACACTCAAACCAGACAGTGTGCAGAACAGAGCTGCAACTCACTGATTCGTAATTCATCAATGTCAAAGGTCAAATAAATAGTGAATAATGCTTTGCATCACTTCCTGAAGTCCTCTGTGACTCCTTCACACTGTGAACCACTTTATACAAAAGATTAAAATTATTGACATGATTTGTCTGTTTTCAAAATAAGATTACAGAAAAGAAAACATGAGGGAGGATACATTTTGTGCCAATCAAATAATCATTTAGAACATAAGCAGCATTCCAATTTATTTTTGAGTGTTGTTGATGGACACTATTAACATGTAGAGCTGCTCACAGATAAAAAAAAAGTTTATTGGTGATGAATCCAGAAAGATCTTAGAAAAGAAAGTATTAAATGTTTCTCTTTTGACTTCCTGCCATCTGAACGTTTCATTTTATTTTGAAAAAAAAAGAGAAAAAAACTCAACTGCTGCAGCTCAAACTTAGAAAAATTGGTATTTCAACTTAAACTTCTTTTGTTTAATTGTGGCTGGTTTAGATGCTGTTTTATCACCAAACAGAAAATATAAATGGTAGGTCAATTATATCAGCGTATATGTTCTCTGCACCGATCCAGCAGAGGGCTCTCCAACTCAAGTGTTTATTGTGTGCACTCATAGTCTACTGAATGGATACATCTGACATAATAATTGCCTCTCTACAAAGTTGTGTTGAGTTTTGCAAATTTGCCTTCATCACAGGAGGATTTGCTTACTGAAATGCAAGCTGGAAACAATAACTTAAGTTGTGTTTTCAGGCAATGT
>CAFUXE010000794.1:195378-214226 GCA_903364295.1 Serranus cabrilla | reverse complement strand
GATGACATCATCGAAACGCAGATATCCGTCTTCGCCGTCCACACGAATACGCAAGGTCTGCGTTTTCGGATTTATTCACCCTGGGACCCGGTTTCAAAAAAGTGCGTTTTCGGGCTATGGGTTTACAGGATTCATGTGGACGGTCGGCACAAACGAAGCAAAACATATGTGTTTAAGCCAAAAGGCGTCTCCGTGTGGACGGCCTCTGAAACCTGCTCTGTGTGTATGTACCTGGACAATGGCGGGATCCTGAGGAAGAGAGCATGTTGGTTTGGGCGGCTCACAAACAGTCAGGTCCTTGATGTCGCTGCCTCTGAAGATGATGTACTCAAAGGTGTCGTCTCGAGGAGGGATGGGTCTGTCGGTGGGCCGGTCCTCTGTTCCAAAAGATCGGACTGACGGGGAGCAAACAGCTCAGTTAGAACCACGGGTTGACACATTAAACTCTGGATTTACATCTAATTTGTTTAATTTCAATATTTCTATAATATGGTGGTTGCCAGGTGAACTCTATTTCTAGAATATCAATATTTTAAAAACTTTGGCTAAAACAATTATTGTCATTCTCAATTAATTTTCCAAATAATAATGTGGTCTATACAGTGACAAAAATTTTTGAAAAATGTCCGCCCCAAGTGTCCTAAAGCTCAATGTGAGAGGCCTTTAAATGTTTTTTCTATGTCTAAAACCCAACTTTAATGGTAGGAATGAAGCCTGTCATGATAATTACTATATCTACTTATCGTTCGATATATAAAACGGACACTAGTTTTTTTCTGGACTCTATAAATTGTCGTTTACGTGTGTTTGTTCGCGCGCTCGCTCAACAGTTTATTCAATTAGTCAGAACCAGAAATATGTATTATTAAATTATCTTATTTCCTTTCTAAGAATCAATAAAGGTTTTTCATCATCTTTTATTATTTTGTTTTACATGTGTTGTATTCTATCTTCTGCCCTATTAATGTTTTAGATACATATTTTGCTTGCAGGATTTTCTTTTTATACATAGTTAATGATTGTTGCAGTCTAGGGTCTAAGACTGTCATTGCAACCAACTGCTCAACTGTAAATGTTGATCATATAAAGCATCTGAAAGATGAAAAACCTCACTTGTAAACTGTTCTAAATAATAGATAGAAAAGCACCACAGACTTATGTGTGCTGTGTAATTCAGTGTTAAACGTGCCGGCTGCTCATCAGAGGGATAAAGACTGCTGACATGGACATGTCATTATTCAGTTTGTCGTCATAATCTGTTGTTAGGGAGCCAGGTGAGGTGAGCATACACTGAGTGATGTCAGCTATTCAGGCAGACAATTAAGCCTCTTCATTAGCACATTAAACTTCTAGAAAAGTTTGCAGCAGTCAGTGAACATTACACCAACACTTTCTCTTTAGTGAGCAGTAATCGATGTGTAACTGCGGGGTTGATGTTGACGTAAAGTCTCTACTTCTGTCACAATATTTTACATTAAAACACACCTCTGTAAACTGCAAATATCTAAACTTGAAACTGAAAACTTGCATAGAACTGTACGGCTCTTAATTCTGAAGATAAAAAGGCCTTTATTGTCATCGACCTGCATGCAGTGCAGTACACAGAGGAATTGAACCGTTTCTCCCTGGTCCTTGTGCAAAACTAAGAATGAACGAGTGAACATATGGTGTAAAACATCAAGACACCCAAACAGCTGCAAACTTTACCTGTAATGACAGACATGTCGTGCATTAATAAAAAAACTAAATAAATACAATTAGTGTAAATATAGAGCGGAAAAACGCTCTGAAACGGCTTGTTGGGGACTAAACATGAACATACTGAACACATTGAAATTGAACAAATTACCTTTACAAAAGGCTGGATTTATGGCAGATCTTGATTAGTGGATAACATCAGACTGTACAGGTGTAACTGATAAAGTGACCGATGTGTGTAAATAAATGTAAACAAATATAAAGTGCAACAAACAGAGTACTGGAAATAATGTACGTATTTTTTCTCTTATTTGCTTGTGATTGCATAAGAATTGTTTTATGTATTTTATTATCTGAATATGTTTTTGTTATAAACGCAAACATCAACAATACTTCCCGTTTGTGAAAACTTGATTTTGATTACAGGCATAGAGCTAACATGTTAATGCTGACTGCCAAGTTGTTAAGCTGACTCATGTTGCTACAGATTAATATTTATTCTTCTTGCGTGTCTTAAAATGTTATTTATAAATCGAGAAATTGTGTGTTTTAGTGGATATTCCTGTCATTTAATTACAGATCGAGCTGATTTAAGTTAACTTTATATGTTCTAGCATCCTTAGCTCGGTAATAGTAACGATATTAGCTTTAGCTCAGCTACAAGGCAAAATTATTGGTTCAGGCAGTGAATTTAAGTCTGCCCTCGGCAGAGTGTTAAATATCATAAATGGGACTTAATCATATTTCAATGTTTATTTCCATGAATATGATTCTCCCTGATGAATAACAGCAGCAGCAGTTAACGCTAGCTGCATTAGCATTAGCTGCTACCTTTAGCCAGAGCCACGGTGGAATTCTCCGTGTCGATGGTGTACAGGATGCCTTCGTAGCGGATTTCGGCCTTCGAGATCAGGCTGATCTTGCTCCCGAGGTAAGGCGTCCCGCCGCTCATGTTGTCCGCTACAAGCCGGCAGTCCGAACAGGAAACAGGCTGTGCGAACCTCGGCGCCGTGTGGGTTGACAGTGACGGGTTCTGGTTCAACTCTCTCTGGTCTGAGCTTTCTACAACATGGCTACCTCCGCCTCCATCGAGCGGCTGTGAGCGCGGGGGCTAATGGGAACTCGTGATATCGCGAGGTTACGCTCCACCGAGATGTCTAGATCTGCTTTCGGATAGAAGAGATGCATCAACACCAACTCACATAATACACTTCGGAGCTGGATTTGGGGGTATAACCCTGGGTTTACGGTTACGGTTGTTAGGTTAGTGAAGCCAGATAACGAAAATATATCCTGGGTGTGTTGAACTCGCTTCGTAGTACAGGTTCTATATAAACAACTCGTTATTATAATATGGGTTTGAAAAGTAGTTCAAAGTACATTTTCTCAAGTACTGTACTAAAGCCAGGTACTACTACAACTATCCAGGCTTTAACTAACAATGCTTTTTTCCAAGAATAATTTGGTCTCTAAAAAACAAATTATTAAATATAAATGTACATTTTCTTCTTTTTCATAATTAAAAGCATTACTGTATAAGGCACTGGCATGTATAGCTCCCTCTCCTTAAGATAATGCACAGTCATTACACAAAGATGTACTTGAAGGTGGCCCACATAAGTATACACAAGTATAAATGTGAGGTTAAATTTGGTAAAAAGTGGCTTCAAGTAACTTTTTCATGAATAATTTGGACTGTAAAAACGATTTTTTGAAATATAAAAGTATAATTCCTTCCTTTTAATGATAATTAAAAAATGTAATGATACATGATACACCCATACACAAAGCTAAAATAAGAAATATTACGTTTTATTAAATGATTGCATTTACATTAGTTTTACAAGCTCAGCAATATCATACATATTACAACAATATATATTGTAACAGTATTACAGATGTAGAAAATATGTTCATATATTAATTTCTATCCAAATAAAACTTTACTCTAATAATTCTCTACATGGATAAATGAATACAATTGTTTGTAAATTAGCTTCCTTAATTTGAGCGAATTCATAGAAACTGTTCTGACTTTGAGAGAATCAATTTTCTTAAAAATCTTTTAAATTAAGCTTTTTTCTCAACAGGGATTGCAAACATTATTTTCTAATTATCTTCCGTTATTGTATTTACCATCTAAGACACTGTAACGGTCAGTAAACAGAGCAACATGACAGTAGAATATTGATTAAAAATAATAGAAATACTTAATTATTGAATATTAATAGTCAAATTAAATCCACAGGAAGACGTTAACCTGCATTTTTTTTCAATGTTATGTAGTTGTTTTTGTTAATAGAAGTTGCCTACAATACATACCTCTGCGTAGGCAGTGATCACAGCTGGACGCGTCGGATCTATTCTTTCTGTTTCTATGCTCAAAAACAAGCCGGATCCTCCGCGCATGCGTACATTCTAAAATACGATTTGCACAACGGTCCAGCATCAAAGATGGCGGGAGCCTCCGACCCACTGGAGGACATGCTCTTCACTGAGGTGGATGAGAAAGCAGTCAGCGACTTGGTGGGCTCTCTGGAGTCCCAGCTGGGAGATAGGAAACCTCCCGCCGCCTCGTATTCCGACGGGAAAAGGGACGGAGCTCCGCCGCCCGCCACTCACTTCTCAGGGAAAGTGCGCGATCAGCCGGGGTCCGCGGAGCCGCAACAAGGGCATCCGAGAGCGGGGTTAAAGCCGGAACCCGAGCCGCTCGCCTCCTCTACCTCCTCTGTGGTCGCCGGGGCCGCGACCCCCACCGGAGCCGGTGCTCCCGTTGCCGCTGTCTCTCCAGTACCGGGACCCGTAACTTTGAACGCTCAGCCCGCCACCGCTAGCTTCCACCGGGCGGCGGTCCTGGGTTCGAGCGCGGCTCCCGCGGCGGAGGCGATCCGGACCGCGTCCCCTGGGCTGCAGAGTTTGAACGGCGGCGCCGTAAAGTTGGTGAACTCGGCCGCGGTGCCTCCTCCAGCCGGAGGGGTGATCAGTGCTGTCAGCACCGGGGGCTCCACTATCATCGCCCCCATGACTTCACAGCCCGCCGGGAGCCTGCTCAGGCACCCCAGCCCGGCGGCCAGTGTGGCCCAGAACGGAGTGGACCCTAAAGGAGCCCAGTTGGGGCCCCAGGGTGCCCCTTCCACGGCAGTCTCCAGCCCTCAGGTCGTGAACCACAGCACCCCTCTGATGCACACCAAGATGCTGGTGTCCAGCCAGCCGGTCTCTGGGAACTCAGTGATCCTGACCGGGACCCCTCCGCCCGCCGCAGCTCAGTCCCCTATTAACCAGACCGGGACCGGCGCCGCCGCTGTGACCCTGAAGCCTGCAGTGAACGGGGTGGGCCAGGCTGCGGTGGCTGTGGTAAAACCGCCGGGCGCCCCCGTGGTGGCTACCTCCATCCAGCAGCAGAGACCCGGGCTGGTTGCGAGCTCCATCAGAGCAGCGGCACCTCAGCTGGCCGTCCGGCCTCAGCAGCAGACCACCATCCAGCTGCCCCCCGGCTTCTCCATGCCCCCCGGTGAGCATCACAACCACACACCTGCACCTGAGCAGTCACCTGGTGTTGGTCCCTATGGTCCCATTACATCCGGGTCACCAGGGCTGTAGACTAGTTGCCGATTAGTCAACCAATCTTTGTTTTGGTTTCCGTTGACTCCGATTTCTTCCATTGTTTTGTTGTTTTTCTTCTACGAAATTTGTGACCAAGCTGTGATATACAGGACTCTTAGCAGAGAAACTCAGTTTCAAAGATCTGTTGGTCAGAACAACTCATTGAGTAGTCGACGATATCGAGTGTTGGTCAACATGTGGTATCTGGTGTCCTGCTGTCAAAGTTTTTATTGAATCCTCAAAGAATCTTTAAACCACTTGGATGAAAAAGAATGCTGCAACATGAGCTAGATTTCTATCAATTTTCTCAACTAGTGACTGTTTTGTAAATCAAACAAAGATGGTGGCTGAAAAGAAATGTGTCCCAGTGAAATAGATGGAACATCAAGTTGTTTCTCTGTTTCCTACAAAGATGGTGCCTCAAATCAAAAGTCTTGTGCTACAATCTGCTGCAATATAAACTGGTGTTTGACTTATACAAGGTTTTCAGTGGCCAGTGTTTAGAAAGCTGATGATGGTGGGAATCCGTCTCAAAACTTCAGTCACGATATGATGTTATCGCCATTCTGATATGAGTGTTTCGATAACAAACGTTGTGATTTCTTACCAGCAAGTCATGTCCTCAATGGTAATCTGTCAGCATCTGTTTTATCTGATAAAATTATGTTTTCAGTCACTTCAGTCATTTTATTGCAGCTTTATGTCCTGCAGTGGTGTGTTGACATCATAACGCCATGCAGAATATTTCAATACTTTGCTATATCATTGTCGTTATAATTTTTTGTCATTGTATCTGCTAAAATATAATAATTCTAGAGATTTAACCCTCAACATTTTTTGTTAAACAAAATTCCCCAAAATCCACTGACATTTGTGGGCACTTAACAAGGTGTCGTCTATATAGATTCCATTATATTTTTAGTTTGTCAGCAGGAATCAGCTTCTCTTTGTACCTGAGGGATAAAAATCAAAGATGTAGTCTGAAGATCACGTTCAGCATGCCGTTTTGAAGGTCGTCTTTATTCCTAAAAAGTAGCTAGAGGACTGAGGAGGAGCTTGAGTGAAGGATGCTCAGGTGTTTCCTCTGCAGTAGTGTTTCCTCGATGTGTGACGATGGTCAGAGAGGCAGCCACACATCATTTTGTCTGATGTTGTTTTACATTGACGGATGTTTCGTTTTGTAAAATCTCTGCTGTCTCGTCTTCCTGTGTCTCCTCCGCTCACATCTCAGGTGGGAGGGCTAAACATGCAAGGAAAGGAATCAAGGAAAAGAATCAGGAAAGAGTGACTCTTGATAAAACTCTTGTTGATGTCAGAAAGTTTACCATTACTTACTTCATTTCCGCTGCCATCTTTGTTTATTTCTAGAAAACAGTCACAGAAAAAATATTGTTGATTCGCAGCAGACTGAAAATCTATTGAGCTTTCAGTATAACATGAAAAAGACAAACAGGGACTTTTTCTTTTCCACAAACATTTTCATTTTTTTTTTTTAAACCTGTAAATACATATTGTTATTGTCAACAACTAAAATAGATTACATGTATTATTTATCTATAAACACAAAACCAAAGAAAAGCAAGAAGTTTTTGTTATGTCTGTTTGAAAAGCAACAAAAACTATTCGATTATTATTAAAAAGTTGGTTATATTGGTGTCTCGACTCCTTGATGAGTCCCCTGTTAGTTACAGGTGTTTTTTTGTGTCTCCTGTTTCAGGTATGGTCCTGGTCCGGACAGAGACGGGTCAGCTGGTGATGGTCCCTCAGCAGGTTCTGGCTCAGGCTCAGGCCAAGACACAGCAGGGCCAGACAGTTGCCAACATCACCCAGAGACCTGCCACGCCAACCGCCGGGACCGCCATCCGGGTCAGCACCGCCACCACGGTAGGTCCAGGAACTGTCAGCTGTTGAGCAGAAGTTATCCAAGGATTCGCAAATTACCGATGGTCCTTTCAGGTCATGTGTTGGTTATTTTAAAGGACCATTGGACTTTTGCCCTAAATGTAACTGCTCATCATAAGGTTTCCCATGATGCCTTGCTTCTTGATAACATCATGTCTTCTCACTCCGTTTTCTGCAGGCTCCGACTGTCCGCCTGGCCTCCCCCGCTCAGACCAGAATGGTTCAGTCTCCCTCCACCACCAGCGTACAGGTGTGTCACGATTATACATTAGAACTAAATAATAAGAACTTTATCCATATAGCACCTTTTAAAAATTGCATTTTCAAAGTGCTTTGACAGAAAAAGACAAGAAAGAGAAGACCAAGTACAAATAAAAATTGAAGTACGCAAAGATGGCAAATAATAACAGAAAGCAGGCAAATGAACAAGTTATTTTTATCCCACAAATAAATAGGTAGAATCAACATAGACAATAAAACAGTAAAAAGATGACACAAAATGAGACTAATTCTGTCTTTTATCTTCCATCAGTTTAATTTCAGTGCATCTGAAAAAAACAAACTACTGTTAATTTATTTATTTACTCAAACGTCTGTTGAACAATACTAAACATATTGGCCCTCATTTATGAAACAAATGTACAGCAGAAAAGTGCGAACCAAAAGCCCATTCAAAATCCTCTTGAGTTTCAGAGGTTAGATGCTAGGCGCTAAAATGCTAACTTACTTCCTGGTTTAAGGGCTCTTTCCTGTTCTTACGCTGTGATTGGCAAGATACAAATGTTCAATCACATGTGAGCTCTATCGTAAGATGGTTTATACGCTCAGCTCTGCGCTGGTTTCAACATTTGATTGATAAATAAGGGGCCATAGAGTTTGTAGTGAAAAACTCAGTGTTAGTCTGTGCTAATATAAAGTACCGGTATGACAAAAACACTGGGATGGTCTGCTGCAGCCAATGACAGTCTGCAGATCAGCATGCTTTTTATTCTGACCTACTATCCCCTTACTGCAACATGTAAATATTTCTACTATATATATGAGCCAGGGGCTCAAAGTTCAGGGTGCCACTAAATATTATTTTGATCAATATATAAAAACAAAGAGGTGAAAAACCATAAATATGAAAATGAAAAAAGCTAATAAACATATGAGTAAATAAAGATGTATAAAATAAAAAAATGCGGGTATGTTTTAATGGATCAGTATGTGTTAACCCCTTTGAACCCGGCTGGTTTGCGAGGAATATTTTCAAAATGACACCGTTTGTCAAAGACAGAAACTGTGAAAACAGAAATTATCGAAGGATTTGCAAATTCAGACGGTCCTGGATCGTGTGTTGGTTATTATTCCTGAGGGAATCATCACACATGATCTATGTCCACATACTTCATGTAACTATTTGAACTACACCTGCAGCATGAAATAAGAAGTAAAAATAAAAAGCTAGTAACACAGCCTCAGTTTGTTAACATTCAGCAGATCCGTACAGTCTGAGGCCCTGTTGGTTCAGAAAGATTAAAATATGAAGTGAGGATTACAATAATGTATAAGAACAATTTAAAAACACTAAAAAAAATACAGAGTTGTCTGCAAAGAATCAACCTGGAGCCAAAGGATATACAGTGGTGGAAACAAGTTTTCGGACACCACATGCATTTGTGGAATATTGCATTAAGAATCACTCTTAGGTCTTCAAGTGCCATGTCTTTTAATATAGTCACAACCAAAATGCTAAACAAATCCTTAAAAAAATCCATTACAAACTTAAATTTGATTGGTGCCATAAAAATACATAAGAAATATTGAGTATTGGGTCATCTTGGTACCAGTGATCCACTAATGAAGGTCGTGCTTTTAATTAAAAGACGCTATATTTGTTGCCGTGCTTCGTGTCTATATAAAGCCAGCACATTTGAAAGTTCTTCAGAGACAAAAATGGCTAAAACAAGGAACCTAACGCAGGAAACACGCCTGATACAGATTCTCAGCCAGGAAGGGTATAGCTGCCGCCAGATAGCCAGGAAGTTCAGATGCAGTCCTTCAGCAGTTGGATTCACTCTGCAGAAAAACAGACAAACCAACAGCTTGGAAGACAAACCAAGATCTGGGCGTCCAAGAAATGACCGCATCCATGTGTAGGGAAAACCGCCGAATTACATCACAGGAGCTTCAGCAGCAGTGGTCAAACCAAACTGGTGTCCAGTGTTCCACCTACACTGTACGTGGCCGACTTTTAGATCATGGCTTAAGGTCCTACAAGGCTGTCAAGAAGCCCCTGATCAATGAGAGACAGAGGTTAGCCCGGCGTCGTTGGGCCCAATCACACAAGAACTGGACAGCCAGGAACTGGAAGAAGATTCTGTGGTCAGATGAGTCCAGTTTCCAGCTTTATCTTCCTCCAGGCCAAGCATTATCTCCAGCAGGTACAGTACCTACTGTCAAGCATGGTGGAGGCAGGATCATGGTTTGGATGCATGAGTGTTGCTGGTGTTGGTCATCTCACTGTCTGTGGCGGCACATTGAACTCTGCCAAGTATTGTATCATTCTCCAAACCCACATGCTCCCTTCTGCACGTGCACTGTTCCATCGAGGTCAAAACTGGATGTTTCAACAAAATACTGCCCCTTGCCACACATCCAGGGTCAGTAGAACCTGCTGCAGGAGCACAGTCTCCAGGTCTTAGAGTGGCCAGTTCAATCCCCGGACATGAGCCTCATTGAAAATCTGTGGTTATTATCAAAAGGTCTGTTTCAAAGCATAAACCGAAGAATTTAGAAGAATTAAAAGCAGTAATTCAAGAAGAATGGGACCAGATTACCCCTCAACAGTGTGAAAGGCTCGTGGGGAACATGGCAGCAGGATTAGAGCTCTACTGTGTGCTAAAGACAGGACTACTAAATATTAATTTGATGATGTGATGGTTTATTTATTTTTTGTTCAGTTCTGAACACATTCTCTGTTATTTGATGACTTTGATGCCGACGATGTTGAGAACTGACATATTGAAACTGTCAAGAATTTAGTATTGTTAGTTTTTCTTGTAAACAATTAATATTAAAATATATCATTTGTATTTGTTTGTCTGTCTAATGCAGGCACACCTTTTGAAACAAAAAAAGATTTTTCCACAAATATTTCACGATAATATTTGAGATTGTGTAAAATTTCAACGGTGTCCGAAAACTTTTTTTCCACCACCATGTTTCAGAAAAATGAACGTTAATGAATTCACGTCAATGTTTTCAGCCACATAAATTGAAACAGCTTGTAATTAATAAATAAGTGCATTAATTCATATCAAATAAAATCTATCCTGTTCTGTGTTGTGGTTGACAGAAGACCATCTCGGTGGCACCTGGCGCCGCGGCAGTGTCCGTTAAGGTGACCCCTCCTCAGAAGGCCCAGACAGTGATCACAGCGGGGGGGGCGCCTGTGGCCAAACCTGCCGGGGTCATGTCCGCCCCCATGACCAGCACCACAGCTGCCCCCGCCGCCACGCCTGCAACCAGAGTCACCGTGGTGTCCCAGGTATCTGTTTACTGTTTATCAATGCTGTAATTTGTATCTATTTATCTACATAACAGTTATAACCCTGTGATTACCTGCTGACTTATCACTGTTTGTTAACATGTAACAGGAAATGCAGGAAAACGTAAAGAAGTGTAAGAACTTCCTCGCCACATTGATCAAACTGGCGTCCCACAACTCGCCCTCCCCAGATACCTCCAAGAATGTGAAGGCCCTGGTGCAGGACCTGCTCGTAAGTTTTTTTTTTTTATCATATTTTTTATTATTATTATTAATAGTATTGTTATTATAAAAAGGACCTGGTGCAGGACCGTCTTGTAAGTTTTATTATTATTATTATTATTACTTCACCCCACGGCGTGGGAGTGAAGTATTGTTTTGGGCGGCGGTGTCTGTCTGTCTGTCTGTCTGTCTGTCTGTCTGTGTGTCCGCTGCATGTACATCCTCTGGCCAACAGAGGACGCTGTGGGGGTGAAGTCTGCCACCTCTGATTGCCTTGTTATTATTATTATTATATTAGTTATTACCCCATAATTTGAGGCCATGGTGCAGGACCGGCTTGTACTGCTTTATCATTAGAGCCTTACTGAAGTTATCTGTTACCAGACCTGTGGGGAGAGGGCCTTCTCCATTGCTGCCCTATATCTTTCCTTAATTGTTGCTAATTTTGATCGTTTAATTTTTTAATGAAGGTGACATATAATGCAAAGAAAAGAATGTGTGGGGTGATTGAGAAATTGTGTTCTATGAGTTCATTTCTACAATTGGTTGACAGTGTAGATAGATTATTATTATTGTTGTTATTATTAGTAAAGTATATAAGTTATTTGTTTAATAAAACAGCCTCTGAGTCATATTGGAGCAACATCCGTATAGATAAGTTCTTTTTTCATTCTAACTGAAAAACTAATCAGTTATTAGTAACTTTCCCTCATGCACACTCTTTCATTGTTATTATTGTATTCATATTTATAGTAATCATGAGTATTAACCTGTGTTTTGTGTTCAGGATGCAAAGATTGAGCCTGAGGAGTTCACCACTCGGCTGCAGGCTGAGCTGAAGTCCTCCCCACAGCCCTACCTCATCCCCTTTCTCAAGGTACTGCTAAGGCTACATACTGAAACATGATAATATAATATATATTATTCAAAAACAGGTCATTCTTCATTATAAGTATTTTTACTTTGGATACTTTAAGTATATTTTGATGTTCAAAATTTTGTACTTTTACTCTAACGAAGCGCTGAAAGCGGGACTTAACTCTGTTTAACTCTGAGTTTGTGTGTGTGGTCTGTCCACAGAAAAGTCTCCCAGCTCTGCGTCAGTCTCTCCTCAGCAGTCAGCAGTCTCTGGTCACCCCCAGCACCTCAGCGCCCCCCCCATCTGCCCCGGGCGCCGTCACCACCACCGCCATCAGGCCGCGACTGCCCATAAGTCCAGCCGGCGCCGTCAGACTCAACGCTCCGATCACAAACACTCTGGTAACAAAAGAACAGGATGTTTAATACTTTAACAACTGTAAATAGGTTTGAAACTGATTTGATATTGTTATATTATTAATGTGTGTGCAGACTGTTGGCAGATCGGGAGTTCAAACCGTTCAGACTCGTTCACCTGTCGTCTTCAGTCAGACTCTCAGACCTCCAGGTGAGTCTCACTCTTCTCTCGAAATCACTCCCTATTCACTATATAGTGAATACGCCAGTTTGTAGTGGTGTCCGAATTCTGAGTGAGCATTGCTACACACTATGTAGTGCACTACATATCTCCCATAATGCATTGTGAAAAGTAGGGAGCAGCTGGTGGGCACTAGATGGACAATATTGACCATCATGCAATGCGGTTTGAGAGAAAGATGGCGGACGGACGTGAACAGGACTATGACAGACAATCGTATTTTTTTTTTTATTTGGAACTTTTTATTTAGATTTTTTTTTTTAACATGGAACATTATCTGAGACAAAATCAGTGATGTAAAACAACAACAAAAAAAAGGGGTACGAAACATATTACATACATAAATATTGCCGCATATGATGCAAATATACATCAGATATACATTATACAGTGCAGTAATAAAGAAAAACAAACAGAGTAAACAGACAGATAAAAAATACAATAAACAAGTAAAATAAAATAAATAAACAGATTAACTTCTTTTCAGGGCCCGTTTCCATTACTTAAAGAACAACCCAAATAGTTCACAACATCAGATATTTTCCGACCACGCTCCACCTCCGATCAAAAAGGTCAATTAGACAATCGTATTTTAAAATAGGATCATATTTTTTTTTTATTGTTTTGTCAGCCTCGTTTTGTAATTTGTGTAAAGTCCGTTATGAAGAAATTCCGTCAAAAAGAAAACCCAGCAGTTTACCGGTCGGCTTTGAGCTTCATGTATTAACTGCCCGACGGATGCAACGTCATTTTTTGCGACTGGCTCGGCAGCGACTCGTGTCCGAAACTGTTTTTCTAGTCTTTGAGACCACTCAAAGCGCCTTTACACTACAGACTGCGCTCATTCACCCATTCACACACAATGGCCCTCATTTATCAATCAAGCGTAGAAACTAGTGCAGATTCAGGCGTATATATCATCTTACGACAGAGTTCACGTGTGATTCATGAAATGTTCGTGTCAGCCAATCACAGCGTAAGAATGATCGTTCCGTGATAAATGCGGCGGCTGGAAACAATCATCATTTAAATGTCACGCCCTAATATATACAGCCTCACCCCGAGAGTTTATGACACCGACGGACACATTGCGGCCAAAAAGAGGTTTTTTCTTTCTTTTTTTTGGTCATCTTTATTAGCAAAGTGCAACATTACTGATAACAACAGATAGGAGCAAAATTATGATCGAAATATATATTTCAAGCAGGTACAGACATGAGCAACGAAGGAGGTTTATGAAATAAAAGTACACTTGAAGCTTTTACAGCTTTTTGGTTGCAGGACATAAACAATGTTTTAAAGTAAGAGGAATTTCTCAGAGGAAGAAATTAAAACGTTGACGTCCAACAGGTGCAACAGAACCAACTGGATTTGTTTGACAGCATAAAAAGTTTAATCAAAGGAAATCAGTGCAGCGATCAGCAGCAGCAACGGACAATCAAACTTCCGGAGAGGTTGGAATAATTAATTTATACATCCGCGATATGTATAGCCTAATAGCTATATAATATATAAATTATACTGATATAATGGAGAGAGATATTTATATTAGAACGCTATTATAAAAACTTAAATTCGTAACATTTAGTAGCAGTTCTGTCCCAGACAGACAGAGCTGTGTGTGTGTGTGTGGCAGTTCTTATTGGAAATGACGCTCCGCTGGTGTCCGTGCTGGATAACGGTGGTGTGTTACCGGATAACGGCAAACATTTAATCCTCGAGGCTAGTAGTTTGTTTTAAGAATTTAACAGTTCCGGGATTTATTTATTTTCAATGATATTTTAATGATAAATGATATAACATGCTTTGGTTTGTCACTATTTACAACCAAACACCACAGAGTTTTATCTACTCCAGGCATCGATACAACAGCCTATAAAAATGATAAGACTCAGACATGGGAACTTTACGCTGACTTAAAATTGCGTACACGAGCTGAGACCTGACGTGAGATCTGATCGTACCCTCCGCTCATGTCCAAATTGCTAAATACCGAGTCTTGCGTAGAAATGATCGTACAATCACTTTTTCGCTGTACGCACGTTTCGTAAATGAGGGCCTTCATACTGGTGACAAGGTGCCACCATCAGGAATACAATCAAACACAGATGAACGCAGCATCGGGAGCAATTTGGGGTTCAGTATCTTGCCCAAGGATACTTCGACATGTAGGCTACCATGGTCAGGGATCGAACCACCGACCTTCCAAGTGGGCGACCGCTCTACCAACTGAGCCACAGCCGCCCTATATAGTGGATAGGGAGTACGGAATGAGTGACACAACCTGTTCCTTTCTTTATTGTTTTAACCATTATTAATATGAACTGTTTTTGTCCTCAGGTGCACTTGTTCGAGGACCCACAACTATAATTGGTAAAAGTCCAGTGAACCTTGCAGCTCAAGCCAATCAGAAGAAGCTGAGTGACCCAGGGGGCGGGACATTCAGGTGAGCAATACACTCATTGGATGGAAAATTAAGTCAGTTTCATTTGTTTCACATGCTTTGAAAAGAACATTTAACACACAATGAAAATAAAAATAAAGTCAGGAAAATAAATCCAGGCAGAAAAACAAATTGAAAAATTATTTATTAAAATTAGAAAAGATTGGACAATAATAAAAAGTGTGTCTGTGCGTTTGTGTCCGTCTGTGTGTTTGTGTCTGCGTGAGTGTGTCTGTACGTGTAAAAATGGAAGAGAATGTTTCATTTAATCATAATTGTCTTACTTGATGTTCAAGTCCGAGTTTTACAAAAGAGAAGAAAGAAGCAGATCAGTGTCAACGCTCACACACACACAGACACACACTGGCACTCGATCCCCTTTAAAACTGCGTTTCCACAAAAGTCCTGCTGCATTATTGGCAACACAGACTGTCTCCTGATCCGTCCCCCTTTTCCCCCTCTGTCCTCCTTCAGAGATGATGATGACATCAACGACGTGGCGTCCATGGCCGGCGTCAACCTGAACGAAGAAAATGCCCGTATCCTAGCAACCAGCTCTGAGCTGGTGGGCACAAAGATCCGATCCTGTAAAGACGAGAACTTCCTGCCCAGCGGTCCACTGCACCGCCGCATCCTCGACACAGGTACACACACACACACCTCCCGCTGCTCCTCCTGCTGCTCCTCATCCTGGATGGTCACCTGACAACTGCTGCCTTCCTCTGAACTCACTACACAAAGAAAACACAAATAGTGTTCAGGACAGCTCTGAGGATAGTGTGAGAGTCGAGGACAGTCTGAGAGACGTGTCTGATTAATATGAATCTGTGCAGATATGACAGAGTACAGTTTGATGTGAGAGGAGATGTCATCAGATCTGTCCCCTCTGTTCTCAGCTAAGAAGCTGGGAGTGAGCGAAGTCCCTTTGGAGGTGGTGAACCTGGTCTCTCACGCCACCCAGTCCAGACTGCGCTCACTGCTGGAGAAGGTCTCCGCCGTCGCTCAACATCGCACGGACGGAGGGAAGGTGAGGACAGACGTTCACTTAGACACACACAGTCACACTAAGAGTCACAGAGACACAATGTCCCTCACTGAGACACAGAGCGGAGTTTATTACAGAATGTACGTTAACTCTCTGAAAAAACAACATGTCATTTCCACCCTTGCCACCAGGGGGAGACCTTGCTTTTGAAAAGTTTTATAGTCTAAAAACAGGGGTGTCAAACTGATCCAGTAAAGGGCCGAGTGGCTGCAGGTTTCTGTTCCAACCAAGAAGAAACACACCTGAATCCAATCAATCAAATCACCTCAGCTGTCTTCAATCAGCTGATTAATTGGATCATTTTTTTTTTGTCATCTAGAACAGGGGTTTCAGGCAGAGTGGCAGAAGCACACCTGAATCCAGTCATTCAATCAGCTGAACTGTCTTCACTCAGTTGATTAGTTATCAGTATCACCTGTGCTCCTGCTTGGTTGGAACAAAAACCTGCAGCCACTCGGCCCTTTACTGGATCAGTTTGACACCCCTGGTCTAAAAACATGTGAACTACCCTTTCTACCTTAAAATGTTTTAACCCAAGTTAAAAAAAAAAAAAAAATCAAAACTCTCCCTTTACGGAATTCTGCAAAAACTGATTTTTAGGTTTTTTTTTAACCTACTAAAGATCTTTCAGTGTTGTTATTAAGAACACCTCATCGGTGTTTAGAGCATACTTTGGGAGAATGTACAGTTTTTAATTACATGTGTATAGATTAGATACATTTATGTCTCATGGATCCACTATGACAAATTTCAAATTCTGCTCAGGCAGGAAAAACACCCCTAAAAAGGTCATTTTTGGTGGAATTCTTCCTCAACATCTCATATAGTAATATCAGTGCTGCACTACAGGTCAGTTTTTGGAAATGTCGATATCAATGATTAAACTCCCAACGTTTCTTTTCTCACCCACCCCAGGACGAGGAGCACCACGAGCAGACGTCAGACGCTCGCTCTCAGCTGCGTTTCTTCGAGCAGCTGGAGCGAATGGAAAAACAGAGAAAAGACGAACAGGAGAGAGAGATCCTGCTGAAGGCTGCCAAGGTACACACACACACACACACCTCGAAGGGGTAAATGAGACGGCAGTCATTGGGGGTCAGACTGATGTAGAATAATCCGCAGACTGTGTTAACACAGTTTGACCAGCAAGTGTCACTGTGGAATCAGCAGAGTGGATGAGAATGAGACTGAGAGCTTAGAAGCTTCTTCCACATTTACAGCAGGAAACACATCAGATCAGAGAGTGAAAGATGCTGCAGTTTGAAAATATGTATATAATTGTTTCAAATAAAATGTAAAAAATTGGGAAGCCTTACAGCAGCCTCATTCATTCATTCATTTTCTGTAACCGCTTATCCGGGTTAACCCGGGTCACGGGGGGCTGGAGCCGATCCCAGCTGCATTGGGCGAGAGGCGGAGTACACCCTGGATCACAGGCTTACAGCAGCCTGTTTGGAATAAAAAAATAAAATGTACGTGCAGAGAAATGAGCGAAAACTTCTTCATCAAATTTATATTTTTCTGGAGACTTTTTTTTTGTCACTGTGATGTTTTGTGTCTGTAAATATAAAACAATTTCTGAGGAGATCAGATCAGAAATATAATGTAACGTCAAGTTATTCATGTCAAGAAAAGATTGTTTTCATTCACAATATCCTCATCTCAGACCTGTGATGTTAGATGGTAAATAGACTGCACTTATAAAGCGCTTTTCTAGTCTTTGCAACCACTCGGTGCACTTTACACACACGACTGCGCTCATTCACACACACATTCAAACTGGTGGCTGAGGCTACGCTACACAGTGACATCATCAGGAATACAATCAAACACAGATGAACGCTGCATCAGAAGCAGTTTGGGGTTCAGTGTCTTGCCCGAGGATACTTGGACATGTAGGCCGCCATGGTCGGGGATCGAACCACCGACCTTCCGATCATGTTCTCTTCTCAGATCTGTGATGTTCTCAGCTGATCAATTACGAACTGATTATTTCTGTTTTATTTCAGAGTCGTGCTCGACAAGAAGATCCTGAACAGGCTCGTCTGAAGCAGAAAGCTAAAGAGGTTTGTTCTCTCACATAACTGTTTCCATATAAAGTGTTTACAGACTGTATCAGTCAGGAACCCAAACATCATTAAACAACATTTTAAGGTCACAGTTGAAGCAGCTCGTCCAGAACAATGTAATAAAAAAAAAGCAAAAAAAACAAAAACAAGCTGAATTGGATTCAATTATATAAACAACATTTCTTCCTCTGAATAAATTAAATGTGACATAAATGTTGTTCCTGAATGAATGAGTATGAATGTTAATATAGTGTGAGGAGAATACAGCTGCGAGAAACGATAATTTGAAGGAATCCGATGACAGAAACATTTATAAAATATCGTAAGACAGTGTGCAACAATAAATTCAAAATATTTCCAGTAGACTAAATGTTTTTGTGCTCTCTCATCCTCCTCAGATGCAGCAGCAGGAGTTGGCTCAGATGAGACAACGAGACGCCAACCTCACTGCTCTCGCCGCCATCGGGCCGCGCAAGAAACGCAAGCTGGATTCACCGGGAGGAGCAGGGTCCGGCTCAGAGGTGAGACAGCTGAGACACACTTTCTCCTCTACACACAGAGGACATGGCAGAGACACATTCAACAGCAGAATGAGCTGTTGTTAACGGGGCGTTCAGGATGGCGGGAAACTTGAGGTTTTGGGAGTGAAGTATTGTTTTGGGCGGTGGTGTCTGTCTGTCCGTCTGTCTGTGTTTCTGCTGCATGTACATCCTCTGGCCAACAGAGGGCCCTGTGGGGTGAAGTCTGCCATGTCTGATTTCCTTGTAATTAAATGACTGAATTTTTCAATAATAAATCAGTCAGTCACTGATCTGTGGTTATAGCAGGTTTCGGACGGACGTCAGACACTGTGTGTGTTTATTAGACAATAATAAAAA
>CAFUXE010000794.1:88486-102687 GCA_903364295.1 Serranus cabrilla | reverse complement strand
GGCTGACCAACATGAGACGTAAAGAAGCTGCATGTCTGGATAAAATGTTGATGGCTTATGTAAATAAACAAGCATGTAAAATATCGAGAGTCCAGAACATAAGACAAAAAAGGGTTATCATTGTTTTGTTTTGTTTTTAAAAAAAGCTTATTTTTAAAAAGGGCATCTGCACTAAAATTTGGAAAAGCCGTTCGTGACTTCATGATTCATTATTTTTGAAATCACTTCCTTCAAAATAAAAGCCAGAAACAGTGAGTCACTGATCTCTGAGATCACAGACATGTTGGCCAATCAGGAGACAGACAGTCAGCATGACGTCACTCTGCTGGACGCTTTCATTAAGAGACGCTCTGATAAGAACTTTAATAACACAGAGGTACATCGTGTGTCCTCAGCACAATACTGTGACACAGAAGACAGCGTGTCCCATCTGTGTCCACTGATCCATTTACAGAGAAATAAACATAATTGATTGTTTCGTGTTGTCCTGTTTTTTCCAAACCTGAAAGTATTACATTCTTATATTCTGTATAATGTGAGACTAGAGACATATCCTGACTATGTCCCCTGAGAAGGACCAGAAACAGCAGAAGTAGAGTTGGAGCACTCACTCGCTGAGCAGAGCAAACCTCCTCAGGCTGTCCATGAACTCGGTGCTGCCGCCCTGGTGGAAGTGCAGAGCGGGAGGGGAGGAGCAGGAGGAGCAGGACTCCTTCAGTCTGAGCAGCAGGACGGTCCAGCCCTCCTCCTTCACTGTGATCGATCTGAGTTCACTGACGCTGAAGCTGAACGCCCAGCGGCTCCGCTCACTGCTGCTGTGGTTCAGAGAGCCTGAAAAAAATAAATAATAATACAAAAAAAATTATATATATATACATATATATAGAATGTAACAAATTACATTCACTCACATACTGTACTTAAGTACAATGCTGAGCTACTTGAGCTACTTTTAAGAGATACTTAAAATGTTTACATGTCATTCTGATCCACCTTCCTCTCGTGCATTTTATTTTTTCCATCTGTGCCCCTTTTTCTTTTTTTTTCTTTATACATACATATATACTGTAAAGCCAGTGATTTCTTAAAAATAAAGTTACAAAAAAATAATTAAATAATAATTTTTTTAAAGAAAAACAATGCCAGCAAGAGTGCAAGCTGTTATCAAGGCCAAAGGAGGCCATGGAAAATATTACGTTCTTTGGTTATTATGTGTGAAAAAGGACAACTTATAAATAAAACACTTTTAGTTTAAAAGTTTTTGAAAGATTTCTAAAATATTTATGTTTTCTCGTTTTAATACATTTGTTCAGCACTGTGTATCAGCAGCAGCTCAAACTGTGATCAGCAGATATCAGCATCAGAGGAACACTTTATGTTAGTTAGGGTTAAGTTTCTACTACAACATCAGATTATAATTATTGGACACATTTTCATCAAATATCAACATTTTAAGCTAAGATTTGGTGATTTTTTACTGACTGGACTTATGACTATAAGTATAAGGAATCTTTTTTTATGTGTATTATAAAATATAAAATGTATTTGAGCGATATTTAAAGAAAACATGTTTTTCAGAGATGCCACAGGGTTTCTGGGTATGTCTTGTAGTTTAAATATAATAATATAGGAAATCTTATCTTATAGTTCAGTTGGTTTGTCAGAGATTTAAATGTCGTTGTTGTATGTTGTAGTATACAGACTTTAATTTGAGTTTAAATGATTTTATGTCATTTTCAGAGGTTTAAACTGACCATCTCCGTTGCTGCAGGTCTTTTTCCTGAAGGATACGGCGTTGATCATGTCCCACTCTGTCTCGTAGCTCTGCTGAGTCTCTAACAGCTGCTGGGACTTCTCTGAACACTGGTCCCACTCCATGACTGAGCTGGAGTCCTGATCAACACAGACACACAGACACACACACCTCTTTTAGACAATTGGAGCTCAAACTGCTTTAGCATCAGAATAAACTCTTTTTAATTTTAATTTTGATACATAAGGCCATAAAAAAATCAGCATCAACATGTATTTTTGTGGTAGAAAGTGAGACAAACCTTCCCAGCACACAGCATGTTTGACGGGTCGACTGTATCTTCCAAAGGTCTGTACTCAACAAACACTTCAGCATCCTGACACACAAAATGTCACATAATCAGTACACATAATCAAGATAATCAAGATATTTAACCAGCAAACCAAGAGTCAGAGACAAAACACAGAGTTATATCACTTTATGAATGACAAAACCTGTGGAACTGAATCAGTCGGTTCATCACAGACACATTGGTTGTGGATGATTCTCATAAACGATTTAATGTATTTTTAAGCAAATTAAATATGGTTTCGGATTCTCAGATAAGAGATATTTTGGACTTAAATCACTGAATGTGTTTTTTGGGTCTTGTAATGAGCACTTTATCACTTTCTGAATATATAGATCAGACTAAAGCATAACAAATGAGCTTGCAGATAAATTATGGCCAAAAAAGATTTGTTAATTATTTTTCAAAATACACACAAAAAACACAACATTTCTGAGGTAGGGTTATATGTTATATTAAATAACAAAAAAAACAACCGGAAGGAATAATACAAATAAATAGATCCCTTCAAATAAACAAACGAAGGCTTGCATTTGTTCATGGTTTGGAATTTAGTTTCTTGGTTTGTCAGATTTTTAAAAACTTCTGGATCTGGTTCTTTAAATTGTTAATAATACATTTCACCACACAGCAGCTTTTAGACTTCGTTCTGTTGTTTGCTAACAGACGTTATTGACGAGGCTCCTTCATTTAATATAAAGTCAATGGAGAGCAATGGATTGTTTTCCCCTCTGGCACGGGCTGTGACATATGCAGTCGCACAAGTGAAATCAAAAATAGATTATGCCCTCTGCTGTGGAAAAAGGGTATCGCAATTCATTTTTCATCTCAAACCAATTAAATTGTCACATATTTCTATCGATTTTTAACCGTCTTGCGATGCATCACTACATCCCTAGTAGATAATGACCAGAGTGTCGTGATGTCTGAACTCTGAACAGCAGAGAAACACAGCAGTAACCTGTGAACTGTTTTACCTTCTCAACAACCCGCAGGCTCCCTGAAATAAGTAAATCTTGCTCAATGCTGTCTTCATCGCTGCCTGGATGGATGAAGACTCCTTCATGTTCAAAAACCACCTGTGAGACAGACATCAGGGCACAGTTAAATCTTCATATTTTCATCACATACGCTCTTTTGCATAAAATTATGAGATAAACTGTTCAACCTGGTCCCTCAGAGGTTAAAAACAACAATTTAACACTTCAAGATCTTCAAGAAACCGATTAAACAAGACATGATTAATAAATATAGATTGTTAAAGGTATCATAAAGCAGAAATTTTTGTAACTTTTAGGTGAAGTTATGTTTAGCGGGCAAGAAAGGGAGAGAATCCCCTCAAAAGATGAGATGAACTAGTCTGATTTTCATCTTAGATTAAAGGGGTAATAGCTTGAAAAACTGCAGGCCTACTTTTCAAGTAAAAAAAGTCAACATCTTACACATTTGTTTGCACATTGCTGGGCTGTAAATTAATGTGTGATGAGTCGGGTAGATCTGTCATACTGGGCTTGAAGTTCAGTTATTTTGCGTGCCCTCAGCTCAGACTTCACGGGATCACTTTGCTCAACAGAGCTGTGCTATGTTTGGTAGTGGTGCTTCACGTTGCAAATCTTAATTAATGCCACGTTTTCTGAGCATATGAGGCGCACTGGTTTTGAACTGCTTGACTGTAGAATTAATATACATTTCTCCGTCCATTCATCTTTAAAACAACGGTTTCCCGCATCCACCATCCTTCTTTTGGAGCAAGCCAAGCTGTAATCACTGTCTCTTCCTCTCTGCTCTGGCTGCGCAGGGTAAACAAACAATTTGATTGGCCCAACTGAGCAAAGCTATAATAACTGGAGTAGCAGCGACTGTTGTCTTTGCCGCAACCGTCCATGAAAATAATCTATTCTCGTGAATTTATCAGAGATTGGTCACGGGTCCGGACAGAATCATCACTCGGCCCGGGTCGGGACCGAGGTCCCCCATTTGGTGATGCCTGCCATAAACACTGCACATCAGTCTGTGTCAGTCAGTCCAGCAGCTAACATTTATTACAACTGAGACAAAAAGAGGGACATAACATGTACAGCATTTTTTTAAGTTTCCAGCTACAAGTTTTTCTGGACACGGATATGATGTAATATAATTGATACCGGGGAGAGAAATCGATTTTTAAAATCACCCCATGAAACAAAATCGCAATTTGTACATGAATTGATTTTTTTCCCGACCGTTACGGGAGGTTACCGAAACCACAGTGATTAAGAGGGTTGGTATAAAAAAACATTCTAGTTTGTAATATGAAACCTTCTTCACTTCCTCTCCTCAAAAATATATAAACATGGACATGACGTGAGTGCTCATGTACCATACACGTTATGAACACTAATCCCTTTAATATTTGTGAATTTTACTTTTATATATATATACACTTTTTAAACTGCATCAATAATGTAATTACCTCCGCCAAGGAGGTTATGTTTTCCCCGGAGTTTGTTTGTCTGTCAGTCAGTCAGTCAGTCAGTTAGTTAGCAACATAACTCGAGAATTTATGGACGGATTTGGATGAAATTTTCAGGAAATGTCCGCAATGATACCAGGAACAAGTGATTAAATTTGGGGGTGATCCGTAGACGCTATCATTAGTTACAACCATAGGTGCTCTCACAGCTCTGCATAGTATTCTTATTGCCTGCAAGGACTTCCGGGAAATATCAGAGGTCTACATGGATCATGTGACGAGTAAGCGTTTTGAACTTCAGTTGTCGCGCCTCTCTCTTTAAACGGCTCTGGAGGCATATATCTATATATCCAGGGATACATGCGTGGTTGTGTGTGTGTTTGATAGTCGAGTTTCTTGGCAACCATTTATCTGATCAATGTCACACTTTGTGGGTGTGTTGCTGAGGACCTGAATCTGCTGGCTGTTTTTTTGGAAACTATCTGGCTTTAAGATTAACATATTGAAAAAACAGGTTATCTGGTAAGGAAAGAAACCAAGGATCAAATTTAGTGTTTTACAATTAGGAATAGAAAAAGAAGGTATGACGCTTCCTTGAAATTATTTCTATGCTTCACAGCTAGCTCCTCTGCTATATTGGTGCAGCTGGGATAGTTGTCATTGGTCCTCAACTAATTCTTTGGATTGGAGAGAACATTGCTGAAAATATGTTTTATGCAATATTTTAAGACCCCATGCCAGGAAAAATAAAAGCGCATGAATTTAGTGTGTTGGAGACAATGCGGCTCATTGGGGAATAATAATTTCCATATATATTTATAAATATATATACACTTTCCTGCTTTACTTTTATATTGGAGTAGCATTCACAAAACAATGTTTAGGTCAAGCTCTGTCTGGTGAGTACTATAGTGCAGGTTGGTTTTGTACTAAAGTTATTTTTATGGCTTAATTCCAATGAAGACATGATGCAAGTTTAGCTTTCACTTTGTTGACAACACAGCAAATAGACTAGCCACTCCTACTTCAAATACCATTTACACATCATATGATAGGAGCTGAGACAAAATAAAAATTGAAATTGAAAGGTAAGAGACTACAGTCAGCTTAATCAACTCTCTTATGGATGAGTTTACTTAATCATCAGATCTGTAAGCCCGTAATTCACCAGTTTACTCTGTTTATTAAGAATAATTCACCCAGCTTGAAGACAAAAAACAAAAACAAAAAAAACAAATGGACAAAATACATCTGAGTCGACTGAAACCAGAACCACTGATCACACTGACTAGACAGTCCTGCTAGAAATATTGTTGTTGTGTTGTTTTAGTTGCAGAGCAAATGTTTTTTATCTGGATGTTTGAAGAGTTTAAGAGACTAAAAATCTTCCGAGCAGCAGGAAGCAGGAAGTGACGTTCAACAGGGTTTTTAAACACCACTCAGACATTTTATTTACTTCAAGACAGGAATGTAAACAGACTGGTTTCAGGTTAGCATAATGTAGCCTGGGAGGAGTTAAGTCTGACAGCTGATAGTAACACACCTGTGTGCTAGCTGCTAACGTTAGTTGTGAGTTAACAGACACACTGACGTCAGCTGACAGTCACATCGTGTGCTAGATTTTAACGTTATGTCTGAGCCAGCAAACACACTGACCGTCCATCGGCTGACAACAACAACATCATGATGTCTGTCTTTAGAGTTTAGAAGCTAAATGCTAATTGCTAACTGTTCTGAGGGGCCCAGTCTGTCAACAGCCGACAGCTAGTTTCGTTAGCATTGTGCTAACTCTAACACTGCTGTTGTGATGTGGTGTAGGAGGCTACATGTCGAGCTGTGGATATTAAACTAGAGATAAACAGTCAGACTCGGGCAAACTCAGAGGGCTTCAGTGAGCAGTGATGCTGTCGTGGCAGGTTTTTCTCCTCAAGATGCTGATATAGCTCAGCGGCTAACAGCTAACCTGAGCTAGCTGCAGCCTGTTGGCTCTCTAACCCGCAGTGAACAGTTTTATAAATCTATCTAACTGCGGAGTTGAATAAGGACAGGGTGTTTAATATGTTATATTTGTATTATTTTTACCTTGCTCACACAGTCCGCCGCCATGACGCCTCCGTCCCTCTCTTCTGGTGACGTCAGTAGCTCACGTGCCTAACAACTTCCAAAACAAAATCGACAAGTCAGCTTCCGGTGGTCCACCGTGCTGCGCAAGCGTATTAATCTTTTTACGTATTCAAATATTTTGTTTGCCCTTTCAAAAAGGCATATAGCGAATGAGAAATTAGATAAAGAAAATGTATAAGTAAACAGGCCAGTAAAAATATGTATAGTTTAATATATACCAACAGTGTATTTATGTTGATCTTTGTTAGGTACAAGTTGTTTTCTGTTTGCATTTGGGAATTCCCTGGTTCAGGTTTTCTCCATAAAATAAATATAAAACATGTTGTCATTACCAGGAATACATTAATTAAATAAGGCACATAGTAAACGTGGACATGATCTTATGCATTATTGTGCAGTATGCATTTAAATCAGTGTGTATTTGTTTGCATATGTGTGTATTTGTTCCTCTATAATAGTAAAATAAAATACATGATTATTAGAATGCAAGAATAGTATAAATAAGAATATACAGTATCAATGGCAGAGTAAGCATAGTATTACACTGCTGAACGACCAGACTTATAGTTTGGTGCTGCACAGTTGAAGTAGATACGGATGGGTTATAGCAGTTGTCAGGTCTGGTCTGCTGACTCAGACTGTCTTACACTGTTATTATATAATATATTTATAAAGAGAGTCGAAGAAGAGACCAACACATTTAGATTTGTTGCTGAAAGAAAAGTTAGTTTTACAGGCAGATTTCCAACAGGGTAAAGACAACAATAAAAATAAACAGCAAAAACTTTACTGAAAAAAATAATAAGGGAAGATGTTCTATTGTTGCACTCTCTGGATATCTTTAAATCTTCAGTCAGACACCCTTACTCAATAGACTGCCTATTGGACTTACATCGTCCATCAGCAGCTACGACCATATCATTCATAATTCATGAATGTATAATCATGAATCTGTGCAATAGTTACATTTTAGTGACATAGTTATTCATTCATTCATCTTCTGTAACCACTTATCCGGCTTAACCCGGGTCACATGGGCTGGAGCCGATCCCAGCTGCATTGGGCGAGAGGCGGGGTACACCCTGGACAGGGCGCCAGTCTATCACAGGGCTGACTCACATATAGACAGACAACCATTCACACGCTCACTCACACCTACGGGCAACTTAGAGTCATTTTTGCTGCATGTTTTTGGACTGTGGGAGGAAGCCGGAGTACCCGGAGAGAACCCACGCACACACGTGGAACATGTAAACTCCACACAGAAGGGCCGCAGGTGGGGATCGAACCCACAACCCTCTTGCTGTGAGGCAAGAGTGCTAAACACTACTCCACCGTGCGGCCCTTGACATAGTTACACTGTTACATATATTTGTACATATCTCTGTTTACTTAAGACTTAAGATTTGTTGCATTTGTGTTTTATATCTATCTATATATATATTTAGTCTTTGGAAAATAGAGGTTAGGACTCCCAGGGCTGACAGGTCGAGGACTGAGGCACCTCCCCGGGCACCGGATTGTGCTACTCACTGCTCTGAGCCAGTGTGTTCACTCACTACATTCACATGGGCGAGCTTAATACGATCTCAAACGCATCAAAAACGTATCGAATTCATGTGTACAGGATTAAAAACGTGTTGGGACTGTGTGTAAAAGGATGGGTTAAATGCAGAGGACAAAATTGCTGTTAGCTGTTACAGTTTGCATGCACCAAAAAACTGAATCTTAATCTTGATATTGTTCGATATTTAGTATAGTCTGCCTTTTTTTATTCATATCTTTATTTTATTTACAAACTTACTTATTTCTATTTCTATACCTTATACAGCAGCAACTGGTACAGAAACATTTCCCCCAGAGGATCTATAAAATATTTCTGATCCTGATTAATTTGGTAAATTCAAGTCAAACATAAAGCTTAAGAGTGAGAATTAACTGATTTGCAAAAGACACTGGGACGGGTGTTTCACATAAATGTAAAAAGGATCTTATCTAAAAAGACATATCTGTTCGTTTTTCTACACAAATGTTTCTTACTGTGTTTTTATTGTGACTATTATTAAAATATCGGTTTTATTATTGTTGTTGATTATGGGTTTTGTGAACGAATGTTCAATCAAACATATGATTATTCATTTTCTACACAAAGACAATGACAAAACTTTAGGAAAATAAAATAAAAGGTAAAAATAAGTCACGTCTCCTTATATGGGCAGCTTCCTCGTCAGTTGCGTTGTGTATCGCGAGAGTTGAATGCTAGCAGCTGGCAAGGCTAACAGAGAGCTAACCGTGGGAGCGGAGCAGTTACCAAAAGTCTGTCTGGGTTGTCATGGGTTATTTAGCGTCTTCAGTCCGATGAGTTTACCGCCGGGATACAGCGGAGCAGTTTGGACGTTCGTACCGGATGGATTTGAACACAGAGAGCCGCTCTTCCAGAGAGGACGGCGAACTGGAGGACGGGGAGATCTGCGATGATGAAACCGAGGAGAGCGTTCCTTTTCGGCGGGGGGAGGGTAGAAGGCCGGGCCGCGGCGCTCCTTCCCGGGCACGGAAACTCCAACACCCGCACAACATGCTGCAACACCTGGGCCACCAGCCGCCAGACTTCCGCCTCATGATGCCGTACAACCGCGGTCCTCACGGGCGTCACGGACCCCATGGGCTTCACGGACCCCACGGACACGGCCCGTTCCCCCCGAGCCACAGGCAGCAGTGCGGGCCGAGCGGGCCCGACCGGCCTCCTGCCGCACCGGCCCCGCCGCCTCCGCTGCTGCTGCCGCCGGTGCTCGGGCCTCACGGCGAGCCTAGCCCGAGGACCAGCTTCTGGGAGCGGAGCCACGACGCCCTGGGCCGCTTTAGGCATCGGGCAATGCCGAATGGCGGCCGCGGGGGTTGGAACCGAGGCGGCCGGGGCGGTGGGACCGGCAGAGGTCCCCCCGGTCGGTACGGGCCCGTGGAGATTCACGGTAACAAGAAGGACTCTCCCTCGAGGAAACGTATCCTTTTCATTAAGGTTTTAATTAATTTACTGCCATATAAACACTCTGATTCAATCACAGCGCAGCCACACTCAGTCATATTAATGCGGCACAAACACAAATTATAATTTACAGTTTATGTTATCATTAGGTGACTGGACTGACTTATTATATTGTCTCTTATCTTTTATGGTTTAATCCATCTTTTATGTTATCATGATTTGCTTTGTCTTCAAATAATAAACCTGTATAGTATAGTATAATATACAGATCGTTTTACTGCAGTGTAAGTAAAACGACAGTGTAGAAATACTGTTACAATTAAAAGTCTTTATTTAAGAACAGAAAGTAGTTGGTAAAAGTCCTGTATTAACATCAAAATTAATTTTAAGTACTAAAAGCAAAAGTACAAACTAATTTATATTTTTGTCGTTTTGATAATCGATTAAATTGATAAAGCATTTCTTCATATAAAAATGTAAGATATTTCTGCCTCAAATCTGCAGATTTCCTGATTATTCTCTCTTTAAAAAAAATATTTTATTAAACCTCAAAGCTCTACGTTTTGATTTAACTGAGAAAAACAATCAGCAGATTGTTGGAAATGAAAATAATAGTCCACTGCACCCTTTTATTGTATAGTTATTGATGCATTATTGTTCATCAGTTGGTACAATGTAATATTGCGTGATAAATTATTTCTGATTATATTTAGTTTTGATTAGCTGTAAAATAACTAAAGCTGTCAGATAAATGTTAAGTAAATGTGCAAAAAAAGTATCTCCTCTGAGATGAAGTGGAGTAAAAAAACAAAAACAAATACTTGAGTAAATGTATTCAGTTACTTTGCTCTCTTTGTGAGCTGTTGATTCAGGAAAAGAAAGCTCAGTTACTTTGCTTTCCTGTGAACTGATGACTCAGGAAACGAAAGCTATAAAACTTCCTGTTGATGATGTGCTTCTTCTACTGTGTGGAAAAACAGCAACTGGCTGTAGTTTATTATCATGTGAACAAGACATGACTCATCTGGAGACTCAGCTGCTTGATCTAATTCTAAGGCACCTCAAACAGCCATCAATTAATCAATGGATATATTTAAAAACAAAACCCCAAAACAGAATCTGAGACATAAAATGTAAATAATTTAAGTGTTTTAAATGCATTTAAACCTAAGCAGCTAAACATGAAAGTTAAAGCATAATGCATAATGCTGCCTTTGTCTCCTTTGAATCATTTTAGATTTAATGCGTTTGATTTTTAGACGACTGAACAAAGTCTTCCGGATTATTTTTCTCTGTTAATCAGTTGTTTCGGCAATAAAGAGCCAAACTGATATTAAATAATATTTACAATTCAAACTAACTGATTACTGATATTTCAAAAAAATGTGTGGGTTTTTGAGCTGAAATTAAAACAGAACTTTTCAGTGATTTGGCTCTTTTAACATTAATATAAATTATATTATTGTACATACAATGTACTAGCCTAGTCCTAACTAGACCTTCGTACTGCCACAGAGAAGATTGATCTCTCACTTGAAGGCTGGTGCTGTTGAAGTTTAAAATCTATTGGCTCTGCCGCAGTGCCACTCTGGATCTACCTACAACGCGCTACAACATCCTGACCACCAACAAAACTAAGTAGAGCCCGTTCCTGCTCCGGCTTTAATCTATCGATATTCAGCAATATAACCACAACAGATCGAATAGCTTCGTTAGCATCCATGGTCTTCCTGCTGCTTCCTGGTATTCGTTTGACTACAGTTGAAGCTGTCGCTCGACCAGGTACGTCACTGTTCTCAGCCACGCCTCCTGTTCGCTGATTGCAGGACAAACTTCAGGGAAAATCGCGTGCTGTCTAAGACACAGCAGGGCCAGACCTAGGGCTGTGCATCTTTACTGGTCTCACGATTCGATTCGATTACGATTACGATTATCCTGTTAACGATTCGATTCGTTTCGATTCCAAGATGCATCACGATGCATTGCATCCTTAATTTTCTATATAACTGCGCATGGTTACTTTTTTTAATCAATTAATACAAGCAGTCAGATAAATATGAACTCCCTTCTTTATTAATTAGAAAGTGCTTCAGAATTCAATACTTCTGCAGTCTAGCTGCAGCTTCGAGCAACTGTCCTCTACTCATAGAAAGGACCCTGAACGTCTTGAATGTGGCAAGCATCAGAAATATGACTCTGAACACAGCAGATGTGCCTTGAAAACCCTCTAAAATCAAGGGCAATGCGAGGATGCTATAATCGATTATGCTCTGTGAGTGCATCGATGCAGAATCATCCTCGTCCGCATCGCGATGCATCTTAGAAACGATTAATTTCAACACCCCTAGCCAGACCTAGTACTGAAACGAAATAAAATTGAGCAGAAGTACGTAGGCGGGCGGAGCCAGGCTAACAATGTACATAAATGAACACTGAAAAAAACATCAAAGTTTGTCACATGATTTATTCAAGGACTGTTGCAAACGTGAAAACCCAACAGATTTTCACAGTTCCTGTCTTTGATAAATGATGATATCTTTTTCAAACCCGACCAGAGGTCTGTGGGGTTAGAGGGTAATTGATAACTTGACAAACAAAGCAGAAATAATTTCTGAATGTTTTTAGCTTTCCTAACTGAACTGTATCTGTGAATGAAATGAGAACCTGATGGTTTCCTTAACGCGTGGCATCAGAGAAGCAGCCAGGCCGGGTGGCTGCGGTGAGGAAACTGGCCCACAGTGTTAACAGAGAACCAGACAGTGTTGATGAGTCCTTCGAGGATCTTCTGTCTAAATATAAACAGATCCAGCAGGAGCTCGAGTGCATCAGGAAGGAGGAGACCAGGGCCTTGGAGCCCAAAGACCACACTGCCAGTATTACAGAGACCAGACCAGTACCAGGACCAGGACCTGAGCCAGTCCCTGATCCAGCTGATGGTCCTGACCAGGCAGAGGAACAGTCAGAGCTGGAGAAGAACGAGAAGAAAGTGTTCCAGGCGTTTAACATCAAGCCTCTTCGTCAGAAGCTTCCTGCTCCCATCAGCCTGGAAGAACCACAGAAGAAGGGGGCGGAGCTGCAGGAGGGAGGAGACGCTGCTCCCTGTGATCCGGACCATGAGGGTGAGAGACGGGAAACAGTCACACAGTTCATGATCACCACCCTGACACTGATTTCATGTTGCTACAGTTCGTCACATGTTGCTAACCCACCATCCTCTGCTGCCTGTCTGAGCTACAGGGTCAAAGATAACAGCTCAATGACAACACTAACTGTCCCAGATCAAACTAATCTGTACCAAAAACAAAAGGCTTTACAGTCTGGTGTGACTTCTTGTGTGTCCACAGGTAAAGAACAAGAAGGAGAAGAACAGAGAACGACAGCAGATGCAGCAGAAGTGGAACAAACGGCTGAAGAAGAGTCGGAGGACGCGAAGAAGAAGAAGAAGACGACGACGACGACGACGTGCATCTGCTGCGGCGAAGAATCGGACAAAGAAGAAGTAACTCAACACAAGTGTTCAGCTCACAGAGAGTCATCAGGCTCCAGTGACGAGTCGATCATCTTCATCGACCAGGTGAGGGGGAGGAGGGGTTGAATTGGTGGGACACCAGTTATTTAAGGTTGAATGAGGAGCAGACATTGGCCCCTTTTAGACTGCATTGCTGCGAAAGTCCTGCTAAAGGGCCGTAACAGCGTCATATTGGTGTCCATTCATGTGCAATACGCTGTGGCAGCGGTGAGTGCATTAAAAAAATGATGGCAGCATGTTGTGCCGTTTCTCACTGTAGAAATTCTACATACCTAGCAAAGTTGCTTGCATTTTGCTTCACATGATTCGATTACTGTTGGACTCCAGTGAGAGGTGTGTTTCTGATCATACGGTCCATTTCCGTTCACATTACTCAAGTGTTCAAGTAATGTACGTATTATATTTTCCGTCTTTCCGCCTCAGGTTAACATTGATCCCGCCTGGACTAGTCTTGCCTATTTAACACCCCTGTTACTACCTCCAAAGGCAGTATAGAGTCAGGATCACTTGGTCCCCAAGTGGCGCGTTCAGATTGCAGGCGAAACATCACAGAGGCATTAACCCCTTCAGACCTGCATTTTTTCTGCTGGGCAAAACATTTTTTGTCCAACTGATTTTTACTCCTTTCCAACATAGAAACAAAGGGGGAAATTTTTTTTTTTTGCCAACTCATGTTTTTAGTAGTATTTTTTCATGTCCATTATAATGGACGCCACGACTTAACGGGAGTAAAATGTCATTAAAACTTATGGAAAATAAGGCATTGTTTTTTTCACACAGTAATTAATCAGGTATGACCTAAACATCTGGAACTGGATGTCTGCATATTTGTAAGTCTGTGTACAGCTCTGAACATGCACATGAACTTGAAAAAATGTATCAAGAGGGCATTTTAGAGTGCATTTTGCCTCCCTAGAGGACTCTAGGTGCATTTTGCCTCCAAAGAGGGCAGTTTAGAGCGCATTTTGCTTCCCAAGAGGACACTATAGGTGCACTTTGCCTCCCAAGAGG
>CAFUXE010000794.1:72896-88373 GCA_903364295.1 Serranus cabrilla | reverse complement strand
ACTCCCAAGAGGGCAGTTTAGAGCGCATTTTGTCTCCAAAGAGGTCCGTTTAGAGTGCATTTTGCCTCCCAAGAGAGCACTTTAGGGGCGTCTTGCCTCCCAAGAGGGCATATCACGACTTGAAATGGCAGTTGGACAGCGGCTACAGTTTACAAATTCCTGTAATAAACATTGGAGACAGAAACTGTAAAAATGTTTTACAGTCAGAACTCACTAAATATATAAAATAAACAAATTGGCTGTTTTTAAATAATTGTATGTTTCTGTGTGTGTGTGTGTGTGTGTGTGTATATATAGGCTGTGGTGGAGGAGGAGGAGCTATCAGAGCTGCAGCTCCGCCTCCTTGCACTTCAGTCAGCCAGCAAGAAGTGGCAGCAGAAGGAGCAGCAGGTGATGAAGAAGAGTAAAGACCGGATCACTAAGGGGGTCCAGGACAAGACCGCCAACGATGCTGTTCCACCCGGCAGGCAGAGAGTCACCACCAGGTCCGCCGTCGCTGCTGCAGAAAGGAGCAGAACCAGATCCAAAGCTCTGGACCGAGAACGGGACAGAATCAAGGCCGGGCCAAGACCTGTAGACAGAGATTGGGACAGACTACCGGAGAGGGACAGAACAAAAGCCGGTCCCAAAGTCACTCCCAAAGCACCGCCAGACCGAGGACGGGCTGTGGGTAAAGGTCACATGACCAAAAAGTTGATCAGCCCAGGTGAGACGCATGCAGTCACATGACCAGCACAATAGATTTATTATAAAAAAATAAACACTGTCTGAAAACCTTTGTTATAATATTCAAAGACTTTTATAAATTTCATAAATTAATATTTTTTTAATTGATACATTTTATTACAAATACAATAAAACATTTTAAGATAAAAAAAGGCAAATTATATCTCTTAAGTATATGTTACAAAATATGTATTTATAATGAAAAGATTTACTATACCAAGATTTATCATGAAAATTAAAAAAATATGTGAAAAAATTTAATAAAAAAGATTAATTAGGAAAAATATAAAAAAAGCTGTACTATTTCTAAAAAGTAAATTAGTTTTGTCAGCGTCACTGCTTGAAATAATAACAATAGTGTCCTCTTGCCAGGCTCAGCGGCAAAGCAGGCATTCAGGAAGCAGCAGCTGAGGACGTGGAAGCTGCAGCAGCAGAGAGAGCAGGAGGAGAAACGGAGACAGGAAGAGGAGGAACGCCGCAAACGAGAGGACGAGATCCGACGAATCAGAGACCTGTCCAATCAGGACGAGCAGTACAACCGATTCATGAAGCTGGTGGGTGGGAGGACGAGGACGCGCAGCAAGGTAAGACTCAGACACCTGGGGATCATCAGTAATTTATCAGTTTATTAGTTCATTATCTTTGTTTCCTATTAATATTGCTTTCTGTCTGTACATTTATACGAAGAGTTTAAACGTTCGTATAAATGTTATTTATCTGGTTGTAGATTGTCGTGACGAGATAAGGTTTGGGTACATTCACATCAGCGTCGTTTTTGTTTCCAATCATTTTGCTAACGTAACTATTTCTCTCAACCAGCTGCTCTCGGGTACAGAAACTATGTACAATTTAATTTAATTGGTCCTCAGTGGCACCAATGTAATTTGATCAGTTCCCTTAAAAGAATAGATTTCGGTAGATTTCAAGTTTGGTGAGTTGGTGTGTTTGTGTTTGCAGTCCACAGATCGAGAACACAGGAAATCAGCAGGTAAACAGGGACTGGACGCCTCGGGGAACCTCTACCAGTACGACAACTATGATGAGGTGGCGATGGACACGGACAGTGAGACGGGGTCTCCAGGTAAAGTGGCAGGGAGACCACCTGTTCTCTGATTATATATGAATATCAACAAATGTCTTAAGAGAGTGACTGTGTGTGTTTCAGTGGCATCTCCGACTCACAGCCAGCTGTCTGCGGAGCATCCAGCCGGCTTCGCTCTGTCTCTGTATAACAACGACTGCGCACCGTTTGGACCGGTATGACCCTCATCACCTCCTCTTCAGATTTTCACTCTGATTTAATTATAATAAGACCTAAATTCAACAGGCTTCTGCAGACAGATCAGATTTCTCTCCTCACTCATAGTTCAGAAAAAATAATCTTCAATAAATGATACAGTACAATAAGGACATTTCAGGTGAATTCTTAATGATTTATTTTTTAAGTCGGAGAAGAAAAATATTGTTTAGTTCAAATGAAAATGAAAAACTCTGGATTTGCTGTGATTTTACATGTAGAAGTTAATTTATTGATGATCCCACAATTAATCTACATGAGTTTTTCTTCTTTTCCGTCAGGACTTCTCTCAGCCCTTCCTCACCCCGCTGCTGTCTGGAGTTCCTCCCCCTCCTCCCCCACTCCCCCCTCCGCCAGATGAGCTGGAGCCTCCTCCCAAACCTCCCTTTGCTGATGAGGAGGAGGAGGAGGAGATGCTGCTCCGGGAAACCTGTCTGATGTCCATGGCCAACAAGAGGGTCAACACTACAGAGGTCAGTGGTCCTAATCCTGCTCTGGTGTTCCGACAAAAACAAATCAGAAAAAGAAATGCTTGGACAAGCGCTCGTGGATAATGTTCTGATCCATTATTTCCTACGTGCTGCCATCAGACATCTGTATAATCAGAGAAGGCCAGCCATTATGCACTTCTACTAGAATATGCTTCTAGCACATTATTTTTAGCAATACTATGATATTTCTGCAACGAGGAATGAGCTTTAGCTCAGTGGCAGCCTGTAGAAGGGCATCAGTTTCATTTTTATACTATAGAAGCCACAATTTATTTTCCTTAATGTGATCGGATTCATTCATAGTGCAATTTAACCTTACTGGAGTTCGTTTTGAAACAGACCGAGACCCCTTCTCACAAGAGCTCTTGGACCGTGTTGTTTTGGTCTGTGCCAGAGTTCGATTGGAGCGACCAAATGAACCGTAACAAGGATTTAACCGCATCAGAGTTCGATTGAAACCGACGAAACTTTGGGTTGCGAAAGCGCCCTAAAAGGATCTTTGTGGAAACTATGATTTACTGGGATAATTATAGGATAAACATGTTTTAAAAAAAAAAAAAAAATATGAAGGCCCATCTTGAGGAAATATGGGTGAAAATTGACGCCCAAAAGGGCAGTCAAATGAAGGAGACTATGACACAAGTCAAATTGGAAAATGAGCCACTAGGTGGCTATAAAAGGGTACCATTAAAACAAGGCAATCAGAGATGGCAGACTTCACCCCACAGTGTCCTCTGTTGGCCAGAGGATGTATATGCAGCGGACACACAGACAGACAGACACCGCTGCCCAAAACAATACTTAATACCCACTCCGTGGGGTGAAGTAATGAGATCATACCCAAAAGGAAAGTACCTTAAAGGACAATAAAAATTCCCCTAACTTCCCAGACATGGAGGCCTTCCCTTTTGGAAAGGTGGGTCTAAAGAGCCCACCAATGAGAGGATGAAAAGAGGAAGGCTGAATGGTACAAAAGCAAAGTGTTTTAGCAAAATGTTTTGGTCCAGAACAACTGGGCTCAGGGGTTATATCTTCTGTGCAAGAATAAACTCCACTGCATTGAACTCTGATCTTATTTTACTCTGATACTCTGAGTCGAGTATATTGGCAAAAGGATTGGTTAGTGTCAAAAGTGGTCCAATGCCATCATCTGGCCCAGGCTAGGTCCTCAAATGTTTTACATAACAGTGTCTGCAGGAGAACTTTAAACAGATCTTTGTTCCTCTGTGTCTGCAGGAGAAGACCTCCAGTTCTCCGGCATCTCCAGACTGTCCGCCGGCTGCAGCTGTTCACCAGCCAATCAGAGGCAACCTGAGCACCGTCAGTCTGAACACTGTCAGCCAATCACGAAGCAACAAGTTCACCAGAGGACACCACCCTGCCAGAACGCCTCTGCTGGTGAGAACCATGCTGTTAAGTTTTTATTTTTAAGATGATTTTTGTGTGTTTAAAAAAGAAAAATAGTGACTCAATTGCCAATTATTCAAGATTTCTGATTCTCTCTTGTCCGTCTCTTCTCCCGTCAGCTGCCGCGACACAAGTCGGTCGTCGTTTCTCTGAACGATTCAGACGACAGCGACTCCGACCTGGACGCCTGCAGCTCCACTCAGACTACGTTTGGAGGTCTGGAGTTCATGATCAAGGAGGCCCGGAGGACCGTGGAGGTAAGTCCACCTCATTGCCCCTGATACAAATAAATCTGATCCACCTCCCTGTCACTGGTACACATAAAACCATTAATACAATTTGGAAAAACAGTGATCATTGATGTATGTGTGTGGTGTCCAGGCTGCAAAGCCGAAAGCAGCGTCTGGTTCCGAGAAGGAGAACAACCCGGTCAGAACCCCAGAGGCATTACCTGAAGCTAAACGGGTGGAATACCGCCTGCTGAAGGAGGAGATTGCCAGGTAAACACACTGTGATACACTGCAGAGACAGCACATAGACACGCCTAGGGCTGGGTATCACCACTGTTTATTTTATAACTGATCCAAGTCTATCCAATATCGATTCAATTGCACATATTTCAGTAACCATTAAAAAAAGTTCTTGTATATTGAGGAGATTTTCAGAGATGTAATGCTGTAGCAAACCTCTTATATTATTTTATGTTGTATTGTATGATATGACATCAAGTCATGTCATGTTGCTCTTGGGAGAGAAAATCGGTAGTAAAGATAGATCTTGGAATGTATGAATCCATATCGGAAAATTAAATTTTAATGATAGATTTTTGAATCTAAGAAGCTATTTATTTTTAAACACACCTGTCCTGATATCTGTCCCTCTGTGTCCTCTGACAGCAGGGAGAAGCAGAAGCTGCTGAAGGACCACAGTCTGAGTCCTCGGACCTCCTCCTCTCCTGCTGTCTCCGTCTCTGACGCCAATCCATCAGGGACAGCCGCTGCAGAACTCAGATTGTCTGAGGCCGAGCAAAGACTCAACAAGCACAGGTGAGACACCCTCACCTCAGTCGGTGCAGTGGATATAGTAACTAATCATCTGTCCCCTGTGTGTTGCTGGTAGAGTTGACATAGTAATTAAACCTCTGTCCCCTGTGTGCCTCAGAACAGTGTACAGAGTAACTAACTTCATGTCACCCGTGTGTCTCAGGGAGCTGCTGCAGAGGGACGAGGCGGTCCTCAGACAGCTGCTGCAGCAGGAGCTGAGGAAGAGAGAGTCTCTGAAGGCCGCTGAGGCCAAAGTGTCCAAACTGAGGGAGCAGCTGCAGGCGTCCGAAAAGATCGTCAGTGCCAACCGGACGCTGCTGAAAAAGCTGCAGGAGCAGGTGAGAGGATACAGCAATCACAGAAACATTTAACTCGCATGTTTGGTCTGCTATTTCTGCTCTGCCGGTCAATACGAGCTGACATGAATGTCGCCCAATTGAATCCAATTCCTGAAGACATCTATTTTTCTCCTGTGGGGACGATTAGCAACCTCTTTTTTTGTTGATTTTTCTCTCTTCCACCATCTCCATTTCTTCTACTGTTTTCTCGCTTGCGCAGTCTGTACTTCTACTATTTACTGATGGATTAGCCTACAGCAATACATTACACCAGTGATTCTCAACTGGTGGGCCGAGACCCAAAAATGGGTCGCGAAACCGTTTTCCGTGGGCCTTTACCTGGGCAAAAAAATCCTGTGCTTTTATTTTGAAGGGGATTTTTTTTGTGCTGTCTCTTCACTCTTACATTAAAATGCAGCTTATTTAGTGTAAAAGGGAATATTTCCATCTCTAGCATCACCAGGCTGCTGGTTTACCGTTAAACTTTTGTTGTGTTGGCATACTGTTATTCTGTACTATCCCAGGTTCAATCTGCACCATCTTTTCATTAAATGCATTTTAGAAGTTGGGATTTTTCCTCGATTTTGGGTCACTGCTTGTCATTACGGGGTGATGGTTGGTCCCAAAGCCAGACCAGTTGAGAACCACTGCACTACACGGCCATCTTCTGACGAAAGCACATTTATGCAGCTTTATCAATTTGCTCTAAATCGATGGAAACGTCCCTAGTTTGCATTTTCTTTTAATGCGCCATATCAAAATTTAGCTTCAAATTCACTTCGACTTTAATGGAAACACTGCTCTCGTGGAGGTCTCTCTGAGTCCTGGTCTATATTCACCCTGTCCTCCTCCACCTGTGACACTGTGTTACAAACAGTCCTGTACTTGTGTATCTGAGTTTACCTTCCACTTTTGCAGGTGCACCGTGTTGAGCACCGGGTGTCCATAAAGAAGAGTCAGGAGGTGCGGTTCGAGCAAGAGTTGACTCAGGCTCAGCTGCTTCCTGTCAGAGGATCCAAACGCAGAACAGACTCCAACCAGACTGTGGTGAGAAAACTCTGGCTTTAACTTCAGCTTACAGATCATAAAGTTTGAACAACACGATAACCGTTAAGTATTGAGGTGAATCAGTTCTGTGCCGCTGATTGAGTTTCTCTCAGGCATTGGCAGGGAAAATGTATACTTTTTGTTTTTTTAATTTTTCCACCATTTTAGCTGCATATTGCATATGGCATCATAACATTTCTTTATGTTACATTTCTTTGTGTCTTGTGTTATGTTGATGTCTATCTGACATCTAACGAATATGTAGAACACTCCAAATGTTTCTAAACACTTAAAGGCTTTTGTTGAACTGCCTGTCCACATTCTCTTTCAACATTTGTTTTGGTATTTTGCTATTGGACACGCCCTCTGCGATGTCCCCCAGAAGCTGTATAACACTACGCCAGTCCTGACTGGCAGTCAATCGTGACATCAGAGAGGATATAAGAGCCTGACATAACGTTACGTCCTTGGTGTTAAACCTCTTCCCACTCCTAGAAGCTAACTCTCAAATGGCAGACGTACAGGTTAGCATCGTTGTAGTCGAGTTTTAGAGTAGCTGCTTTAGCTAGCCACCACACTAGCTGCTTATTTGCTTATTTGACGAAACCAACTCAATGGAGCCTACCTTCCCTCATGCATGTGCAATGACAGAATTGCTGGAGCAGACAGCTATTCTGTATGTGCAGCATGTCTTGGGCTGTAATACACCCAGGACATGCTAGCATCCCCAGGTAATTGCGAAAATTGTGCACATCCCTTAAGCTAGCGCGCCAAACTTGCTTGTCAGTTGTGGATCCTCTGCTTTGGGTAACCATTCCCCTACCACAGAACTCCCAGGGTAAAGCCATCCACACAGGGGCCACCTGGGTTGAACAACTCGACACTGTTGCCCCTCTAACTGGCCTCAGTGGGCCCGATGCCAGCCCACTTGCAGAGCATGGTGACATCGAGGGCGATGACTCCGACTTAGGGGACGAGTCCATTAGTCTCGTCTTCAGACGAGGAGGATGTTGAACCCTTTATCTTCATGCCAGCTGGAAATCCGGTGGCCTTGGTTGGTGCATGCAGGGCATGGGCCTGCTTGAAGCTTTAGACTTTTAGACTTTATTTTCCCAGAGGGAAATTCTTTTTCACAGCACTGTACTTGCCAGACAGCAAAATATACAATAGTAACAAACTATAACAACAGTACAACCTCCATAACAAATGAGCAGCAGCACACACAGACCGTTAGCGACGTCAGTTATTTAAGGCGGATATGACCACAGGAATAAGGTTTTTCCCAAACCGAGCTCTGTTGCACCTTAGTGATCTGTACCAGTGGCCAGAGCGGGGCATTATGGTGAGGAGGTGATTGTGTGTGTTAGAGCCAGAGCTCTTAAAGCCTCCCACACTCTGCCCCATTTTTTTTCTTTACTTGGCTTTTACAAAAAACTCGGAACAACTGAATAAAGTTTACCATTTATTGAAAGAATATAACCAAATGCAATGTGCAGCACTGGACTCTGCAGTGTCAATGCAAGGGCACAATACAAAATACCAAGTATTTCCTTGTTTCACATTATATCTTCTCAGGTGTAGGCCACACCCCAACAATAGTTTGGTCACAATTGATCAATTTGGGGGGACACAGGAGCCAACCAAAGCTTTTCACCTTGTGTCACACTTCCGTTTTCGAAATCTGTGGCGTTGAGACTTGTATGTGTGCTGTTCTGGAAGAAACTGTTGGACTTTGCACCCTAATCTGGTTCTAACCAGTTTTCAGGAAAGCCTCAGTATGAGGACACAATGCCACTTAAATAGAGGAGGTGGGCCCCAAATGTCTGTTGGACAACTTTTCTGCAATGTCACTGAAGTTTTCACACTTTCAGTTACAATCAAGCTGAATTAAATAGAAGTTTTAACTAATTCAACTAATTGGCCATTTTCTTACAGCTTATAAGAGAGGTGCTGCAAAACTTGGCATTATATGGTCTGTAGTATTTAAAATAAGTGACACGCTACCCAGAGTGCTGCTACAAGGGAGGGAGAAGGGACTTAGCCAGGCACCTGCTTCCCCTCCCCTGTTCTATTCCTGGAGTTAACCAGGGCAAGTTCACTGCTGCCTGATGAGAAGCAAGGTCAGACCTGCCGAGAGCTCTGTGGAGCCCCAGCAATGTCTCACAAGCACACTCAAGTGTCCTTCCCTTCCTGTATTTTCCCCTTGTATTGCCCATGGAGATGCACAGCTTTACTGGCCACAGGTGTTGCCATGGGAACTATCCCAGCAAGAAAAGTTGTTAAGACAGATTCCTTGCTAGTGGAATGATGGACGGAGCTACGTATGATGGCAGGACAGTAAATGGCACCTGGACCTCAAAAATGCAGTTTGTACACATAAACTGCCTGGAACTCCAAGCTGTCTCACTGGCACTGAGACATTTTCTGCCTTTTCTGGTCATAACCGACAGCATCACAGTAGTAGCGCATATCAACCATTGCATATCATTGTCTCCTGTCTAGCTGACGTGGAATGATTCTAATTTTGGATGGTTTCCTTCAATTGTCAACTGAAATTTGAAAAATAATGACAGAATATGTGGGATTTCCAAGGGCTTTTATTTTGAAATTCCACATCAGAATTTCCTGAAATCAGCCGAGGGACACCCTGACCATATCCCCTGTTTAGCTGAAGTGGAATGAGTCACTGAGTATGGACAGTTTTCTTTTAATTCTCATCTGAATTTAAAAGACAAATAGTGTAATATGTCCTGAAATCAGCTAAAGGACATATTGGGGATGTCCACTGTCCACCTGAAGTGGAATGATGATTATGGACAGTTTTCTTATAATTATCATCTAAAATTGGCAAAGAGCTGTTTCCTTTTTAATCATAAGTTGAGTTCAAAGAATATAGCAAAATTAAATTGTGGGAAAACAATATTGGTTTATGACACTGAGGTGTATTCACTTTGAAGTTGGTCTTTGAAAATGTTGTCCTCATTAAAGTCTGTCTACGCTATTCATAGTTGAAACACTTGAACATCAATTTTATTTCCCTTTTATTGTGTATTTATTTAGTTGTATTTGAGTGAAATACATTTTATTGGAACATTGCTTCTATTTTCAAACACATTCGTACCGTAACACCTAGCAAAATACGCGCACCGCGAAAACAAGTTGAGGCTGGCTCGACTGTTTCACGAAGTGGGGGCTGTCTTGACCACAGTCAACAATCCCACCAATTTTAGGCTTTCCAGCTTCCTGCTCAGAGAAACTATAAATAAATATATTAGTCATTAAACGGAGTATCTGAGACAATGCTGCAGTTTGTGATGTTAAAGTGTGTGTGTGTGTTTGTGTTCGTGTGTGTTCAGCCTGGGAAGCTGCAGCGCATGGACGGCGCTCCTCGTGGGTCGGAGCGTCAGTTTGCGGAGCTGATTGCTCAGAAGCAGCGTCTGCAGCAGCTGGAGTCCGAGTACGCGCTGAAGATTATGAAGCTTAAGGAGGCACAAGCGCTGCACAACCGAGGCGTCATGCCGCCGGAGCTGCCGCCGCTGCCGGCCTCGGTGCCTCCTGAGCCTCAGAACCAGCACCCACCTCCCATCGCCCCGTTCACCCTGCCCCAGCCCTCCCGGCACGACCTCACACAAGATAAACTCACGCTGGACAGCGAAGACATCCAAGAGTCTGAAGATCACGAACCGGAGCCGGCATCTGGCGCAGCAGCAGCAGCAGCTCCTGTTACAGCAGCGGGCCGGAACTCAAGGCGCCAGTCCAGCAGCTCCTTCACAAAACCAAACCTGGAGCAGCCGAGCATCACCCCAGCTAAAGACAACAGCGCCAAGCCTGCCAAGATGCCTGCCGGCTGCACGCTGCCTACAGACGAGTCCTCCGGGCTGGACGTGGACGCTCTGCAGCTGAGGCACCTGCAGCAGCCGCGGCTGGGAGAGCTGCTGCAGAGGGAGCTGCAGAGATTGGGGGGACGCATTCACAGTATCCCCACGGCACAGGTGAGCACATGAAACACTGTAAATGGTTTGTTTTAACAGGCAAGGGATTCTGAAATAATGATATTGTATTTAAAGAGCCCAGAACTGGAACACACAAATTAGCCTTGAAGGATTTTACAGCCTGTGAGAGTTTATTCTCAGCATTTAGTCCATTCTGGAAAAGTCTTAAAGTTACTCAAAAGTCCTCACAATGTTTTCTTAAAGTGCTCCTACAGGAAGTCTTTTTTTTATTTCAATTTAAAACAGAAAAAATGTTTTTTAAATGGTTTAATTATAAAATGCAGTTTGATTTAATTGATTTTTATGCTTTCAGATATATAAATATAAACAAATCATTGTTTCTATATTTAAAATCAATTCCTCTGTCTGTCTCCTGCAGGTGGTCTCAGTGGAGCTGGACGCGGCCACGTCCCAACAAGGGAGCTCCGAGCTGAAGCCTGTTCCCTTTGGATCCTATCACAGCCCTCTGTTGGTCTTCAGATCCTACAGGTCAGTTATTTCTGTCACCAAAACCATTTCTTGTCTACTTCTTGTTCCTTTTTGTCCATGAAGTTATTTCAATAAATTTAATGATAACACAAGTTAATAAAAGTTCCCCCTTCTAAAGAGCAATTCACCTTTTATCCTTAAGTACTGGAATTTAAATGTGAACATTAAAATATCCTGAATAAGTCAAAGAAAACAACACAAATAAAAAAAATTAAACAAATAGAAAATTTGAATAAAGATGAAATATTTGGCAAAGGGGTAAAGGGAGTCACTTTTTAAACTTGTAATAAAAAATGTCTTTAAGCAGCTGCTCTACCTGGTTAAATGTTCATCAGTAAAACTTCATGTTTACAGTTTCTTTAAATACGGGCCATCTTATCATAGGAGACCAGAAATGACAAACGTGTCTCAGTTATTTTTATTTCTTGGCTACTGTTCGAAACAAACCCTGAGGCTCTGCTCCTAAAATCTGCTCATTTTTGTGGAAAGTGGCAGTTTATCCTGGAAACATGTACATAAAAAGCCTAATAGTTACAATAAAAACTTTGTAGTTTTGTATTGTATGCTCTGTGAAGGTAGCTGATGTTCCTGGGCAACATGCCGCAGCTTAAAAGCCTGATGAAACCTGCTGTGTGTGTGTCTTTGTGTGCAGATTCAGCCCGTACTACAGAACGAAGGAGAAGTTATCTCTGAGCTCCGTCACTTACAGCAACACCATTGACCCAAAGACATGTTTCTGTCGCTTTGACCTGACTGGGACCTGCAATGACGACGACTGCAGATGGTGACCACACATTAAATCTTCTTATTATTATTGTTATGACTTTGTCCTGTATGGTTTGACACATTTCTCTGTCATCTCCTGCAGGCAGCACATGAGGAACTGCACTCTGACTGGAAACCAGCTGTTCCAGGACATCCTGTCCTACAACCTGTCTCTGATCAGCTGCTCTGAGATCAGCTCAGATGAGGACGTCGGCGTGGCGACAGGTTGGTCTCAGACGAGCGCATCTCTGTTCTCATGTCCGTCCTTCGTGGACCACTTGCTCACGTGTCTTTCTGTGCGTGTAGAAAAGTACATGAAGAAGCTGTTCGGTCCCAACAAAGACCGGATGGGCGTCGACCAGAAGGCCGTCCTCCTCGTCAGCAAAGTCAACGAGAGCAAGCGACACGGTGAGACTTGGTTTATTTCAGCTTACCTCTCCATCATAGAGTAGACGTCTCCTGACCTATGACCTCTCCGTCCTCCTGCAGTCCCTCCGTTCACCACCTGTAAAGACATGAGGAGGTGGAGACCGAAGCCGGCAGGACAGAGCAGCCGCAGGCCCGAAGACGACGGCGAGGAAGAGTCTGCAGCCGAAGACCTGACGCCCGGGAGACACGGTGAGGACAAGGAGCATCAAAGATAACTAGGCAGATTTTTTTTTTTTTTTTTAACTTTATTGCCAGCCAACAATAACAGACAATTAACAAACGTTTAACATAAGAACAAGTCAAAGCAAAAACAACCTTGAGACTGAATGTACACATACATAGATACATACATACATACCATATACAAAATCGAATAGAGATGTGGCAAACGACTAGTTGAAAATTAAATAATATAAATAATAATAAATAATAAGTAAAAAAATTTCCCATTCTGGCACAAAATTCCTTACCCAGATAGTCAATGATTGGTCTCCACCTCCTTTTAAAGATCCTTACTTTTAGTTGTAACTGGGCGGTCCTGCGTTCCATTATGTATACATGTTTGACTTTTTGTAGCCATTGAGCAATAGTAGGAGGGTTAGATTTCAGCATGCTAATAGTAATGATTTTTTTTGCAGTCATCAGCAAAACATGCAGTAAATAACACTAGGCAGATTTTTTGGGTTGGATCATTCTAATTCAGTCTGTTACATGAATATCAAGCCGGACTGAATCTTAAGTTCACCATGTTAAAGCTTTGTTACTATGACAACAACAGTCTGTTAGATTTAAGTCAGTCTCTTAACCTTATTTCATCTTTATGTTCAGAAATCACTATGTTTATGAGCTGATAACCAATATTATTCTGTCTGTCCAGACGGCGTCTCCAGGACCAGCCTGTCTGCTGTGGACGCCTGCGTCACGTCAGAGGACAAACGTTATTTTGTCAGCGAGACGGACGACATATCAAACTTGGAGTCCAGTGTCCTGGAGAGTCCCCGAGACACTCAGCTGTGGATCAAGTTAGCCTTCAAATACCTCAACCAGAACGAGACGTAGGTCACACACACACTGATCCATTATCAGCTCTGCTTTTAGCTTTAAAAAGATCAGCTGTTCCTTCATTCAAATTTAACCAGTGTTACGGCAGTAAAAATAGAAAGAAGCATCAATAGAATATATAAATAAATAGTAAACAAGCAATATAAACCAGAAGAAATAAGTTGAAACGATTTTAAACAAGAGGAAGTATAGAATTAGGAACAATATCATTTTTCTTGACAATGTTTATTGCATCATCTCTTCTTTACTCTTTAGTATGATAAGTTAATAGAAGTTCCTATACATTCATTATTATATTTTCTTTACACTTTATGTTAACCTGAGTTAATTCTTTATTTTATAATCGGGTTTGATGTTTGCAGGTCTGCAGCAGAGTGTCTGGAGGCGGCGTTGAACACATTGTCGCGTGCTCTAGAGAGCAACTGTGATAACCCAGAGGTCTGGAGTCACTACCTGACGCTGTTCTCCCGGCGGGGCAGCAGGGAGGAGGTCCAGGAGATGTGTGAGATGGCAGTGGAGCATGCGCCCAACTACCAAGTGTGGTGGAAGGTAAGTTCTTTTGTTTCTACAGCGAGCCGAACAGAAATTAATCAATATAGAAGTCAATAATCTGTCATTTAAAACAGTGGTTCTCAACTGGTCTGGCTTTGGGACCCACCATCACCCCGTCATGACAAGACCCAAAACGAGGAAAATTCTCAACTTCTCAAATGTATTTAATGAAAATATGGAGCAGATTGAGAGGAAAATGTTCCCTATTACACTAAAATAGCTGCATTTTAATTAAAAAACAAAAAGTGCATCTTAGATAACACAACATATCTTGTTTTAACAGACTCAACAGCTTTCATGCACAAACCTTAAATAAAAATGTCCAACTAGTGAGAAGTCGTTTAAAAAAAGACCCAAACTTCAGTTAGCAGATGAAAACAAACAGAGTGAATAGACGGCATAAAAAAAAATCCCCTTCAAAATAAAACCACAGGATTTTTTTTGCCCAGGCAAAGGCCCACTGAAAACGGTTTTGCGACCCACTTTTGGGTCCCGACCCACCAGTTGAGAATCACTGATTTAAAACACTGTTCTCAACCTTTTGACCACTTTCACTTGTTTGTCGAGATTGAACCAGCTAGTCGTAAAACGTCACATACGTAAACATGCGTCATGTTCAGACAGACGGACATTGATTGTTCATACATGTTTGGAAGCATGTTAAAAATACGTTTATGAAACATTTTCTGTCTGATTTGTGTAATTCCATGCCAGTTTTTTTGCTTCTCTAGTGTCCCCTAGTGGTTGGTTTATTCAAAACATGAAACAGGGTAATTTTCAGATAATATGGACATAATGATAAGTGATGTAGTAAGATGTTTGATATTTGTCCTCCGTCAGTATCTGAAGTTGGAGAGCTCATTCGAGGGGAAGGACTATGTGTGTGAGCGTCTGCTGCAGTTCCTGCTGTCTGAAGCATCTCCTGAGGTCACAGACCGACTGTCCTTCCAGCTGATGGAGGCTCTGCTCTACAGAGTCCACCTCAACGTGTTCACCGGGCGCATGGAGAGCGCTCTGGCTATCCTGCAGGTGACACAAACTGTCTGAAACATAGTGTTGACTCTCAATATATGCTGGTCTCTGGTTCTGCAGTTAACCCTCTGAACCCCAATGAGCAGGTTTAGGATGTTTTTTTGCTGTTTTTTACGTTTTATTTCACTGCAATATATGAAATATTGCAGCTCTATGGAATCGAAGTGAAAACAACTCAAACATTGTGCAGATTAACAAAGTTATAATTAACAGAATTTTAACTTAAAGGTCCCATTTTGGGAACAACATGTTTTTTCTGGCCTTTACATATATTCTTTAGTCATCCTTCAGCCGACCAAACCTGAGAGGATTAAAATTGTCCATAACCTTGATTTAGAGACCAATTGGACATGTTTAAAACAGTTTAAACTTGCGTAATATAGGACCTTTAAAGTTCAATTTATCTGAGAAATATTTTATATATATATAATACCTTTGCAAGTGTCACAAAAAAGTTTGCTCCACATTTTCTACATATTGAACCTTTTCCATGTTTCCAGCCTCTCCTGTCCTCATTTCTCTGCTCTATGTAAACAGAGTTTCAGTGTCAAATTAGTGATTTAGCAGAATCAATCATGGTTTCACAGTGTCGCTGAGAAGTGCACATTAATGCAAATGCTTTCCTTTTGGAAATGTTTTTAAATGACACATGTAACAAAAGAGATTTTGAAAGTTTTACCACAATTGCTAAACTTCGTTTTGGTTACTTTTTGGTGAACTTTCATAACCAATGATCCCTTCAGGGATACCCTGAAAGCTCAAACTCTGACAGTAATGCCTGTTTACAGTTTTTTTTTTTTTCACCAT
>CAFUXE010000794.1:2272-29112 GCA_903364295.1 Serranus cabrilla | reverse complement strand
GGGACATTTCACCTCAGTCACTTTTAAAGATCAATGAACATGAGAGTTTTTATTATCAGATTCCTCCTATTATTTTATGGTAAAATCCATAAAATTGGTTTGAGCCATGTTTTTATTCAAAGTAAAAGTGAATGTTTCCACAAACATGGTCAGGTTTGTTGTTCATTTCAGAGACAACCTGCGTCTTCTTTTTAATAATATGTAATTAAATAGAAATTTACACAAAACTATAAAACTGTAATCTGTAAGTGATAAAAATATTTCATAACATCTCAATAGAAATGTCTACCTGTCTCCCTCTCTGTCTCCCCCCTCAGTCCCTGCTGCGGTGGGTGAGGTCACAGTTAGCAACAACGGTCGTATGGACTTCCTTAGCGTGTCGTGGCGGCCGGCTCCAGGGGACGTAGACAATTACCTGGTGACGCTAAGTGACCACCAGAAGACACTTCACACCGTCTCTGTTTCTAAATCTAGTCCAGAGTGCGTCTTTAACTCTCTGGTGTCTGGCCGTCTCTACAATATCTCCATCACCTCGCGCAGCGGCTCCAACCTCAACCACACCTTCATCCAGGAGAGGACACGTACGTACTTTTACTACTGAATTTATTACTGACTGGGTTTGATGACTGCAGGTCATTCTTCTGGTGCGAAATGGGTTTTTTTTTGTTTTTTTTACTAATTGACTCAGTTAATTCTTGTTTGTGAATAAACTATTGCCTTCATCTTTGACCATTTTCAGTGAAGTTTTTGAACATTTTCGACACCAGTAGCTGATCATTTTGTAGTTTGAATGTTGGTGGGGAGGTCCAGACTCATACACAGGCTGTTATCTGGACTTCCAGTATTTCAAGGTGTTACCCTCCTCCTCTCTCAGAGCCATCACAGGTCCAGAACCCAACAGCGACCCACGCCGCTCGTGAGGACTACCTGAAGGTGTACTGGCGTCATGCTGCCGGAGACTTTGACTTTTACCAGGTGTTCATCAAACACAACAACATGTACCTGCAGAACAAGACAGTTCTGAAGATGCAGCATGAGTGTGTGTTTAATGGGCTGGTTCCAGGCAGACTGTACACAGTGCTGGTCAGCACCTGGAGCGGGAAGTACGAAACCACTGCCTCCACCCACGGCAGGACCTGTGAGTGACCTTTGACCCTCTGAAAAGCTAAGATTTCGCTCACAGCTGGTGAGCCAGACGTGTAAAGATAAAGTTGACAGCCTGTTCTCCCGTCAGCCTCAACTTTGACTTTATTTCAAAATCACCCTAAAAGACATTTATGGACACCTATTCAGGTTTGAAAAAGAATGAACTGCAATACAATTAATGAACAGCTGCCTGTAATAGTTATTTTTAATATGATTTCCTGACCATGAAAATAAACCTTAAAATCAGTCCAGTCTGCGGTCACCAGGATCGATTAACTGTGTCCAGGCGGACTAACCTCTGCTGTCTGTCCTGCAGTGCCAGCAGCCGTACGGTCCCTGGTCCTGGCTGGATGGGGTACCGAGGACCTTCGGGTGTCATGGACTGCTGCTCCAGGTGACGTGGATCACTACGAAGTGCAGCTGCTGTTCAACGACATGAAGGTGTTTCCTCCGATCACTCTGGGCAGCGGTGTGGAAGAGTGCGTCCTGTCATCGCTCACACCTGGTCGGCTCTACAAGATCCTGGTCTCCACCTTCAGTGGCCCCAACCAGAGCGCCCAGTTCATTGAGGGCCGCACAGGTCAGACACTCTGATGAGGACAGAAGGGAAGGGGATGAGGTATTTCTGGTGTCACAGTGTGACAGTGTTGCAGCGCTTTTGTGGTTTCTGTTCTGTGTCTCTGTAGCAAAGTGTGAACCTGGAATCCTTCAGAGATTTTGATGGTGTGCCAGAGTTTTACAATACAGCCCCATCCTTAACTTTTTTATTAAGTACGTTTGTGGGGATTACATTTTTTTTGCGATCCAGCAGAAGATGAGGAACAGTTATAAGTATGGCGAAGATTAAATAGTGTCACCGAATAACTAGAACCAGTTGCTTCAGGGGTCTGTCCTGGGCTTCTTAAATGTTTCCTGTGTCAGTCCTTTGCTGTTTAAACATGTCCTGTTTCTCCTCAGTTCCCAGTAAAGTGAAAAACATCCATGTCAGTAACAGCGAAGACAGCAGCAGTCTGAAAGTGAGTTGGACTCCTGGTCAGGGTGACGTGGATGGGTACTCTGTGTTCCTGTACAGACTGGACAGACAGCTGGACATCCGGCCGGTCTTCAAACACCACAACGAGGTGACATTCGGCTCTCTGCAGCCGGGACAGATGTACAGTGTGATAGTGCAGTCGGTGAGCGGAGAGCTGCTCAACAACAACACGGCCACAGGACGCACAGGTACTGTACTGCACTGAAAATAATCATTATAATAATTGATTGGATTTTTTTTTAACTCTTTCAAAAATACTTAAAGTCACTTTACATAGCATGCATTAAGAGATACAAAGACAGAATACTTAGAACAAAAACAGAAAATGAAGATGTTTTGACTGTTGACTGCAGTAGGAGTCAGATTTGTAGGCGGACTTGACAAGGTGGATTTTAACTGGATTTATTAAATGAGTGGCGAGAGTCAGAATTTCAGAAGGGACGGAGTTCCAGAGGGTTGGGGAAGCAATGTTGGTGATGGGGGCCAGAAGGTTGGCGTCGGATGATCTGAGGTAGCGAAGGGGGGAGTGACGTTGGAGGAGGTCTCTAAGGCAGTGATTCTCAACTGGTGGGTCGGGACCCAAAAGTGGGTCGCACACCCGTTTTCAGTGGGTCGTGGGCCTTTGCCTGGGCAAAAAAATCCTGTGGTTTTATTTTGAAGGGGATTTTTTTTATCTATTCACTCTGTTTGTTTTCATGTCTTTTTGGTAATTTTGTGTCTTTTTTTTTAGGGTTTTTGTGCCTTTTTCTGTCATTTTTTTTGGAAATCTTGTGCCTTTTTATGGAAAACGTTGTGTCTTTTTTGGTAATTTTGTGTCATTTTTTGGTAATTTTGTGTCTTTTTTTAAGGAATTGCTGCACCTTTTTGGGTAATTTTTGGAAATCTTGCGCCTGCTAACTGAGCATTGCATGAAAGCTGTTGAGTCTGTTAAAATAAGATATGTTGTGTTATCTAAGATGCACATTCTGTTTATTAATTAAAATGCAGCTATTTTAGTGTAATAGGGAACATTTTCCTCTCAGTCTGCTCCATCTTTTCATTAAATACAGTTTAGAAGTTGAACATTTTCCTTGTTTTGGGTCTCGTCTTGTCATGACGGGGTGATGGTGGGTCCCAAAGCCAGACCAGTCGAGAACCGCTGCTCTAAGGTATGGGGGGCCAGGTTATTGAGGGCTTTGTAGGTGATGAGCAGGTTCTTGAAGTGGATTCAGAGTGAATTGGGAGCCAGTGAAGGTGTTCAGGGATGGGTGTACTATGTTCTCAGGAGCAGGAGTAGGTGAGCAACCGTGCAGCTGAGTTCTGTACATATTGAAGTTTGAAGGTTTGTGGAGGGGAGGCCATATAGAATGCTGTTACAATGGTCCAGTCTACAGATCATGAAGGCATGAATGGGGAAGAGGAGAAGTTGCTGTTCATTCAGGTTTTTATGTCAGTGCTGCAGTTTGTGAGGGTGAAAAGAATGGCAGGAGTGATGGTTTTCATGGAGATTTTTTGTCTGTGATGGCATATGAAGTGACAAAGGGGTAGCATGTTTGGGACAGAAAGGAAGGGACCAAGCACCATGCTTCAGGGGACACCATGTGTAACCGGGGTTGTGTGGGATTTACAGCTCAGTACACTGAGATCACAACAATAATACTTAATAACACACATTAACCCAAATAATTGGTTACAGTTACAGTAGCCTTAGCGCGCTTGTTCCTATGTTAATGCTATGCCCAGTTACTTTACCAAGTCCATGAAGGGAGGAGGGTTGAGATCCTTTGGTGAAGAAAGCAGGTAATGGCTTGAAGAGTTGGTTCCTCATTGGTTTCAGTCTGTTGTGTCCTGTGTCCTGGCTAACTTGATGCTGTAGTGAGTTGAGTTTGGTGGCCGAGTTTTTTGTTGGAGAACAAAGAAATCCAGCTGCCATATTAAGAGGTTGAAAATGAGCAATGCATTTTCCAATTACAAACAAATCAGTCCAAGGTGCACAAAGGAATGAAATCCATCTGTGGTATAACTGTGGTCCAAACCTATAGTACCTGATGCAGTGCTCTGTGTCCTCAGTGCCCTCAGTGGTCAGTGAGCTGCAAGTGGAGGACTTGCGCTCTACCTGCAGCCTGCAGGTGAGCTGGCAGGAAGCTCTGGGTGTCTCCGATGGTTACATCCTGCAGCTGCTAGACGACCGCAGCGTTCTGCTGGCGAACGCCTCTCAGCCCACTGGGCACACGTGGTTCAGGTTCGACCACCTCATCCCGGGAAAGAAGTACAGGATCCTGGTCCAGACCACCAGCGGGGGGGTGCACAGCCTGGGGGTCAGTGCCGAGGCTCGGACACGTAAGACTTCACTAATTAATGTTCTGAGTTTCTGAATCTTTCTCAGCCTGCGTGTATATACCACTTAAAAAGGTTATATATGACATATATATATATGAGGTTAGGTCATATATGACCTAATAATTATTTTTCACTCTGACTTTCTGGATCAACATTTTGAACACAAAAAACCATAAAATCAGATTTTGAAATCTTTCAGAACACAATTAGGGTCAATGAAAGATTTTAAATGTTGCTTACAAATATAACATATAAGAGGTAAATGAGGAGAACATTTAGTTTGATATTTTTGTGGAAAATATATTTGACATTATCAAACAAAAACTGGCATTGAGTTTCAAGCCATTACTTTAGAGGGATGCTGATGGCAGGGCTCCGTGCTGCTTAGTTTTTTTTTTACAGTGTGACGTAATCACAAAATCATGTGGTTGTTGACTTCAGAGGGTTGAACAGACTAACTTAAACTAATTTGTCAAACTGATTTTTTTGGCAAAAGACTAAAGTAAGCTGTAATAAACAAGGTTTTATATTTTTCTTGTGTTTTGTCTGTGTCAGGTCCCGCAGCTGTCACAGATCTCTCCGTTAAAGAGAACACCACCACCAGTCTGTCTTTCCGCTGGGCTCCACCTGACGGAGAGTTCGACTTTAACGAGGTCTTCTTGTATAAAGGAGACGACTCGCTGCAGGAGAGGCGGGGGCAAGCCTGCAGTCAGCAGTGCTCGTTCCAGGGCCTCAGACCGGGGGCGCTGTACAAGGCGGTGGTGGTGACCCACAGCGGTGGGCAGAGCAACAAATCAGCTGTCTGGGCCAGGACAGGTGAGGGGGGCATTTTTTCCTCAGTTTGGATTCACAGGTTTGTTAAAAGGTTGTGATTTACACCTTTGCCCTCTGTCTCGTCTTCAGTCCCGGCAGCCGTAGTGTCTCTGCAGGCTTGTAGTGGGAACCAGTCTGCTGCTCTCAGGGTGACCTGGGCCCATGGCGATGGTGATCTAAGTGGGTACCTGTTGACCCTCTACGACCCTGACGGCTCTCAGCGCACCCAGGAGCAGCTGGGCTCTGACACCACAGAGTTTGTCTTCTCAGGCCTCGTACCTGGACGACTGTATCGCACTGAAGTGCTGAGTCTCAGCGGAGAGCTGACCAACAGGGCCAGCACATCGGGAAGAACCGGTGAGATGCCGCGTCATGTCTTCCTACTACATCCTAATATCAATATCAATATATTGAAATGTCAGTAATCTTGTTCCTGTCATCTGCAGCTCCCAGTCCACCAATCTCCTTCCTGTTCGGCAGCGTCACCAACACGTCCCTGGAGCTCACCTGGATTGGCCCTGTTGACTCTGACTACGATGACTTTGACCTGCAGTGGCGCCCTCACGACCGGCTGTCTGTCATCAACCCGTACCACAGCCGCACCTCCGGCAGTCGCATCCTGAGGGGCATGTTCCCTGGACGCCTGTACACGTTCAGCCTCCGTAGCGTCAGCGGTGCCATGGAGGCCGGGGCCATGCCAAGCTACAGCACGCCCATCCACAACAGCATCAGGACCAGTAGGTGCCAGCACCACAGTTTGCAACACTTCATGCTTCCCACAGAGGTTAAGGCAGGAAGGATTGAAAAAAAAAACCCTCAACAAAACACAATATAAATAAAAGATATAAGAAATACAGAAAAGTCACTAGTCAGTACGAGGTCACATGATGACATCACATGACATCTTCATGAACAACACAAACTTTTATCTTTCACTGTTCACATTATTTTAACGACAAGTGAAGATGTAATTCTTCCTCTTCTTCTTCTTCTTCTTCTTCTTCTTCTCATTATTATTATTATTATTATTAGAAATGAAAAGAAAATAATTAAATTAATTTCTTTCTATCTTCTTCAATGGTAATACAGAACAAGAAAAATCAGAATTGAGAAAATAACAAGATAGCAGATTATAATGAAAATAAAATAAATATAAAAAAGACAAAATAATTACTTAAATTAATTAGGCTCTAATAAATTAATAAATTAATAAATAAATAAATAAATAAATAAATAAATAAATAAATAAATAAATAAATAAATAAATAAATAAATGTGTAAGTACATGTACACAACGTACATTATGTACATCACATAAAAGATAAAAGCGCATAAATACAATAAAGTGAATTAAAATGTAAGAAGTGTCAATAAACCGTCCTGCTGAATAAAAGTTTTTGTTTTCCTGAAAAAACAACAAAAATTATAAAATAAATACAAATACAAAACCCTTTATACTGTAAAATATCTATAAAATACATGAATATATTAACCACAGTACTTCAGTGAATGCTAGTACTACAGTATGAGTATGAGTAATAGTATGATAGTGTGAGTATTAGTACTACAGTGCGACTATTTGTGTCTTGCCGTAGAGCCGGAGCGCGTCCACGCCCTCCACTGTCGTCCTCAGAGCTCCGCCTCCATCTCGTGCTCGTGGGCGCCCCCAGAGGCCGACTACGACTCATACACCATCGAGTGTCTGCACGAGGACTCGAAGGTCCTGGTTTACTCCCGTCGCACTGGCAGGGATGCCACCGCCTACCTCATCACGCAGCTGGAGCCCCACAAACGCTACACGGTGTCCGTGAAGGTGATGTCCGACCGGACGACCAGTGAGGCAGCTCAGGACAGCGTGGTCACCATGATCGACCGTAAGCACGCCGTCGACAAGCTCTGAGGACAGGGAGAACTCGTTTGTCTTTCAGGTCTGACACGCTGTTTACCCCGCAGGTCCTCCGGTGCCCCCCCTCAGTACCCGGGTCAGCGACCGGACCGCCGTGGTCACCAAGTCCTCCATCTTTTTCAAGTTCAACTGCAGCTGGTTCAGTGACATCAATGGTGCCATCAAGTTCTTCACTGTGGTCGTCTCCGAGTCTGACGGTAGGAGACACGTTTATATAGTCTTTCTAACTAAGTTAATATATGTATATTTTACTATATTTTAAATAACTATGTTAATATAAATTATACTATGTATCTTATATTACTACATTTATATATATTATGCTATCTATTTTTATGGCTACCTTAATATAAATTATACTATGTATCTTATATTATGACATTAATATATATATTATGCTATCTATTTTTATGGCTATGTTTATATAAATTATACTATTTACTTCATGTAAATTTGTTAATATATATTATACTATATATTCTATGTAACTACGTTAATATAAATTATACTATGTGTCTTATATTACGACATTAATATATATTATGCTGTATATTTTATATAACTGTGTTAATATATTTGATACTGTATATAAATCACACACAGCAGGAACCTTTTTTTTTTCTAAATAAATGTTTATAATAATCATCTGAATATATTTATAGGAGTGGATGAGGAGCAGTAGGTTTTTTCTTTATGAATAAATACAAGTATAAATATATATTTTTATATTTATTAAAGGACTGGATGAGGAGCAGCCGCAGCAGCAGCACCCTCTGCCATCATATCTCGACTATAAATCAAATAGTTCAATAAAATTCTACCAGACGAGTTTCTTCCCAAGTCGCTGCAGTGAGGGACTTGACAGCATCTCTGACAGCTTTGAGCTGAGTGTGGGGACGGGGATGGAGCCACTGGGGGGGCCGTGTGAGTCCAGCAGAGACCCAGACCTGCATCCAGAGACCCTGTTCTGTGACGGACCACTGAAACCCAAAACTGCGTACAGGTACCTGATATGACTGGGGGTTTAATTTTAATAGTAATATTAATGTTGTATTTTATTAATTAGTTTATTCATTACATCTGTATCAACATTAATTCTGTTTTTAATCTCAATTCAAGATGTTTTAATTATTCTATTACAAAGTAAAGAAAACAAACAAGTCCTTAATATTAAAGTATATATAAACTACAAGCTACAATAAATAATAATAATGAATAAACAACATCACATTATATTGTATGTAAATATAAGTTTGTGAGTTGTGTGTGTGTGTGTGTGTGTGTGTGTGCAGGCTCAGTGTCCGAGCGTTCACTCAGCTATTTGAGGAAGAGCAGAGTGAGTTCAGCTCTTCTCTGTATAGCGACACATTCCTGTCGCTGCCAGTCGTCACTGAACCAGGTGAGATCAGAAATATTTAAATTAAAATGTTTGAAATGTATAAATCATGAATACGAAAAAGTGAAGCACACAGAGAATTAAAGAAAAGAAGAAGAAAGAGAGTAAACACATATATATGACGAACCACATTACAGTGTTATTATTATCATGATTATTATGATTATTATAATATTATGATGGACACGTAAAAACAAAACAAACAAGGCAGTCAGAGATGGCAGACTTCACCCCATTCATGTCTTTTGTTTCTCGTTCTGAGTCCTCATTAAAAAGGAGATTAAGAGTTTTTCTTCATGCTGAAAACCGATGAAAGTTTGTGCGATTGAACGTTTGAGGATATTTGTGCGTCCCTCAGAGCCGCTGAGCGGTGTGATCGAGGGCGTCAGCGCCGGCATGTTCCTCATCGTCATGATGGTTGCTGTCACTGTGCTGCTGGTCTGCAGGCAAAAGGCTCGCAAAGTGTGAGTGTCCATGAACTGAAGCTTGAAGATGATTAATGACTAATGTGTTCCTCTCTGCTGGACTGGATTATTAAAGACACTTTATTAACACTAATGACAGTGTTATTACTGTCAGGTAGGTGATAAAAATGTGTCACTTGTTTGATGAGTGGGGTATCAATAAGGTAGCTCACCTGTGTGATGCCGCTGTGTTTCAGAGTTCATGAGAGAGCAACAGTCAGGATGAATGTGAGGAGAGAGAGGCCGACATCAGGAGTCCAAATGGGAGCCAGAGGGTAAAATACTACAAATGCTACATTCTGTACTGTTTTACTAATGATACTACTGCAGGAAACAGTGCATGTTGGACTCTGTGTGGACAGATCCTTCAGAGGCGTGTCATGTTTGTTATTCTTCAGCCTTTAAACTCATATTTAATGCCTTTTCATCCTTTTGTCGATTCTCCAGGTGAGGAAAAAAAAACGTCTCCTCTGTCACTGTCTCTGTCTGTCTCGGTCTGTCTTCTCATTAAAACATTCAGCTTTTGTCCTTCAGTCCCGTAAAGATTCTGAACTTTGAGAGTCACTACAACAAATTGCAGGCTGACTCCCACTACCTGCTGTCAGAGGAGTATGAGGTCAGTGATAACACCGGTTATTACAGTCTGATCAAACATGTGTTATTACACTCTGGGTATTACAGTCTTATGAAACACCAGTTATAACATTCTGATCAAACACTGGTTATTACAGTCTGATCAAACATGTGTTATTACAATCTGGGTATTACAGTCTTATGAAACACCAGTTATTACAGTCTGATCAAACACTGGTTATTACAGTGTGGTTATTACAGTCTGATCAAACACTGGTTGTTTTAGTCTGGTTTTTATATCTAAACACTGTCAGCCTGATTCTGTGATAACAAGTCAAAGATAAAATAAACTCAATACATAATTACAGAATGAGAGAAAATTTATAGATTTTACCGCAAACAAACAATTGAATCATAGTAAATAATGTCTACTAATTATTATTCATTAGCATTATTTAACAGTTAACTGTTGCAAACATTACAAATCTTTAAATGTTGTGGCAAGTATTTGTTAGTGATTTCCAAATTATTTGTAAACAGTCATGAAACATTATTTGGAAGTTATTATGAGGTTACAACTGTGAAATGGTTATGGTTGGATGGTTGGATGGTTGGATCTATAATCACTATTTAAATAGTTATTATTGGTGCACAAATCATTTCTTTATAGATCACAGTAAAACAATTAATGAACTCCATGCTTGATAAACCATTTATCAATCACTCCCTATTTCTAAATAATTATCAGCTCTCGTTTTGTTTCAGGACCTGAAGGACGTCGGTCGCAATCAGCCACTGGACCATGCGCTGCTGCCGGAGAACCGTGGCAAGAACCGGTACAACAACATCCTGCCCTGTAAGTGTTCACTACCACAGAAGAAGAACACACACGTTAACACACACAGAAGAAGAAGAGGACGTCCGCCAATGTTATTGACTCTGTTTTTGTCTTCAGACGACTCGACAAGGGTGAAGTTATCCTACATTGACGATGATCCATGTTCAGACTACATCAACGCCAGCTACATCCCCGTAAGTACACAATACAACTGTACACAATACTGCTGTACTATAGACCAATTTAGTGTTTGCAAACAATGATGACATATTTTGTGGGCAGAGCCTAACTGGTGGCAGAAAGTGACAGTTAGCTACTGGTCCCGGTGGTGCGAGTGGTACAGATGTCAACATAATATGAATTGTCCGGATGTTTTTCACGATTATTTTCATGGTTTATCAGTAAAAGACAGACTACCTCACATGACTAAGCTAACCCTCACCCATAGTGTGAGATTTCCTGACCCGTATTCACTGTTGGAATGGTAAAGGACCCAAAATGGCAAAACAGGGTTTTTGTGTGTTACGGACAGAGATACTTAGAGATTACTTTACTCTAAAATATTAGATGTTAATGAATATATTAGACCACCTGTCATAAAAACGAAAAAACAGAAATATTTTAGAAGTCTTAAAACTAAAAATGCATTGTTATTTATTTAGCAAATAAACTAAATAGCCCTTCTTCACACATAATAACCAAAAAACATAATATTTGATATGACCTCCTTTGGCCTTGATAACAGCTGTTTTTATGTTCTTTTATGTCTCTTTTGCTATTGAGTTCCAAATAGTTTCTAGCTGTTCCCACAGACTTGCTTTAGACGCAACCTTTGTGCGATCAATCTTTGGATCTAGTCAACCCCAAATCTGTTCAATAGGATTGAAATGCTTGAGTATGCTTGGGTTTTGATAAGCTTGAGCTTACTGAAGGACCTCTCTGTGGATGCAACTGTCAGAGGCATGGTCAGGAATACTCTAAGGGCTAATCAAAGGGTTTGTCAAATTTGGGAACACCAAATCAAGATTCTCCTGTATGAGGAAATTTAACTCCTCAAGAGCCTTGTAACCCTTTAGTGATGAATTGAAATTTCTCAGACACAAGCTGGAAAACCTCTCAGACAACACTTGCAAGACTGTGTCGACAATGACATTGAAAACCATGAACCTGAAGTGACTCTCAGGTTCCTTTTCATGATGACCTGTGCTGGAATTGTCATCTTGGAACCTCTTTTGCTTCCTGAAACGACTCTGTTTGAATTCTGGAGAAGCCTCCATTTCAGTGGCTATCCTGCGTGCAATGCCAAGTGACTTCTGAAAGCCCTCCTCTCTGTACTTGAGCAAAAACTCTTTCAGAGAATCGATCAATCTAATGGCTGTGTCCATTGAGACATCTGCTGCTTGTAGTGCCTTGCTCACAAAGTTGATCTCTGACAATAAGTCATACCAAACCAAGAGGCACACAAGGAACTCCATACTTACAATCTCGTCAGACAGTGACTTAGCCTCTGAGACAATTTTGCTGTCTCCTGCCATTTCTTTAAGCTTTTCTAGTGCATCTAGAATCCCCCCAACCGGAAACGTACAGCTTTGACAGAGTCTAGCTTTGCTTCCCACCTGGAGGCTTCAGTGTGATGTCAACAAATTCTGTGAGAATATCCCACCTCTTCACAGAAGACGAAAAAATGGTGTACAATCTTTGAAGAGTGTCAAAAAAGGTTAGACACTCTCTGCTGGATGAGGCTGCATCGCATCTGACATCTCTGTTGTATTAAAGCTTGGACACCCTTGTGTATTCCCCTCATATTAGCGCCGTTGTCGTAACTTTGCCCCCTACAATTAGCCAACTCCAACCCGAGACTATCCAGCTCCCCTGTCAGTGTATCTGTGAGGCCTTTCCTAGTTGTGTCCTTTTGATCTGGGCACAGATTTGACCTAAAACACATTCTGAGATTGAATCTAAAAATTCATTTTGAGTGCACCAGGACAGATATCCGGTGCATTTTTTTGAAGGCAGCCTTTCTAAGATGCTCTGCCAGTGTAACCGTGCTATGAACTCAAGGATACCCAGAAAATTTCCATTTTTAGGATTTCCTAACTGGGCATTTTTCCCCCTTAGTGGCAGGTTTCTTTCAGCAAGGAAGAGTATGCAGTCGATCACTCGAGTCAACACACTTCTCCAGTGTGCCCTTTCAGCGACCATGGCTCTCTGCAATTCGCTATCAATAGTTTAACCTAGGCGTAAACAAGATGCCAATTCCTTCCACATCAGATAAGCATTTATGTGATAACCACTGGTTTCATGGTGCTTCAGTGTTTTTGCCAGTTATTATACCCCACTACAAGGCGCGTGTCAGCAACTCTAGCTTCACCAAAAAGCTTACATGCAAAACAATAGACTTTGTTCTATTCTGGGCAAATCTGAATCGTAGGCAACTGGACTACTATTTGTCTGGGAAGACGTTTCGCCTCTTATCCAAGGGGCTTCATCAGTTCGACGCAACAAGTCTCAACTAGCCCTCACTAGTTGGACTGAAGCAGTGGAGAGAGACCCAGGTTTTTAAACTCTCTGGGAGTGGTCACCCTAGACTTTGTTAGAACTCTTTGAGTACAGTAACCAATCCGGCTCCACTTTCTCTCCGTTGGACAGTACACGAAAACAGTATGCTTTGGCAAAACACATTTTACTCTTATCTGATCTTGGATAGGGCCACACGGTGGTTTAGTGGTGAGCACTCTTGCCTCACAGCAAGAGGGTTGCGGGTTCGATCCCTTCTGTGTGGAGTTTGCATGTTCTCCCCATGTGTGCGTGGGTTCTCTCCGGGTACTCCGGCTTCCTGTAATTGGTGACTCTAAATTGCCCGTAGGTGTGAGTGAGCATGTGAATGGTTGTCTGTCTCTATGTGTAAGTCCTGTGACAGACTGACTGGATTCCTCTATAGCAGATGCCATCACCGACCTCATGTTTGTCTCCTTCACCCCTTGCCTGTGTTCTTCTCCACTAAGTCATATTTTCAAACAAGCATTATTTTTGCATATAGTGCATACCCACTTTTTGCGCCACTGATGAGAGCCCACCGATTAACCTGTTTAGGGTCCATATCGGCCAATTATGATCGGCGGGCGATCGATCGGAGCATCCCTAGTATATACCATAGAAGTATATGTACAAAGTATATATTATAGAGGTACACATATACAGTATATGCTATATAAGTATAAGTACATACTATATATGGTATATATTTATGTATGTATATGCACTATGTGTGAACTCTGTATTTCAGGGGAATAACTTCAGGCGAGAGTACGTGGCAACACAGGGTCCTCTGCCGGGAACCAAAGATGATTTCTGGAAGATGGTCTGGGAGCAGAATGTCCACAACGTGGTGATGGTCACTCAATGTGTGGAGAAGGGCAGGGTGGGTACACACAATACTACAGCCTGAGTACTCTGTGGAGGCTCCGCAGTACTACAGTCTGAGTACTCTGTGGAGGCTCCGCAGTACTACAGTCTGAGTACTTTGTGGAGGTTCTGCAGTACTCACCTTTACCTGTACCTGTACCTGTACCTGTACCTGTACCTGTACCTGACCCTGCACCTTTGCAGGTAAAGTGTGACCACTACTGGCCCTTGGACCAGGACGCTCTGTATTACGGGGACCTGATTGTCCAGATGTTGTCGGAGTCGGTTCTTCCTGAGTGGACAATTCGCGAGTTCAACATTTGCAGCGTATGTTATATTTAATAATTAGATTCATGTTTTAACTTTATCTCAAAGCTGTTTACAAACACAATATGTAAACATTTTACAAACACAGCACATACAACAACAACAATATAAACATGTTCACAACACAACATGTAAACAACAATATAAACATGTTTATAAACACATCATGTAAACATTAACATAAACATGTTTACAAACACTGCACATAAACAAGAACATAAACATCTTTACAAAAGTCAAACAAACCTAAACAACAACATACACATGTTTGCCAACAGAACATGTAAAGAACAATATGAATGTTAATTGGTTGTTTATATTGTGTGTTTCTGTGTGTGTTTTAGGAAGAGCAGCTGAGCTTCACTCGTCTTGTCCGTCAGTTTCACTACACTGTGTGGCCGGATCATGGCGTCCCAGAGACCACGCAGTCCCTCATCCAGTTCGTCCGCACAGTCCGGGACTATGTGAACCGGAGTCCTGGATCTGGACCCACTGTGGTCCACTGCAGGTACACAACACACACCCACTGCAGGTACACAGCACAGGCACACATACAGACATTTTTTTGAGTTTGGTGCATGTGTCTGTGTGTGTGTCAGTGCCGGTGTGGGTCGTACAGGGACCTTCATAGTTCTGGATCGGACGCTGCAGCAGCTGGACACTAAGGACACACTGGACATCTACGGCGCAGTGTTTGACCTGCGGCTGCACCGATCACACATGGTGCAGACTGAGGTAAAGCACAGCTTCATGGGAGTTTTACTTGGTGATGAAACTCAAAGCACATAGTGTACCTGTGATATCATATTGTTTTGTAATATATTTTATTCTATTATATTGTGTTATATGATATGATATGATATGGTATGATGTAAGTTTATATTATTAATTATGACATAGTTTCTCCTCCCCCTCTTCAGTGTCAGTATGCCTACCTCCATCAGTGTGTTCGTGACGTTCTCAGAGCAAGGAAGCTGCGCAGCGAGCAGGAGAACCTCTACCCCGTCTACGAAAACGTTAACTACAACTCCCAGAGAGGTGAGTGACCATTGAATTACAACTGCAGCTCTGTACAGTACAGAGACATTCAATATATATATATCATATATATATATATATATGTTGTTTTTCTTCCACAGAGATGCTGTGCCCCCGACGTTAAAGATTCTATTGACTTCTGATCAATATGTTTGACTACTGATGAGTATGTTTGACTACTGATCAATATGTTGAGCACTAGAGAAAAATACAAAAATTCTATTTTTATATGTTTATCAAATGTTTTTTAAGAGAGAAAAACTTTATTTATGTAAAATGCAGAATTTGTATATATATTTGTGTTAAGATTAAGATTCCCTTATTAGTCCCACAACTGGGAAAATGAAACCTCTGCATTTAACCCATCCTTTTGAAAATGTAGAATTATATTTAATCACATTTAGAAGCTGACAGAGAAATGTTTTTTTTTTATTTTTCATTATTTAGTATTAAGTATTAATGTTAGCTAATATTAGGTTAAATGTTTGTGAGATATCATTTTAGATGTATTTTATTTTTTAACCAAAACGTAAACTGTACTTTATTTTGAAAGAACATCCTGTATCATTAAACACAACAGATGAGGATGAAATATGTTATTTCTCTGATTTTTGATCCATAACTTTATAACTGATTTCAGCTCTGGAGGTGAAAGTTAAGTACATTCACTCAAGTAACTTACTGAAGTAACTGACTATTTCCATGTTATGTTGTTCTCCATGTACTTCCATGTAATCTCTCATGTTTAGCAATATCCTTAATCATTTAAGGAGTCTCAGTTGTCAGTTATACTTAGTTACAGTTATTTTAGTCAGTTGGTTATAGTTATGTGCTCCGCACGGAGGCCAGCAGACCATCACTCTGTATAGTTACATTCACACTTAGATATATTTACAGGTAGTTACAGTGATGGTTACAGTAAGTTGTAGTTATATTAGTCATTGCCTGCTCTGCTGGGGGAGGCCAGGGTAGGCCATCACTCTGTATAGTTACAGTTATATTACTTAGATATAGTTAGTTATAGTTAGTTATAGATGTGTGCTACCCTGGGAGAGGCCCAGGCAGACCATCATTCTGTATAGTTACAGTTATAGTTATATTAGTTAATTGGAGTTAGTAATAGCTAGTTATACTAATAGTTATATTAGTGAGTTAGTTAGTCAGTCAGTCAGTCAGTTAGTTGTTGTCTGCTCCACTGGGAGAGGCCCCGACCGTCCCATACCGCAAGCAGGGCGCATGCGCACAGCGGCTGGTCTGCACCACATTGAACTCTCGGAAGTTGAGCGGAGTTGCAGTGATTTAGCTCCACAGCTAGCATCAGAAACTCGGTCCCACCAAACAAAACTTGTTTTTAATGAGAGAAAAGTGCGTTTGGACGGAGGCCGCCCGGCTGCAGTGAACCCTGTAGGACTACCAATGGATTTAAACCGTTTTTCGGGGTGTTGTGAGCTGTCCCAGGAGCGTTAGAGCCGTCTGAAAGAAGTTGTGATTGTTTTTTTGGCGCTCTAGCAGCGCAGAGGAAAGATGGAGGCTCTGCGGGAGTAGTAGCGGGCTAACGCTAGCTGCTCGTCGGGGTGCTGCGCTCAGTGACTGCGGAAAGTCTGGGAAGTTTGGAGGCTGTGATCCCGCACACCGCTTGCGTGAGTATGGCTCTGTTTGACGTTTAATTCCGCCGTGTTCACTTGTAGAGCGGAGCTAACGAGCCCGGAAAGTCTCCTGCTGTCGGGACGCTAACTGGAGTTAGCCCTGGAGCTAATTAGCTGAAATCAGTGTTAGCTTATTGAAGCAGCAGAGAGGTCAGTTAGCTCCGTGCTAACACTAACACCAGGCCAATTACTGACTCAGTCACTCGCACTAACTACTAATACTGGTTAATTAACGTCAGTTAGCAGAAGTTAACCAGCAGAGTGTTTACTGATAGCACTGGGAGCTCACACAGTGTGTGTGTGTATGTATGTGTGTGTGTGTGGAGCTTTAACACCAGTGATGGTGTCCCATTTGATCACAATAAGGCCTCACTGCTTTAACTTTAACTGTAAACTTTGTTATTAGAACACACTGAGACATACAGGTTAACTTCTAAACCACTGTGATGTACACACACACACACGCATACATACACATATCTGTGATAAATGATGACAACTGACATAAAGTTAGACATATGATAAAGTAATAAGTGCAGCATGATACTCAACATTTTTGAGCCAGAGGCCGCTTTTCAAAGTGACAACAGGTCAGGGATCTGGTTATAAACCAAATTAATTCAAATTATTTATCATGGCAATTTAAAAAAACATAAATAACTTTTCTTTAAAACTTCATATTCAAAGTATCAGACCTATTGAGTTCATTACTGAATTAACTTGGGTTGACAGCAGGTCTGTATGATAAGTCTGATGTTAATAGAATTATTATTTTATTAAGTTATGAATGCTTCTGTGACATCTAAAAGTTTAGAAAACCTCCACCCATTATACAGTTACTCAGATGATGGAACAATTCATAAACAGAATGGAAAGCCGATTAGCCTCCTGTGGCATTTCTGTTTCTGATAAACAAACTCTATTATTATGCTTTTTTAATGCACTTTGGCTGCTTGTTTATGTTCAAACCGCTCCCAGTGTGAATCCATTTATTCTCATTGTGCAGATTTTTTCTCAATAAGTAGATATTCAAATAATTATGACTAGATTTTAACACTATGACCACGTGCAGTGACTGCAGAAGTATGAATCATTAGTGCAGAGTATAATTAATTTTGTTCTGTTACCTGACAGGTAAGTAATGTATAAAATGTATTTCGTTTTCATTATCTTCATCAGCTTATTAATTGATCGCCCTTGAAGTTGCAAGAAAAGTGAGGAATATCCTTAAATATCTTGTTTATTTGACCATCAGTGTAAAATTATTATATTCAGTTTACTGAAAACAAATGCAACCAATTCATAGTTTTCTCTGTTGATCGTCTTATTGATGAATTGTGTCAACATTGATTTTTTTTTAAAATATCATTTACATGAAATGTGTCTATAGTCATTGTTAGATTTATGCATAATCTGCTCATTGTTTCTCAGTCAGTCAATTTTTGGTTTGTAACATGTACCAGAAAAAATATTTACACATTGAAAAATCTGGATTCAGTAAAAATATCAATCAGTTCTACAAATAATTATGAAATCCTTCTGGATCAACTGATTGTAACATTTGTTGGCTGCTTTTTTTTACACACAAGCTGAAACATTTAATGAATCAAAATAAGTAACGTAACAGATAGTATTAAACTACCTTGATAATTGATCAATTGTCATCTTTTAAGGCAAATAATGTTCAAAGATTTGTAGGGTTTATTTGTTTTTCATGACATAAATAAAAGAAATAGAGTTTTAGACTTCTGGTTGTTGTAATACTGACTGACTTTGATCTATTGAGAAAATAGAAAATCTTCTATTCAATCAGTAATTACAATCATTTTTAGTTGAGGCCTTGTCAATTTATATATATATTCATTTGGACTGTCATAGTTCATTAATCTTCTCTTCATCCTGTTTCTCTAGTGTGAATATGTTTATTATAAATGGATCATCTGTTGGTCAAATGAAAAGATCTCAAAACATGTCTGACAACATCACTATTATATTTTATTGATAAGAAGATGAATCAATATACTGATACTAACTATAAGCTCTTAAATGCAAATCAGTATTTTCAATAATGAAAATAATTATAAGCAACATCACAGAACCTAAGAATCATATTATTTGACTCCTTCAGACATAATTTATGATAACTAATTAATAATATAGTGTAGGGATGTAATGATACACATAACTCATGATTCTGTACGATTGCCAATACTGGGTTGATGATATAATTTTCTCATTTGTTTTTTACAGGATGAGCTTCCAGACAAATTAGGACTAAGATTCCTTTATTTAAAAATAACAGTGTCTGAGATAGGGTGTTCTGCAAAACACAAACTATGCAATGAATGCATATTATATTCTATAATATCTTTTGCTATTTTTAACAAATAAAGAAAATCCCTTTTATTTCTCTGAGGTAGGATAAACTGTGCAAAACGGTGCATATAAAATGCAAACATATGTATATGTAAATAATATTTAATGTCGATTAACAAATTATAAATAAGATTTTTAAAACAAATCGCTCATCAAAATAACTAAATGACTAATCATCATAATCATTCAAATTAAGAAACAAAGTCTTGTATGTGTTTGGAAATTAATTTTTTTTCAAGAAGCTCCGCAGATCAACATTCTCAGGCAGAAGAGGAGATCTCTGCACATTCACAGTGTCCCCTGTTAGCTGTTAGTTAATGTTAGCTATTTGTTGCCATTGTTAGCAACATGGTAGCAAGCTAATGTTTGCTAATATCCTCCTTTTGTCCTCTTAAAAGTTCAGTTTTTCAGTTTGTCTGATTTTAAAAACATAGTTCTGGTTCTTTAACTTGTTGGTAGTGCATTTCACCACACAGCAACTTTTAGACATCATTTAGACATAATTTTGTCGGATGGAATTGACAAGGCGGCTCCTTCATTAGATACAAAGTCAACAGAGAACAATTGTTTCCCCCTCCAGTGGGGGCGGGGCTGACATGTACCTTTTCTCTATGACTGACAGTGACATGTGCCTTCGCACAAGTGAAATCAAAAGCAGATTATCCCCTCTGCTGTTAAAAAAGGGTATCAGGATTAATTTTTCATCTCAAACGACTTAAATCGTCACACATTTGTTTTGATTTGTAACTGTGTTGCAATGCATCGTTACATCTCTAATAAAGTGGCATGGTGAATGGATGAGACAGTGAACAGTGTTAACTGATGTCAGTACACTCACATAATTTTTTATTTGTTTCTTGTTTTTTTTCTAATACTTAAATTGAGAAAATGAGTCAATAATGACAATATATTCATTCATGAATAATAATCATTAATTGCAGCTAAAGGTGGGCCTAATCTTCTGTCATGATTTATATGTTGAATATATCAGGATACAGTAAAATAACCAGTCTCTTCATCACATGATTATTTTCTCTTCTGTTTGTAACTTGTATATGAACATTAATAACACAAGACTTAAGTTAAAGCAGCAAAACTAATTATTTTAAATGAAGGTTAAAAAGCTGCAGGAAGTGATATCATTTACCGTCTGTGCTTTGTACAAGTAAATTTTTTATATTCATAGTTGTGATGGACAGTTAATTTCTGTGCTTTTATTTTGAAAGCTTATTATCTGCAGGAAGTAATTCATACTGTAAGTACTTCATATTAACATTATATAGAGTTTAGCTTTTTGGGTTTAGAACAACTTTAATTATTAGCTAATGTTAGCTCGCGGCTACCAAACAGGGTATCCAGCAGTGTGTTTGGATCACCTCTTACAGGCATGTACAGGTTGCTTGTATTTAGTTTGGCGTGCATGCGCACACGTAGAGATCACGTGGGGACGGGACTGATGTAGACAGATAGGCACGTTTCATTACAATTAGAAACGGAAATAATATAGCCTACTACTGGCTGCACGTGAGTGAACAGTTGGCACTAATGGAAAGCTGTGACTGACAGACATGGGATACACTGATAGATATAATTAACGGATATATTCATGTATGTTCAATATCTATTTCAAATTAACCTAATGAAATTCCAAATTTGAAAAGTTTAATGGAATTCAGCTGTCAGGCATGACATGCAAAATGCGAATAAAATAGCACTTTTAACAGCAACATAGACAGCGGTGGAAAGTAATTACGTACATTTATTCAAGCACTGTACTTAAGCTCAATTTGATGATGTTAGGGTTAGGCTCCGAGATCGTACACAAAAACAAATGGGACTATCAACCACTCGAAATCAAAATAAACAGTATTCCAACCAATCACCGACAATTAGTGGGTGTTGAGGATTATATTAAGTAGTAAAAATGAGCCCTACCTTTTACAACAGTAAAATGCTGCTTACATAAATACATCAATAATAATAATCCAATAATACATTTGGCATATATAAAACAATCTGCATAAAGAGTACTTTTGCTTTTGATTTGACTTTAAGTACATTTGATGAGGAAACTTTTGTACGTCTACGTCAGTAAGGGATCTGAATACTTTACACAGAGCATTGAACAGTGGAAACGTCAGTTTATTCACTACTTTGGAGTTTATATTCTTAATAGTTGAAATAAAATCTGTGTTGACAGGCTAGTTGTTATGGTAGCATGTGGTGGGATGAGAGTAAAATTAGGTTCGTGCCTGGGATGCATGCATATTCAGTTTACTGCATCCTTTTCAGATTTTATTAAATCATTGAGGCTGGCTGCGTACCTTGCAACATCACTGTAATTTGTTAATCCTTTGAATGAATGAATGAATGAAAGAATAAGGCAACTCTATATTATGAACATGTTTAAAATCAAAACAAACAGACAAAATCCAACAGTACAAAGATGTAATGAACATAATAAAGAACAAAAAAAGGAAAGCCTGTTTAAAACCTTGATGTCAGTCAAAAAACAAACTCTCCGTGCACTTAAACCTAAATATTTCATCTTTTGAAAGGAGTAGGAAGATACAAACACTATTCTTAACCCAATACAGTAAACACGCACTGCCCCTGTCCACATGGGGACTCCATAATCAACAAATCTTACACAGTTATCCAACATTCACCCCACAGACTATGTATGTATGTATGCATATGCACATAGCCATTATTTCTGTACAAATGCTGATTTGTTTTTTGTTTTCTAATTAAAATTACACTTGCTAAACATTTGTTAGCTTGAAAGTAAATATTTTCTTGATTTGTACATTATCTGTGCTATCTTGAATTTGACCAGATCCATACATTTCAGGGTTTGTGTTTTTAAGAACAGTGAGTTAGTGTGTGTTGCCTTCTGTAGGTATTAAGGCTGTGGTGGAGAGGCATAGGTTGCAACAGGTACCCGAAACTCTCCAAGCTGGCTCGTAAATATCTGTGCGTGCCAGGAACATCCGTGCACGTGTGTTCTTGTCGGCAGGCACTATTGTGAACGAAAAAAGAACCACGCTTGATCCCGATCACATTGATAAACACGTGTTTCTTGCAAATATCAGAAAGTGATTTGGGTAGTAGAGTTTGACTGTTGTTCTGTTTAACCTTGCTATAGCTGTCGATAAGGCGCATTAAGCGATACAAGCAAAGTAAAACTTTATTCAACTCATTGACACAGCGTTCCAACTTTTTAGGATTCTCTTCTGCAGTGAAGGCACACATGAGGGTATTATTTGATATTCCCAGACTCTGACCACATCTATTGTTTACAACTAAAACCAATCAGTTCCAATACTCCGAATGTTTCTCCTTTTTCTGGTCAAGAAAATAAAAACTCTTTTTGTACATTTTGGTGAAGAATTAAAATTACCCCTCTGAACTCCACCAACTGGCAACATATACCAAACCGAACCGAAAACAGTGACCACAAAACCATAAACCAAACCGAACTGTGGATTTTGTGAATATATATATCAACATTTCAAGAAGTTTGTTTATTTTTCCTGATGGAAACGTCACACATGATTAATTCAACAGCTGTCAGGCAAATATTACATGAATTTTTAAAATTTTACATTAATTTTTGTTCAAGACAACATCCTTTGAACCCAATCAACCGCTGGCCGGCTTTAAGTGGGGTTACGGATGTACCCAGTGAATGTTTGGTCTATACATTTTATCTTGAAAAATCATTAAAAGGATGAATATTCAGTGTGAAGTGTTTCCACAGATCTTCTCTGAACTTCCCTTTGTTTGTGTCTACAGCTGCTGTTTATGTTTACAGACCCACTAAAGCATGAGAGTCCCTCAGGCTCTGAGGATGGAACCAGGGCTACTGGAGGCAGAATATAGGTAAGACCCTCTGCTGTTGTTATTTACCTGTCTTTGACTGTGTCGTTGTTGTTTACCAGCCTCTGACAGTGTGTTATTGTTCTCTGTGCTGCAGACATCAGATGGTGCTCTGAAGAAGCCATGGGTAGCTGTTTAAGCTGTCCAGAGAAAGAGTCAATTCCAGATAATCATCAAAGTAAATTCAAGGTGAGTTCATGACTGTCAGGAAACACCTGTCCGTGTCGTTTAGATGACAGCACACACCTGTCAGTGTTGTTTACTTGTCTCTGACTGTGTGTTGTTGTTAACCTGTGCAGGTGATAAACGTGGACGACGATGGGAACGAGTTGGGCTCAGGTGTGATGGAGCTAACAGATGCTGAGCTCGTCCTCCACACCCATCGCCGTGACGACGTACGGTGGCCTTACCTTTGCTTACGGCGCTATGGCTACGACTCGAACCTATTCTCGTTTGAGAGCGGGCGCCGCTGCCAGACAGGTCAAGGTACCTATCACATGACAGCTCGCTGTGCAGCTTCACTGACCTTCAGTTTGTTTATAGCTTGTTTACCGTTTGTTTCCTTTGTTTGACAGCTTGTTTAAAGCGTGTTTGGTTTATTTACAGTTTGTTAGTTGTTTGTTTGCAACTTCTGTACAGTTTGTTTACAGCTTTTTCACAACTGTTTACAGTTTGTTGACAGCTTGTTCACAGCCTTCCTACAGTTTGTAAACAATTGGTTAAGTGTCTGTTTAACAGCCTGTTTACAGCTTGTTGTTTATTTTGTGTCTCAGGTATTTTTGCCTTTAAATGTTCTCGAGCCGAGGAGATCTTCAACATGCTGCAGGAGGTGATGCACAGTCACAGCATCAGTGTGGTGGAGGAGGCTGTGCTGGAGACAAACCAGCAGGCTGCACACACACCTGCTGCAGGTACACGCACACAGAACATTGAGACTACAACAGGATGCAAAATGCTGCTTCACGACAAGTGTCAAAGTACTTTTTTCTGAAGCAAACTAGGTCAGAACCAAGTATATGGCTGACCACATTTTGTCAATGTTATTTTGCGGGCAGTGTGGTAAGCAAGTATTTAATGGTAGTGTCTATGATGTGAATATTTTCGATACTAGTGGTTAGTATGTTTTGTCCTCTTAATACGAACGAGTAATTATACAGTAAATGTGGCCGCTTGCTGCTCTTGCTAAATGCAATTCATTTGGTTAAAGTTACACATTGTAGCGCACACTGCGAACGCAGTCGTTGACGTAGTTTCAGTCACTCATCCACCCAGCCGTGTGTAGGGCCGCCCCATTTTGAAGGTCTTGCTCATCTTGCCTTTGCTCATTGCTATGGTGATTAGGGCACACAATATCTAACAGCTGAGAAAGGTCATGTAATGGGAATCAAAACTCTTAACCTACTCTTGTTCTGAAAAAAAAACGTGAGTCCTAACAAGAAAATATTTTCGACTGTCGCAATATTGTCGAATATTTAGACATTTACCGACATAAACACACAAACACCGTGTGGCATTCAGTGACAGGTCCAACACAATTTGAATGCCATGTCCCTTTATCCCAACAGAAGCCGAATAATTACTTAGCTCAATTGAGAATAATCTGTAGCGACAGTGGCTAACGCAGACGCAGGCATCAACAGCGGGATATGACGCTACGCTAATGCTAACTACACGTAGTATCATATGTTGCTGGAACATTGCCATTGTAAATCAAATCTAGCCATTGAGTCCTTCTTGTGAGACACACAACATAACACTTTGTATGCTTTCCTCTAAGCTCAGACATGTCTAACAGCGGTAGCTAACTGTACAGACTTTGGCTTCTTCATATTAGATGCTGACTAAGCCCAACAATGCAGAGACTTCAGGTTTTCCATCCTCTCAGATTTGGTTGGCTGAAGGATGACTAAAGAATATATGTAAAGGGCAGAAAAAACACGTTTTTCATAATATGGGACCTTTAAGAGTATAAAACCAGCATAGGTTTTTCAGGAAATTTCCCAGCCTCGTTCCACTGTAGCTCTGATGTCATCCACTCGAGCTCGAAACATTCTGTCTAATACACACCCAATATAAACTCTGAAACGCAAAAATCACAAAACAGAAACTGAGACTTCCTAAAAAGCGTGCTAGCGACCAAAATGCACATTTGGCCCCAGTCTTGTGACCCATTTAAACTATTAATACGTTTTCGGTGATTTAAAAATCAAACAGCGAATCTTGTATCTTTTTTTTTTTTTCACCAAAAATCTGGCAGAAGATCAAGAATAATCAGTACGGCTAAATAAAAAAATTAATCAGTGTTCTAAATTCCAGCGAATAAATCTTATCGTCATTTCTTCAAATCTGAACCTCATACCAGAGTTATTAAAGTATTGTGTCGGTGTGTGTGTGTGTCTGTCTGTGTCTGTGTAGCTCTGGGGTACTCTGTGCCCACAGTGCCTAACGGCGTGACGAGGATCCCGTCTTTGGGTGAGGCGCCATCTCACCCGTCCAGCCGTCACCCGTCTGTGGCATCCACCCGTCTGCCTTCTGTGGGAGAAGAGTCCACGCACCCTCTGCTGGTCGCCGATGAAGCGGTGAGGCACACACTTCCTGTTCCCATCAGCACTGTCACTTTTCAAATGGAAAAGTTACGTTTCAAAGAAACAGCAATAAAAGCATCGATAAAATGTTATTACAACTGAAAATGAAATATTGGATTGAGAGTTACAACACTGACTGTTCTCTCTAAAATCTGATTAAACATTTAGTCCTGTTTAATAATTTTTCAATTAATTTATTTTTAATAATAAAAAAAATAAAATCATGACAAAAAAAAGCAGAAATATTTAAAAATTAATGTTAATAGTTATTTCTGTCTTTTTTGCTTGTAGTTACATACTTTTCTAAGGTAGCTTCATGTAACAGTTAAGGAACTGAAAATTCAGAACTGAGGCAGAAATCTGTAAATATCCATCTAAAGGGTGATGTAATGATGCTGTGGTTTCCTGTGTGCAGGTCCACACCTATGTGAACACCACGGGGCTACTGGAGGACCAGCCCAGCCCACTGACCGTCACCACCCCGCTGGAGAGTCCCACCTCTCCGCAGTCTCAGTGTCCTCCAACGCCCCCGCCTCCCCCTAGGGTCCGCGCAGAACCGCCGGCGCCGCCGGCCGCACCAGAGCCGCAGGTGCTGCTGGAGCCGCAGGGTGTGCGCTTCGTGCTGGGCCCCACACCGGTTCAGAGGCAGCTGATGGAGAAGGAGAAGAAGCAGCAGGAAGCCAAGGAGGCCGACGACCCCCGAGAGACTAACGGCCATGGCGAGGCGCCTCCCGAGGCTGAGGCCGCCCCCCCGCTCTCCAACGGCGGCTCCTCCACAGCTCCTCGACGCCACCGCCCGCCCCCCCTCACCCCCGACCTGCAGAATGTCAACAACTCAGCGCAGCGGCGCACTGCCCTGCTGGACTACGAGAACCTTCCAGCGCTGCCGCCGGTGTGGGAGGCGAGGAAGCCGAGCTCAGAGGAGGAGGAGAACGGCTTCGGTGGCCTGAAGACGCCATCGCTCAACGGCTACAACCACCACCCGCACCACGGCCTGCTGCACCACTCCTACTCCCACCCACTGTCTGCCGCCCTTGAGTCCTCGCACAACTACGTCAACACGGAGAACGTGTCGACCGCACCGCTCAGCGCC
>CAFUXE010000793.1:631419-664872 GCA_903364295.1 Serranus cabrilla | reverse complement strand
CTTCACACTCGGCTGCAAACCGCCCAAGTGCGCCGGACCCCGGACGCCATACTCCCGGAGCACCTCTAACAGGATGCCACGAGGGACACGGTCGAATGCCTTCTGCAGATCCACAAAACACATGTGGACTGGTTGGGCAAACTCTCATGAACCCTCGAGCACCCTGTGGAGGGTATAGAGCTGGTCAGCTTAACGAGTTGTACAATGTTAAAATCAGCTGCTAAATTGCCCACCATTAGGCCATGACAAGGTCTGCCAACCAAATGTACAAAACTAAAATTCGCTGCTTGTTTGGCAACAACAAGTCTATGTTAACTAGATGTACAACATATGCACAAAGCTGCAACAACTTTCCTTCTCCAGCTAATTAAACACCTGTGTTGAGGCCCAATGCATAAGCAACCCGTATTTAAACAACCAACGAAATTGGAGAGCATTCCTAGTGGGCTTTCACACCTGGTTACTCCTTAATCAAGCTACTCACGTGTTAGCCTTTCACCTCCACGAAACAGATGATTTCATCGTACCATTTAAAATAATGCCATAGTCCGGAAAAGCGCTATCAATAAATATTTAGGTTCAGCCAACCCGCACGTACGAAATGCACCTGATCTTAAACACAGGCAACAGGTACTTCAATCATGGTTTTGGAAGTTTTAATTTCTTCAAATTCAAGTTGGCACATTTTATCTGCATATCATTTGAAAGTGTGTATCATACAATTTATTTTGATATACATCAGCCCTGGGCTATCTCATTCCAGAAAAGAGTTAAGCAAATTGTAATACCCATGATCCTTTGCAACCAGCAATCCATATATTGTTAGAAGCTGTTGTGGGAATGGGGAGGGTACCATTCATCATAATATTTCTGAAATTACAAAAGTTATGAATGAGAGAAATACACCTGCAAATGTACTAATTGAGCTGAATATTTTTGATTGAATGAAGATTCAAAATGTGGTGGGAAAATAATACTAACAAGGCAATCAGAGATGGCAGATTCGCCCCTCTGTTGGCCAGAGGATGTGTATGACGCGGAAAGAAAAATACACATATTAATATTGAAAACGGAACAGTCATAAACCACACAAAGAGTGAATTAAAACTGATTTAATATTTGCATTTGCAAAGCTATACATTTGTTGGTATCTCCATACAGTACTTTAACATTTGTTTTCTATTTCAGAAAATAGGTCACTTTTTAGTAAAAAAAACAAAACAAAACAAAACAAAAAAAAACTAAAATTGGCTAACATAATTGATTCCAGCAAGCCAATAACAACATTAAATAGAAGAAATCTTTGTGTTGTTGGAGGTTTAAAACAGTAATATATTTATATTTAAGAGTAACAAGAAGAGCCCATGAAAATCATGCCATGTTATGATAAATATCTGATGAATATTAATGACACATATTGTATCAAAATTAAGCAGCGTAGTACAGAACACTTAACATATAGCGTCAATCATTTCAAAGGCACTTGCTGAATCCATATTTTCTGAAAACAAAAGCAAAATCTTTATATATCTTCAGAGTACACACTGACAACAACAACATACAACAACCTATAAATACTTTAACAGTGCAACATGTTTACGTTCCTCAAATCAGCATTAAAAAGGAATGAATAATGTGTTTTAATTAACTGCAAGGTGCTGGTGGGCGAATGAGGCTGCAAGCTGAAAATGAGCCACAGGTAATCTGCTCCACAACAAAAATAAAATTATATTTCATAGCTACATGTCAAGTCCTTCAGAAAAAAAAATTAAAATACTGTGAAGGAAAAAAAAAAACGTAAACGTAAAACTGCTTCTTTTATCTTCCTACAGCAGCCCGTTTCCACTCAAAAAAACATACAAAGCATTCAAAACCACCAATAATTTCAGGGAACAGATACAGCAGCAGTTCCTTACAGACAAAATAATAATACATCCATATATTTCTTAGGAAAAGTGTAAAGTGTAAATAAAGACAGACAGAATATTCAACTTTGTCTCCTATAAATTAGGATTCCACCCAACAAAAATGCTATATAACATAATTTAAAATGCACTTCTGTTGAGTGGGAATGTAATTTTTAGGACACTTGAAATATCACCTTCTTCATTTCTTTTTTTTAAACAACATATATTTTTTTTAATATTGTTTTGGGCATTTTGTGCTTTTTATTAGATAGAGTGAAGGGGGGAGACAGAGGGGAAGACATGCGGGAAAGGGTGCCGAGCCGGGATTCAAACCCGGCACCACCCGCTTACGAGGCAAGCGCCTCAGGGGGGTACGCCACCACACCCCCACCTTCTTCATTTCTGATTTGCCACGCCCATTCAAGAGACATTTAAAATACATACATTTTTCCAGATCTTGACATGTGTGCAAAGTTTTACAACTTTTTAGATATGATAAAGCCTCCAAAAAGACGCTTTTTACGGAGGAAAAAGAATAATAATAATAAACATTACAGTTCCAATAGGGTCCTCGCCCTATGCTCGGACCCTAATTAATAGTATGTGAATTGCATACTATTTCTGTTAAAATGTTACAGTATGCAAACACAGGACACTACACCACCATAAATATCCCACAATGCAATGCAACAACATTTATAACAGACAGTGACAGACATCAGTTACGCTTTAACTTAAATGCAATAAATGACCATTCAATTACACATAAACTGGAGTATTAGAGAATTATTTTAATTATTAGAGTTAAAGTCGCAAGGTCATCATACTTGCTGTCTGTGTATTCATTAAAAGCATGTTGAACAGTCCACATACTGGGTATATAATGCCTATTTAACTGGCTTTTTGAATGAGTTGTTCATGTTATTAATATTTTTGGACCATCTTAGACTTAGAATAACATGTATGATTCTTTTTCTATGATTTTTTTAAAACGGACGTACTTTCCCTTTTAATATGATACTTTTTCTTCCTGTAAAGAAAGTTTGCCTTAACCTGCTCAAATTCTGCAGCATCGTTCTCCGTCTCATTCCAATAAAGGATCAGCTGCCACTCAGACACGTATAGAGCCTGGTGCCTGAAGGCACCACTAAACCCCTCCACTCAAATGCAGCAACAGTTTTCGCCTTTTTAAAAAATGGAGATATCATTCCTAATGTCTATCTTCCAATCCAAATAGGATTTTCCTTCCCCATTGACTGATTACATTTTGCGAATTGCTTTAGGCGTTCAACCTGCAGAGGAAAACCAACACGAGACCAGACTCATTGCTCTACCGCAGCTCAGTGTGCATATTTCCAACTCTTTATTTCATTTTTTTCTTGGCCCCATCAATCGCATGCACATGAGGTGGGCTTAAATTAATCAGTGAGGGCTCATGGCTATTCAAATGTGAATGTTATTTATTTGAATTTTGAATGCATTTTTATAAAGATAAATAGGAGTTAATTTAGCAGTGTACATGTGCTTAGCGCTGATTTGTGTGTCTTGTGGTTTACAGGCTACAGCTACTCTTCCATAATGTGAAAATAGTCATTGTCCACTGCATGCAATGTTATTGTCTGGAATAAATAATTTACCATTCATTAAGCTGTGCAGTTTACATGCAATTAGTTTCAAATTCTCACTTGTTTAAGCTCCTGTGTGTGCTGTACTGTAGCCCCAGTCTCATATTCTCTGTCCACATGAAGTGATTTCCACAGCCACATCTCTCTCTTCTCTCTAATATATTTTGTGCATGTGTGCCACAGCAGCATGAGCCTTTTGGTCTTTTCTGCTGTTGCGGTTCGGCACAAACAGCAGCAGGCTAAGAACACATGAACATAATTCTTCATAAGCTTCCCTCCTGATTAAATTAATTAATGTTCTGTGTTTGCATGTTGCTACGTAGCACCCTTCCCTCTTTTTTGTGTTTTTGCTTGTTGGAAGTCTCTTAACTTGAGCTCAGAAGCGTGACATTCAACATGTCTCTGAAGCGTATAGTTCTGTTTTCCACCTTTGAAGTTTAATGAGGAAGGGAAAAAATGTTTTGTTTTGCTGTTTGGCGTCTCAAGAGCTTGTCACTGAGTTACTGACCAAATTCTGCAGCTACTTTCACTGTATCTATTGTCTTTTCTGCAACTTGTTCAGCCTTACGGTCTGTATTCTATGTATGACTTCAAAATACAGCCAGTGTTCATCTTATTTTTAAAAGTCATAACCCATTACCCGTTGGTACAGTCTCTGCTTACTTTTTACTTATTTTTTCTCAAATTTCATCCACAGCAGTTGGAAGAATTATTCTGGCAACCTGTGATTTTGTTAACCCCATGAGACCCCAGGGGGCCAGCGGCAATCTCAGCTGTAGCGGACTCTGTTTAAAAACTAGAAAATATATTGGTAAAATTGAAAATACATGAGCTTGGGCAGGGGTCTGCAGCCTTTACTAACAAACGAAAGAACCCTGAGTAGAGTTGTTCCAATTTCGATTCCAGTTTCGGAAATTGCTCTGATAATGCTGAAAATGCTGGCGACTGCTGGAGTACCGGCACCGATCCGATACCAAGTTGTTTATTTAATTAGTGATCAATTTACTGGTTAGCGCCGTTAAACTCTGGCACTGTTCTTCTTCACTGCTCTTAAAACAGTAGCGCTGAGCTGCAACCTGCAGCCTCCTGTTTGAGAGGGACCAATTGGAGGAATTGATCACTTGACACAGACACAACAGACACATGTCTGTCAGAGCCGGTTGATGTGAGGCTTGGAGCTAAGCTAACTAGTTTTTTATACTGTTTTAAACATTTTTAAAATAAATGGCTTGAATTTGCTTTATTCATGTTTTACAAAGGGTTTAACCTGAGCCCGGCCGTACCACAATGATAATCATATCACAGTAACATGCAGGCGTAGTATTTTTTTTTATAACATACTGGTGTCTGATCGGTACTCTTTATCACCGATACCCACAGCACGAGTATCAGACTCTTTATCAGGAGGGAAAAAATCGTATCATCTCTACCCCTGAGCTAGGGAATTCAATGGACCCAACCATTTTATTATATCTTAGCTTTATATCTTATTTATATCTATAGCTTTGTACTCTTTACACATTCCTCCTTAATTAAAATGTAAAATGACTTACATTCTGTTAATGGAACAAATCTCAGCGCACACAGTTTGTTCCATCTCATAACGTATTTTGCCTCCTCCTGGCTTCTGTCACCTGTTTCCTCTGAAAGGTGAGTCCTTGAATGTATCATCGTCAGGCAGTTAACGACAGGCTGGCTTAGTGTGAGGACGTATTGATTCGAGAAAAGTGTTATGTGGAAACACTCACAGCCACACAAAGACAAAAAGGTCGACGGAATGGCACACACAGGTATGAAATTGATCCTATTAACCTCAAAGGAACAAAATATAAAACACTGAGGAGTCAAGTGCTCAGGCTGTTTGTATGAACCCCTCCAATTAAAGAGCAGAAGACCTTTAGCTTCCATGAGTTTCTAATTAACAACATTTCAGTGTCTATTTTGAGTCCCCACTTCAAGTCACAGCACAGGGTGTTGCTGCTCTTCCCATACTTCATTAACAACCAGAACACTATGTGACAGCCAAGAAATACTACACTCACTTTGTTTTGAGGATTTTCTTTTAAAGGAGTAAGTGTTTCCCAGCTTCCACATTTTTTGGAGTTCAACTTTTTATGGATTTTCTGGCTCCTTGTTCACTAATCGTCCTTAACCAAACTGAATGTGCAAGATGTGACAGTATTTGTCAATGCTACTCAATTTGTAGATTCTTTGTTAAATGTATATAATTGTTAAGAGTATGTTGTATATGACATACAGCATGAAGGAAGAAATGAGGTGGATGTGTAAGGGACATGTAAGCAAGGATTTGCCTCATAATTGAAAGTAAAATTAAACTAAAGACTTCCAATACATTTAAAGGAACATGACACCTGTGGTCTTTCTTATGTCCTCCACTTTGGTAGTTTTCTGGTTTGATGTACCATCAAAAAATATAGTCAGGCAAACACATCAAAGCTGACAGAGAATAGACATTTAGAGCACATCTACCATCAGAGCCTGAGCAGAGATCTCGTTTTCATTCCCAGCTCATCTCATGCGGGCTCCCTTTGGTGTCACTTTTTAATGCACTGGGCACCCACATGCTCTAATCAACACATGCGGGATACTACGACAAAGAACGACACACACAGAAGGAGCTTGTCTTCATTCAAGACAATGGTCAAGACTCCATAACTCCACTATCTTTACACGAGAAAACTCTTTTTAATGTTTTAAATGCCATGTACTGCACCTTTAAAGGCACAGGCTGTATTTATGTTGCTCTGTCTGTGGGACTCTTGTGCCCCTTTTTGACCACCGCAAACCTCCTTTTTTTTGCTGTGCAATTAGTTCAGCTTACAAACCTTCTCAGATCCTTCTGCAGGTTTGAGAGCCACATAATGTCGCTGTTTACATCTCCGCGAGTATAATAACAACTATGGTGGACTACATCGTCTCTTTTCAGATGTTGCTGACTTTGCGAGCCCATAATGGCATCCAAACACAACTGGTGCAACACATTTGTGCTGATCATCTTTAATGCTATGGACAGTGATTACATTCTTATTAACACTCAATGTAAAATATTGAGGTTAACCTTTGTTGTAAGCTAACGCTAGCCTGCTACGCTAGCCAATATAAATCACATTGCACAAATAAAATACAATTATACATGTTTTCGTTGGTCTTATTGGTCGGATAATCCCGCCCCCAGCCCCTGACGTAAGTGGTTCATGATTCAAGACCAGCAAAAAAATAGTGCCACTCTGGAACTTGTTTTCCTGGCTGGGAGCTGGTTCTTCGGCTATCGAAAGTGAGAAACTGGTTCAAGATTAGGGCCGGGCTCCAAACCGGCCTTGGAGCTGCCTATGTCGAAAAGGGATTTGAGTCAGTCAACAGTTTTGGATTCGTTACTATCAAATCTACGCTGATCCTTCAGGTTTTCCTGTCATGTCACCATGAAGGGGACATTTTGTTGCTCAATGTCTCAATGACTGTTTGATGCTTCACCATGAAATCTGCAACATCTATTCATGGATGAATCCTAATGTCTTTGAGGATCCCCTGATTTTTCCTTTAGCGCCACCTTGAGGTTTGCAGAGGTTAGGGTACCCTAACCCTTAACCACTACTGGATGGGGGATGAATTAAATGACATTTTGTACAGACTTCCTCGCCTCCCTCAGGATGAAATGTAATAACTTTAGTCACCCCCTGACTCTTCATCTAATGCCATCATCAGTTTAAAATTTTAACTTATTCAACACTTAAATTCTGAACTAATGACATTCCCATGCAGCCTCAGCTATACTTTATATTTATAGCTAATCAGCAAAAGTTTGCAAGCCCCACATGCTCAACTAAACATGAGCAGTAAACCTAGTAAACATCAGCACGTTAACATTGTGAGACTTGTTAGACTTTTTTCTTGTTTTATGGCTGTGAACTATTTCAACAATCCTTCTAAATCATATTTGGAAAGATTTGATATACTGAAGTTTTATGAATACATTTTCCTCCCTGCATATAATTTCCAAATAATTGATGAGCTTGGAGTAAAATTAAGCACAATTTGTGGAAGAGATAATATTTGTTCTGAAGTCACAGCTCAAATAGTATCATGCAGATTATTGTTGAATCCCAGCACTGGATTTCTGGGCAGCCAAGCTTTTTTCTCATGTGGCGTTTGTTTATGGAAGTCCTCTCACCATCTGTCCATCCCCCCCTTTTGTTTTATCACTGCTCTAGGTGCAGACTCGAACAGCGAGTACAGCTCAGGGAGTGGGGTTCTCCTGTCGGACAGCAGAGAGACGTCCCCAGCAGCGTCCTCGGTCTGCTCTGTGCCCGTCCAGGATCAAGGAGATGAAAACTTCAGAGGGAGAAGCTCCAGGGAACCCTCTTTTAAAGAGCTGGACTGGGAGCCGACTGGTGGACAACTGGAGAACCAGAAGAGCCCGGAGGCTCCCACTCAGGAGTGGTGGGGTGCCGTCGGAGGAGAGGAGTAGAAGTGAGACACTTTAGCTGAGGATGAGAGAGTGAAATTGAAGAGGTTGGAAAGCACAGATATAAAAGTATGTCTCACTATGGGTTCATGTCCAAATATATATCAAAGGAAAATTACATAATTATATTCAATAATTTTGTTATTGTGAACAAATTAAATGAAAAGACAAAAACTAACTATCTATTTCTCAGTAGTTTCAGACCTCGTTACCCTGAAAGTTCATTATTTCCCATGAAAGACTGAGAATAAAAGTGTCATTTTTGTCAGATAAAGAATTTTCGCAAACTGCACAGCACTGTAGTTTTTAGCTGATGTTACTCAAACAGGAGTAAATATTGCCTTTGTTGGGGACTTCTGATAGCCGATTGTAAGGAAGAGGCGTATAGAATTATAGAATTTTGGATAACAGAGGAGGTCTGTATGCAGGACAATACCTGCCTAGAAGAGTAAGGAATCCATTGGTACCAACCATGTTGTCTTATGAGGAAGGGGCCTACATTTTAGTGAGGGAAAGAAAAGTTCATGTGGCCCCACCCCGAGTCTGAAGTGATCTCGTACTCCCCTGCAACCCTGGGAGCTAATTTTGGCCTTTTTGTTGGACAATAACAAAAATATAGAATATAACCAGGCTTATTCTTCACTCATTTAATCACAATTTTAGAGTGAATCTGCTTGATTTTGCTGACAAAACAAAGCACTTGAAATATACAGTATTGATTCAGGTAGTCTGGGTTTCTTGAAACGTTTTTACAGAAGTTTTGTTGAAATGATACTGGTGACTGAACTGAGTTTTTGTTTAAAAAATGATACTTGAAATGTCTTTAATTTGTTGTACTGAAGATAACCGTGACATTCATTTTAAACCAGTTTTTAATTTTTTTTGATTTTTTGATTTTTTTTTCACAAGCATACATTTTTTTAAAACATTTAATTCCTACAAAGGGCCTTGATTTTATTTGTTAATAACTGACATAAGGCATTGGGTATAAGGCATGAGGTGTTCTGTATTGATTTTTACACTTGACTGAATTTTTGTACACTTTGATAAAAGCGTTGTTGCTCGGTTGATGGTGTTGTTTTTCATATAAAATGAACTTCATTTCCAAAGAGGAAGGAGTGAATAATTATATTCTTCATGTCGTCCTCCTGAGCACCTGAGTTTGCGGACATGATAATGGTGAGTGTATAGCCGGCTGCCATGATTAGTCAAGGAGAAAGATGACAAGGAGAGTGGATTGACCATTAATATTCATTTCACTATTACTGAAAGCCAAGCTCTGTGACTCTTCCTTTTATTTTCAACTGGCCTCTAACATTCTCAAATCATCCTCACACATTCACTCCCGGCTCTGCCGTTTTCTGTTCAGCCATCATATTGTGTTATTTTACTTTCTCAACCTTTCTCCCATCTGCTGTCTCTTTGCACAAGCTAATTTCTGTTTGTTTTTTCTCCTTTTGTTCTCACTTTCCCTCTGAAATAAATATGGCAGCTGCAGCCTGAAAGACCACCTGATGACCCACACTGCCTATAATGTGTGTCCAGTCATATCCATATCCTTTATCTTCCAATAAACAAGAGATCACACTGAGCTCATGGCGGCGAGCTCTGCTCACTTGGAGGGTGCAGGTGGCTCAAGGGATGTGCCTCTGTGTTATCAAGTGCCATTTTCAAGTAAATAGCCATTATATATTCTGAGATAAAGTCTGTTCATTTAAGATTTGGAGTATTACCCGCAGAAAGTGGCTTCTGTCTTTTCTCTACTTTACTGCTGTGTGTGATATGACTAAAAACTAAACAGGAAGACCAAGTCGAGTCACAAAGACCAAAGTCCCCGTCTCTGGCTAAAGCCATTGTAAAGTATTGCTATTTTCAGTTTTAAATAAGGAATAACAGCAAATTATATTATAGACTGGGTTGAAAAAGAACAGGGGACCCACAGCACTTATAAATATAGTATCATAGTAGATGACAAGATGATACAAAATCAAGACCTTCGGGTAGGTCAGGTTCCATTCAGGTTGTTTCCCTGACTGAAGCTCTTATCCAATCAGATGCCTGTTTACTTTGTTACCTGGATGACAGAGTGAAACCTGGAACAAATCATAGACGCAACAAAGTTATCCAGAAAACCCAGTAAACCGACTTCTTGGATGAGACCTCAGCAGCATATTGGTTTTTGTCTGAATTGCACTCACCATGATGCCACCAATTGTTTAGCCTCCAGCGTGGCATTTTAGCCATTATCATCTTGTTTTTTTTTAAACCAGACGTGGCCATGTTTGGACAAGACAGTGAAGCTTGGAAGAGGGACTTAAAGCTAACAGTTAATGCTAATTCTAGTTACCTAGCTTGGTTAGCATGGGGCAAAAGTTTTTTTCAAAATGAACAGCTGACTTCCTTGGGTGTCTTTTTGTTGAAATGAATACCGAACAAGACTTTTTTAAGCAACCAAAATGTCAACTACTTTATTGTCTATTTTGCTGTAAATGGTAGCATAATTTAAAATATGAGCATTCTGCTAACATCATGAAACCATGAACTCATTCGGAAAAATGTTTGCTGAGGTAACAAATCAAGTGAGAAGTAGAGTCCTTTTTTTCATTGACTTCAATACATTTCGACTTCTTTTTGTAACTAGTGGAGTCGCCCCCTGCTGGCCATTAGAAGGAAATCAGGTATAAGACACTTCACAATGCATTCAAGGAGATCTTTAGCAGCCTAGCCGTTCTTGACATTTGCATGTTAAGCCTCTGTATGTTCCAACTCCACATGGAAAGATGAAGAAAAAAAGCCTGTTACAGCATTGCCTGTCCATTAATTAACCCTGAATTGGAATTGCCTCAGAGACCTAATTGGCAGTGTGCTGAGCTTTTACCTGACAAATGTTCTACAAATAAGATGATCTATAGTGTGTGTTTACATTTTTAATCTAAATGCTGATTGCTCTAAAGATGGGGTTAAATTCCCAGAGGATAAAGTTAAACGAGATGAATGAGCTTTCAGAGGAAGAGTGAAGCCTTGAGATGCTTTTGGTGTGTATAATTATAAAACCTCTCTGTGTGCAGTGGGTGTACTCCTCTTGTTCCTACATATACACATGGGGTAGTAACTTGCTGAGTTCATGCTGACATGTGAATTATTTGTTGGCTTTAGGGAATCTGTACCTGACCACTTAAATATGACATCACTGATGTAACAGTAATGAAATAAATAAATACTCAGGGCTGGGATACTGTTTTATGTTTTTCGGGTATCTTATTTTATTTGTGTAGTTTTTGATCGGTGTCAAGAATAATCGCTCTGCACTCATAAAAGTAATAGCTGAGATCTTGAAATGAGTCAACATTGCTAAAAAAAAGAGTTTTACACCGACCTACTCTACACGTGGTATTTATTTCCTGTACACTGAGGTATTTTTGTTGCTATACAAGTGCAACCATTTCCCATTTTACCTCCAAATAAATTCATTTCAGTGATCTGACTAAACTCTTGGCGTGAATACGTGGTTTGGCTTGTATCTGGATTTCTGACTGCCCAAGCTTGAGTGTATAGCCGTTTTGTTGTGCTCCCAGCAATTATTTTTAACGATTACGACATTATCATAACCGATAAAAAATAATGGTCAAAGTATGTTAATGGGAACCGAGTTGTAATAAAATAGAATTATCCTTTAGGCAAGGATGAACTCTTGGGGTTGAGGCTGTGATCCAGTTACAGGACGTCTGCTTAAAGGGGAAGTTCACCCACATTACACTTTTTCTCCAGTGTTTGGCTCCTTTTTTGATGCAGTCTTAACTCTCTAAACTGTAAGTGCAATTGTCTCAACTGTTTTATGGGACACCTCGTTTCTATTATATAAAGGTAGTGACTCACACAAAACTTTTGATTCATGCCTCAAATCCTTGTTATTGTGTCAGTAAACTGAAATAAAACCGTGTTGTCATTGTATGAGCTGTCAAAATGTTTAGATGTTCAAATTTTGCAGACTTCACAAACATGTCTGACAGATTTTAGAACAAAATGATTCATTTTACAAGTGATGATTCAAACGATGAACAGTGACTTTGATAATTTCACTGAGAATCAACTGTCAACAAGCCATGTGCAAACTAGACAATTGTACCTATTTGCACAAGTGTTCAAAAACGTGCGTTTGCATGAATGAATGAGAAATTCTAATCTGTTGTGAACAACAAATGATTGTTCAGAGATTTAGGCTTTTTGTTTTTAAATAATAATAATTCTCATTGAGAAAATGAGCCAAAGCAAAGGAGAAAAAATGTAATACCACAAACAAAAATTACATAGAACTAGTTTGTGCTTCTCCAACCAGAAAAGAATAATTCCCCAAACCTTCCAATCTGCAGTACTTGTATGGACATTTCCTTTAAAAGAAAGGACAAACAGAGACTTCTTATTTTCTAGAAAGCAGTCGATCTGATAAAAGCTGTTTTGTTTCCAAACTTGTGAATATCAACAGAAACACACAGAGAAACTAAATTGTTGATTTTGGTCAGATTGTTTTGTCATTGCTCAATACCGTCGAATTATCAGAAACCCACAAAGACAGCAGCAGTCAGACTGAAGCGCACTGACCACTGGCTGGGGACACTTTGTTTCTGTCCCCTATAATTTCACTCGACATTAATTGGCATGTTCCTATCTAAACTCTGCATTCCACCCACATGCCCTCAACTATTGTAATGTAAACTACAATTCTATTTCAGGAGGAAATTGGTCCCTTTGTGTTAGCTGAGGGAATTATGCAACAAGCAGGACCCGCTCGTCATTTTAATTGCCACTGTACACAGAAAAAGTTCTTCTTTTCCCAACCCCTAACTGCAAAGCTTTTGTTGGTGCGGAAATGAAACCTCTGAAATTGGTGAGACGTGCTTTTGTATGTGTGGGTGAGAGGAAGGTGGAGGTGGTGGTGGTGGGGAAAGGTGGTGGTGCTTAAGTACGTGAAGGTGACAGAAACAGAAGCGAGATGAAGCTGAATTATCAAGTTTATGTTGCTTCCTGAACATTTCCAGATTTAATTGTGGCTGTTTGTGCAGCAGCGGGGTACCGAGCCGGACACAAAACCCAGACTGGTGCAGCAGACCTTTTCTGCACTCCGCACTAATTATGCAACAGGAATGTTGCTGATGTAATATTGTTTGGGTTGAGAAAAAAAAGGTGCACAGTTTGTCTCATGAAATGGTGTCTCTGCAGAACAGCATGTAGTATAGTTAACCTTAATTACCAGTGAGACTTTGAAGCTTCCCACTGCTGGCAGCACGGCTTTTAAATAGTTAATAGGCTGAATCAATGCAGGGAGGGTCATTTATTTTGGCCTGTGAAAAACATTTGTTGTTTTATGAATTCAGTTTTATTTCCAACAACGCATTAGGACAAACTGAATATGTATTTTGTGTTTGATTCAGCCTTGAGCTAAAGTCCACCCTACTAAACTGATGTGTAGATTAAATGATGTGAACTCTTGTTTTAGAGTGTTATTTGTGTGTATGTGTGTGTGTGTGGGATGTTGTAGCCTTTTCAGTGAAAAACAAACTGTGCAAGGTGCCTCTTGAGTTTGTGAAGTGCTGTGCCACTCATCTGGAGTGTGATTCACTTTTAATGAGATGGAGGTGAATGAGGAGCTGGCCAGCTTTCATAGAGGAGAGAAAAAAAGTTGCTCATTTCTCTTTTCTCATCCTTCTATATTTAGCTGGAGAGCTGCAGCGCATTGTTTTGTCTATTTGGAAAGATGTTTTTTAGGGAGGGGTGGGTGGTGGGGGGTGATCATTAAAAGTTAGATTGACACCATACAGACTCTGTCCCAAAGGAAATGCAATTGATGAAAAAAAGACCATGTGAGAAGTTGGGAACAGGATTTGATTAATGCACTCTCGTCACTGTTTTTATTCTTTACTCCTGCATACTAAACAGCACATATTTTGACTTATTATTTTTGAGTTGTTGCAGAGTCTGTGTTATGACTGTGTGTGCCTCGCCAACACGCGCTGTGTGAAGCACGGTGAGGGTTTCTGAAGAGGCGCGAGCGCAGCGTGGACGCGTTGCTGTCATTGTAGCTGTGGAGCTGCAGAGAGCGGCTGCACGAGCTTCAGGATTCCTCAACAGCTCTTGGTTTTGAAGTTGATTTGATGTCCCCTCCAGATGAGAATCGACTTTAAATAGGAAATGCAAAAACAAAAAGTGCAATCACAGATTCATTCAGATCCACTCGCCTCTCAGTCAGACAGTCACACAGAGGAGAATCCGTCGTTACTGTCGATGCGAGTGGACACATGAGCACTTGGGCGGTGGGCTGTGTCGCTCCGGTCTGTAGGCTCGCTGCTGCACGCACACACGGTGGCACAAGTTGGAGAGCACCGAGAGAGGAGTTTGTCAGACTTCAGAACCAAGGACAGATCCAAACAGCTGCCTGGCAAACATGCTCAAAGTGAACAACATCTGGACTCCGCTCGTCACATGAAGCGCTGCACGCTGTCTGTGTATTGTGTGGGGAAGAGACCTGCAGAAGATACATCTAGTGCTACAACCAGGTAAGAAAAGAGCTCCTAATAACTTTGATTTTACATGTTTTCACACGTAGTCTGCCATTACTTTGTCTTTGCATTTCCCAATCCGATGTGCATTTTAACAGTTTTCTCCTTATAATTAGATTTAATGATACAGCCTACCCGTTATCCTCAACTTAACTGACATTAAATCAACTATAATTATGCACTAATAACATTTTTACAATATGCTTCTTTATTGCGCTTAAAGCTCACATGGCACAACAGTGAATATGTCTCAAAGCATCCGAACGTAATCCAATTACTACTTTATCATTAGAGCACCAACATCTAAGAGTGGCTAACCAGCGCATGTTGGGATAAATATGTAAAGTTGTTCCCCACTCAACACGAGAGAATATTCAGCACAGGCACAATTATCTCAACTAAAACATTGCATAATCTAATATCTTGCTCCTCTCCAACCAATCAGGGCTTCAGTTTTCAGACAGCGCCCTAAACAGTGTAAGTGAATCCTGCTGGGGGAGTAATTGGTTTGTTTTCAGTTTGCAAGATGCACTAAAGTCTTTAGTAAAATAGAAATGCTTTGGCTTTAAACAAATCTCTGCAAATCCATGCATCAAAAAGCTGCCAGTGGACCAGACAGGATGTGATGTGGCAGCAGGATTTCTCTCAAACGCAAGATTGATGATATTGTAATACCACCAGCATGCCTGCATGAATGTGATTATCATGTTATTATTGGATGGGACTACCAACAGTGTAGAGTCTGCATGTTGTCTCAGTACCTGATTCAGGCAGCTTTTGTATCATCCAGGTGAGATATTAGTAGAGAGCATTTAATCTGGAAGAGCTAAACTAGGCTGACTGATTTCCCTGAGCTGTTTTGATGAATTGATGCTTAAATTTACAATCGAGCCGGCTGCTGGCCACCACAGAGGCATCCTAATTCCTTCAGCTGACAAGTCCAGGTGGAGGGATAAACTGTGTCCCCACTGGAGAAGATATAATGACAGAAATCATTAGAGGAGTTACGGCTGCTGCAGCATTTGTCTTTCTTTTTGTATCACATTAGCTGTAAATAGATATAGGTGTTTTGCTTGTTAGGAGGAGCTTGCAGTTATAATGATAAACGATTCAGGTGATTTGTCTTGTTTCTTCTGACTGAAATCCTGGATAATAAGATTATCTGTTGTTCTGTTGGGTGACTGAAGAAAATAATGTGGAGAAAGATATTTTGTCCACATTCAAACACAAAAAACTTGGAAAGCAATATTTTAGATCAATCTCATGGGACAAGTGCTGCTGCTGTTACTGAACAGGGTTAATGATTCATGTGTAGTGGATTAGACACTAAATAAAATGTCATGTCATGTACGTTCAAGTATTCAACAAAACACTATGAGGGAAAACTGGCGGGCAAAGCTTAAACGCCTGAGGTGATGTTACAAACATGGTTGTAATAATGTTATCATATGTCAAAGTATTAAATATAACATCAAATAGATAGATTTTTTGTGTGGCTATAGTGGATTTTGTCAACCAAAATAAACAGGTCCTGAAAACATCTCTTCAGGTCATATATGAACAGCGTATTCCTCCATATCTATATGTACATAGTACAACAGAACGTGCCAATTGCCATCACTGCTGAAAGCCACACTGCAGTGAGTCACACATTACACATTAGCTATATTTGGAGAAGACAATAAGAAATGGTGTTCTCAAAGCATCTTGTTGGCGAAACCCTCTCTGTCCCGGGCGTGCGCAGTAATGCATTACTGATGGTTCAAAGCTGAGTAAAGCCTTCTCTTTTTGAACTTTCCCTTTCAGAGGGAATATTGTGCTCAGACATCTGGGGAGCGAGTGACTCTCTCAGCTGCTGAGTGTGACAGCCGTTTCTACATCAAGATAGTTTTAATGATGTGTTTCGAGTCCAGATAGGAGCTACTTTACAACCAAGCATCGCCTGACGCAGGCTGATTTTACTGCTCCCGTCTAATAATTGTTTCCAACATCGGTAGAAAATATGATAGATCTGTTTCATGTCCACTTGATTTATTTGCACTTCTTAAAGGATTTTTTAAAGGCGCTTCTGGACCTCCAGTCTCACTTTGGCCTAGTTTGCATAGCCCTGCCTAATTGGCTGATCCTTATTGCACCATTAAATCACAGTGTGACCTAGTCTTTGCATCCAGGAAGCCCCCATCTGCTCCAGGAAGCAGCACAGAGGAGCAATTAGACTCTTAATGTTTGAACCCTTCAAGTTACTTTCTCACCTTAGTTCTAATAATAGGGCCAAATGTGGCGTAGCGATATCAAACACCTGCACCTATTATGTCCAAGACAAACAGCAGGTCTGAGACACATTTTACATTTTCACACATTACAACATGTAATCCTCGCCGCTGGATGAGGGTTAGCAGATTTATCAATGTACCAGAAGGTTTCCCACCCACAACCTGATGTAATATTTATCTGGGGGAAATTCAGCATTCATTAGACTTCTTTTCTCTTCCTCCTTGTTTTCTCTGCTGTTTGTTGCTCGAACCGCTCCTGGGATGTCACAGGATATTCTTCAAATGTCCCTACAAAAGCACCCGCACACCAGATGAACTTCTCTATGTATAGCTGCAGAGGTTGGTGTTTTTTTAACCTGCCCCCGTGCACCCCGCTGTGGGGGGTTTCTGCCTCTGTGAACACAGGAAACAGGACACACTCGGATCATATAACATTACTGTTAAGAGAGCTACTAATAATAATACTGATAATACATCTGGGTCTAAAAAGTGACACCTTTTGTTACAGCACTACAGAAGAGGAAAAGTCACTAATAAGCTTCCCACTGCTTGTTAATGAAGAGGGGAGCAGCAGCAGATTGTATCGTCCAAACTACAGCCAAGCTCTGCTGCTGTGACTCCTCTAAAATCTAAATTTAGATTTAAAAAAAAAAAAAAAATCCAAAACAAAGTCACAGCCAATTTTTGTAGATTTCACGTGTTAAATCTCTCTGACTTTTCAACATATTGCATGATAAAAATAATAATATTCCCCAAATGACTGAATCATGAGTCATTAAAAGTCCATCTTCTCTGTTTAAATGCTGCTTAAATCAACGTGTTTGCTCAACTTGTGTGTGTGTTTTTGATGAATGTGATGAATGAGTGTGTTTGAAAGAAACAGGATTGGTTTCCTCTCCCTGAGAGAGCGCTGTGATTGAAGCAGCCCACCTCCCTAATCAGACATCATAACAACTCCTGGTGAGGCTTAAACCTGTAACCTCCACATGATAGGAATCTATATTAGCATACATGTCTCCCTGCCCACCTCCCCTGCAGTCCAACCCTTATTTTTTATTTTTTTTTTACCCACCATGTTTCCATGGCAACCCCAGCCATTGAGGAGAACCGCTATCTATGTGATATCTTGGTTGTAAGCTTGGAAATTACGCTCCACTTGAGAGGTGCCTTAAATATCTATAAATGTTTGATGTGGTCACTCGGCAGAGTTTGTCTTTCAGATAAATGATTTTATTTCACACTGGAATCACAGAGTGCCCGGCTGAAATAATCTCTGTTTCACTTCGAAAAGTAACTCATAAGGTTGGTAGAGCAATTTCAGCCTCCTGACAAACAGTCTCGGGTTCAGACTGTCCAATAATGGCATTATTTGTTGCAACATTTCTATGGATGGCAGAGGAAAAAATACAAAGTTAAGGCAAAAATCAATAACTAACTAACTATAAAGAACCACTTGCAAAAGAAAGTTTAGATATAAACTGGCTGATTTTAAACTGCTTTATTCCTTAAGGGTAACTGTTTCATATGTTTGAATAACCCTGTGGGTGCAAAGCTGACAGAGAATAATGGTGCTGATGAAAACAAAAGGTAAAAATATACATCAGTGGGCATCGGTAATGCACATTTCGGAACATCTGGTCAGATAGACAGATAGACAGACAGATAGACAGATAGACAGATAGACAGACAGATAGACAGATAGACAGACAGACAGATAGACAGACAGATAGATAGATAGATGGATAGGTCACTTCGTGGTTGATTAACTGGGTAATAACATTTTCCTTTCATTCACTCAGGAAATATCAAACATGCTGCACCCACTGAGAGAAGACTTGAAAGTGATCCGCCTCCAGACTCTGTGAACCTCCGCTCCTCTCTACTTCAGCCAGCTGAACCCTGCTACCTGATCCTGCCATGCTGAGTGTAGCGCTCTGCCCCAGGTCTTTGGCAAATGCTGCCCATTACTGGCCTCTGCACATGCTCCTGCTGGAGCTGCTGATACCAGGGGTCCTGCCCAACATCTCAAGATTACCACCCGCGGCCAAGCGGGAGATCATCATGGACGGGGACTTGGTGATTGGAGGCCTGTTCCCGGTGCACCACAAAGGTGACGGGACGGAGGACTGTGGTAAGATCAACGAGGAGAGGGGGATCCAGAGACTGGAAGCCATGCTGCTGGCACTTGATGAGATTAACTCCAGCGACCGCATCCTTCCCGGACTCCAGCTGGGGGCTCACATCCTTGACACCTGCTCGAAGGACACTTACGCTCTGGAGCAGTCGCTTGATTTTGTCAGGGCCTCCCTCACCAAGGTGCATGATCCCGGCTTCATCTGCCCAGACGGCTCCAGACCAGTCCAGAACGAGGTTCCTCTGGCCATCTCTGGGGTCATTGGAGGGTCCTACAGCGACGTTTCCATTCAGGTAAAGGAGCAAATGAATGTATCTCACAAGCCAGAACCACTACCTCTCCCCCATCAGCAGAATTCAAAGAAAGCAAAACCTTGCCATTGTAGTAAAAAATGAAACAAACTATTTTTTTGTTTTGCAGAATCTAACATTCTTGTGCAGCAGTAGGTTTAGGATTTCTTTGTTTTGATCCTGTTTAAAATCGTGGTTAAAAAACACCCCCGCAGACCTAAAATAAACATTGTGATGCTTATTTTACTACATTGTCTTGTTGTGCCTGTAGATTTCCCCTAGATTCTCCAGAAGTAATTTATATAGCATTATAGATATAGTAAGCATTATATATTTCCTCATTTGCATGTTTAAAATTCAGGAAACTTGTAATACAAAAACACATTTACTAATGTTAGTAATCAAATAGGGAAGTTTTATGTTGACCAGTAGTGGATTTTTATAATAAATATAAATGTTTTCTAAAATAAGTTTTTTTTTTCACTTCAGTAGCGCTCACATGCACCAAACTTTCCACTTTCTTTACCACATGTGCTGAATGTTTTTACTGAAGGGTTTGTTCATATGTCATTCATAGTCTGATTTATTCAAATTACATGGCAAAAATTAACTTGTTGAATGGCTGTTGACATATTTTCTGATTCATGTATAGTGATAGAGAAAGATATCCAAAAATCCTCTGTAAAAACTTAATATGTAGACAAAATGAAACATAATTTTGAACCGGCTCTATCCAAAGTTCAGATTTCTGTTCTGGATATTTAGGAAAACGAGCACATATTTAATACAATAATGCCTCATTAGCATATTTACAAAAACATATTTGTCTTAATGTAAGTAATCAACTGGAGAAGTTACATGGATGACTTCTAGTTTAAAACTTTACCCAGCTCTAATATTTCATCTAAATATTGACCATATACCATTTAATTGCTTTTTCATGGTTGTTACTATGTTTTCTGTTATTGCATAATTTCTGCTCATATATTGCAGCACATATAAGTATTTTGAAACTTAAAGAGCTTTTATGCCTCACAGGAAACCCACACTTAATTAATTTAGTCCTTCTTTTATCCAGCGTTTCATCTGATACTTGGGGTTGGATATATTTGCATACTTGATTATGCATGCAGACTCATTTACTCACACCTCACACAAATACAGTTAATCAGGGAAAATACCTTGCACCTCCACTTTTACCGAGCCGGAGGCCTGAGCTTTGGCTGAAACAAGAATCCACCTGGGATGACTCCGTTTGAAGCATCAACATTCACTGAGACATCCATCACTTTGTCAGCGACTTCATTTACGCCTTGCAAAGAAATCTGACCTTTCACACACACACACGTATGAAAGGTTGCCAGAGGCGATGCATCTGAGCATAATTAATTATTTCTGATTGCCCACACACGCCATAATTACCATGATGCACTGAGTGTTGGCGAAACAAAGTGCGTAGGTATAATTCGTTTACACTTTCCATTAACTTCCGTTCACAACACATTCATTAAACGCACAAACACGCACACACATAAGACCTGAGATTAAACTCTATCTTTTTATTTGTAGCAAAGCATAACTATATGCGCATTTAAAGATAATTTTTATTAGCAGTGCAGCGCATGGCCGTACCTAATGCTTCAGTCACAGAGACTTCATTTGCTTTCAGATAATTGCAGTTCACATTACGGTGGCACCATGAATTCATGCTTATACCTGTAGAGATTGTTGTTTCCTATTATAGCTAATGGAAATTCAGTATTTTAAAAACATTATATCTTATGGTTGTTCTGGTTTACTGGATCTTGCATAAACATTAATTCTGCCCCATTATCTGAATAGCTTAGGCTAGTAGCAGTTATTACATCGGTTTATCTTGATTATTTGAGCTGACCAGGATCATTTTGCACAATCTTTGGATTACACAATAAGGGAGATTTATGACAATACTAGAAATGTGGCAACACATGAAAAGTGAATTAGGTGTTTTTGCATCAGCGGCAAATAAAGTGTCTTATGGTTGTAATTTCAGTAAAAGACATTGGAACAAAGCTTCTGTTTCAGCTCATGTGAGAAAAGATGATGACAGATAGGCGACAATAGCCTTGTTTTCATAAAAGGTGAAGCAAATTTTAAAATGAAATGTCGCATTAAAGAAAATACAAATTCAGAAAGTTTTGGTCAACTGGTTTAGAGCGAATAAACAAAGATGCATAATCGTCATTTGATCAGAAGATGGAAGTGTAATGTGTTGCTGTAAACTACTCTGTCAGAAAACAGTAGAAGAAGAAGAGATTGTGAGAGAGAGAAAAAACAACAACAAAAACATGGTTGCTAATCGGACAAGTCTGGCCAGGACTTGGATTCAACTACGCAACTTATAACTGTTCTTTCACATCAGCTCGTCTGGACCGGTAGAGTGGAAACAGCTGATCAGTCATGTGAGTTAAATGTTCACACAGCTTATTGGTTGGAAAAATGGTTTCCATCTAGGGCCAAATTACACACTGGAAGGATTATATTGAAAGCATGGATTGTGGGAGCACACTGGCATTGAACTATTTCATACACTAGATGGCAGCAGTTAGTGAAGGCAATATGGTCACTGACGCAATAGTATAAATTCACAATATAAATTCCAGATGGTGTTCTGGATCACCGATTACCATCAAAATCCGTGCTGTACTTTTTGAGTTATTTTGTACACAAACAAACAAACAAACAAACAAACTGACAGACAAGCAAACAAACAAACAAACAGAAACATGCCTGTGAAAACATAACCTCCTTGGTGGAGGTTATAACAGGATTCTTGATTCACAGTGTATAGTATAAGACCACCAGAGTCTCCTGTGCGGGTGCAGTTGTCTGCTTTGACAGCTTTGGGAAAAGTTATGCTGGAGTTGTCGCTTCTGTCCAGCTATTTAAATGAAATAATTAACATAAAAATATTTGGATGGAAACATGGTGTTACAAGGGGAGCCTGGGTCAATTTTTTAATAAGTCCTGGTGCGAGCGTGCTGAGTGTGCAGTCAAGCAAGAGGAAGAGAGACACGTGGATCTGCTCGGAGCAGACAGGTGCTGGCATTTGGAGCAGAGGAGAAATTAACAGTAAAGTTGTCAAGTGCACTTTAAGTTTCAGTTTGTTTATAATTCAGTGCTGCAGCTCCTCAAGACCCAAGAAAAGCTACAGTAATTAACTGTCTTGAACCACCTCTTCGTGACATTAGGTGGGCCCACACAGCAGTTTATGAACAAGTCTTTGAAATAAATCTGTGCAGCAGAGTGAGAAGCAAAGCATTAGCAAACTTTTGATATTAATTGAAAGTCCTCTACTAATGATTGCATCTTTTTGATGAGTAGCCATTGAAACAGCCTCAAGTCCTTCAAAACCATTATGATCACATAGAGTCTTAGTTCCAGACGTACAGTAGCATTTTCTTAAATACAGCTTCCTTTTAAGGCTTCCTTTTAACATGGTTAACGTTATGAAACAGTCACAGTTTGGTGAAGTTTGGGCAACAAAATTAGTTGGCTAAGTTTAGGAGAAGAACTACATGGTAGGTCTTAGGAATACTTTGTTTTCCAACAATAAAATAACTGCTGCCAGATGTGAGGTTATCACATTACTGTAGTTTAATTAATTAAATGACATGCGTAATATTTGGCTTGTTCAAGCAGCACAACAACAAGGATTAACAGCAAATAAGAAAGGTCAAAATCACCCCATATCTGGACAATCCTTCCACAATAACCCTCTATAAAAAACTCAGAGGATATCAAGTTGTTTGTTTTGGCAACGTGTTGTGAAAGGTAACACATCACTGAATTGCAGACAATTAAAAAGGTCAAAAACAGGCGCTGCATGCAACGATTACACATACAGTATGACTAATATTGGACTTTTTTCACACATGACATACATTAAGCTTCACATGAATTTATAATGTGTTACACCTTGAATTTCTAATGCCTGAATCCCTGCTGATGAATATGCAGCAGTGTTTAATCAGTCTAATCAGTGGACACGCTACTGTGTGAAGATAACATGAAGCATTGCTGTTGAAAGTGTTCAGTCAGTGAATGCATTTCAGATCACTCGCTGTTAGACTCTGAGTCATCCGCGGTCATTGTGAAGTTAAATTTATTGACCAGCTAAGCCCACAGAAGGGGGCGGAGTTCAGGGTGGTGAAACAGATTTGAGTCCATAAATAACATATGAAACAATTAAAGGGAAGTTGATCCCAATTAACTAAAATAGAAAACAATACAACCCAGGCTAAAAAAACCACAGACCATGAAGCCACAGCTCATTATTTCTATGAGCTTCTTACAATGCTCAGTCATTAGAAGTCCTGGTAAGTTGGTGTGCATTCACTTTTTTTGAGGGAATGGGGCGGATTTGAGATTTGACTTTGAAAAAAAAAAATGGATACCACACAGATTTGTTTCTTAAAGGACCAGTGTGTTCAACTTTTGCTTGTCTACAAAGGGCAATTGGTTTCCTAGCAAGAAATAGAGATCAGACGATCGGCCAACATAGGTTCTTCGACACACTTGGAAAGAAAGGAATAAGGAAAAGAGGTTGCCTACTCATTTGGTTGCATCAATGATCAACCTCACCACTAGATGCCACTGACTCCTGCAGACTTTCTTTCAATATGAAGGAGATGGTTAGCCTAGCTTAGCATGAAGACTGGGGAAAAACTGGGCACACTTTTTAGATGAACGGAACTTATGATTAACTATAAAATGTTGTCCGTTGACACAAAATGTTAAAAGGTACAAAGGTTGCATGTTGAGTTGGCTGGGGGAGGTGGATGACAAACCCTGGACTTCCAAACACAAGTTAGTGTCCCACTGTTGGAAGTTATGTTTGGAAGAAGTGTTTTTTAAGCCCAACACAACAATGTGTTTAGAACAGTGATCATGATACACAACAGTGGTCGTTAGATGACAACAATGTGCTGTGTTAAAGTTACAGAGACATGGTGAAATTAGCGCTTGCCACATGTCATATTTGGTAGGATGTTAGGATGAATCAGTCTCCAAAAGTTTGTGTAGAAAATCATTCTATCCACTTGTTACGACCCCCACCCTAGGCTCCCAATACAGGAGATCTAACATAATTCCACAGTGCGGAGTGGTTCACAAAACAATGATTTAACAGCAGAAGGTCAAACAAACAACCCAAAAGAAATCAGAAACTACTGGGCAACAAAAAGGTCTGGTGGGCTGGCAAAATAAACAAAAGAAAGGGGAACTTTTGGACCAACCCTCAATGGGCCGTTGGATCCAAAAGAACCTAACTGAAACAAAACAAAATAGAAATGAACACCGAAAACAGAGCCACCAGCCCCACCAGAAAACAAAGGAAAAGTCTTGCCAAACAAAAGGCCTGAACACCAGCCACAGGCTGCTCCTGCTGCTGCTGCCAGGTGGAAGAGTGAGTTGGTCGCCACCCCCTTTTTATAACCTTCCCACAATCAGCCTCACTGGCTGCACCTGAGGGAAAACAGACAGGTCATGAGCAAAGGGAAAGTTTTTATGAACTGCACTAGCTCCGTTAACCATGTTAAGCAGATAACTGTTTTTCCCAAAATGTTGAATACTCCTTTGAACTTTGGATTTGTTCACATAGTATTTTTCTTTACACATGATTTTTATAGTTGTAAAGTCTCAAAAACATTTGAGTTTCTTGCTAAGGACTTCATAACCAAATTATTTATCATTCTTATCGTTCCTCTTTTGGAGAATCAACATTTGAGTTGTATTTAATTCATAATGCCCCACATCTCCACACAGTGAGAGAAATATGGGAACTCTGGTGGTTTGAATAAGTTGGTTGCTGCCGTGTCTTTGACAGTCATTCCCTTGTTAATGTCCAATAAAACAACGTCAGAATACGATCCAACCTTAGAGGACTTTGCCAGCAGTCTGCAGAGATGAATACTTCATGACAGCATGTTGAAGCTGAATGGAGACTACATAGACAAACAGTCAGACAGAGTGGACAGAGGATGTCCACTCCACCATGTTGGAAGCATTTAAAGCCTCATATAAACACAAGGCTTTTCACTCAGAAACAAGTGGGTAATGAAGATCTTCTTCTCCTGTAACGCCGAGGACACTTTTCAAAACAACAGCAGGTTTTTAAGAAGCTTGAAAAGAGCTCCGTGTGTGTTTCTCTCTGTGAATGAGTCTTTACACACAAAGAGAAACTCACTGATTTTAAGGGTTTTTGAATTTGAATACATACCTCTACTGTCACTATGCTCAACAGCCTCTTTGTTAGCGTCATTCACTTCCTGGGCGCTGTAATGAATCAAGCCGTGAGAGCGCAGGGAATCCCGCGGTGGGATTTTTTTTCAGAGGTCGCTGATTTACACAGTCCCTATTTATCCCAGAGGAGCACTTTGTGAGGATGAGGAGCGTTATAAAACTGAGCAGGACAAGTGCCAGGGATGGTCCCAGGGAAGTTTGAGAGGAGCTGCTTTTCCCATCTGTGGGGTGCATCCCCATTGGCTGGCAGGGACGTGTCCACCTGCGTGTGGAAAGGAGGCTGGAGCTGCCTGCCACTGGGGCCAAGGACGAGTGGGAAAGATAAAGGGAGACGAGCCAGTTTCTCCTCAGCCTCGAATAATTCTTTCATAATTAGCGCAGCGCTGTTTAGGAGACTTTCATCATCTTCTTACTCATCCTGGTGTATGTTGTTGTCCTTGTGGTCTTCTTACTGTTTAATTTTTTGTAATAACAGTCTTTATTGCCATCTGGGATGTTTGCTGTATGGAATGGACCACAATGAAAGATGAGTCAGTCCCTGCAGCAGCCTACACGTTTTACAGTTATGAATTTAACCCAGCCGCATAGAGCCATAATGAAAAAAGAACACTGAAACCATTCTGAACTATTCCCACACTTTCTCCTGCAAAAATAACATTTAAAAAGGATTGGTATCTCCGAGTTCACGAGCCGCTACACTTTCACACTCGCACGGTAAAAAAGTAGAAATCTGCTTAGAGGCATGATCACAACTTTGTCTCCAACACGAACTTTATGCAAATGACTTTAAGCACAAATCCACACTGAAGTTTGCAAACTTTTGTTCAATAGTGTAACACAAATGAACACAACGAAGAAAAAAATTGATGACACTTTCAATGACACCCATTTTACATAGTGTAATTATAGCTATAAGCACAGATACAAAACATGAATATTCATAATGCCTTATAAGAGTAATCATAGCACATTATAAGACATTTTATAACGACTTGTAAGGTCAAATATCACAATACTTCATTGTCACTTATTTTGCAAGGATCAGCATATTGGAATTCTCACAGTTGTAATACATTAATATGTTACTCTCATAATACATTAGAATGTAATGCATCATAGACATGGTCTTGCAAAACAAAAAATCTGGTGAAAAGAATGTTTGATATCCATTATAGACATGTTCTGATTATAAATATGCATATCATGCATTACAGCCTATAATGCATAATACGTATATTTATAATGCACTCTAGAAATGGCCTCATAGAACGTATCTATGTATATTTGTGGTAGTCACTGAAGAAAAATGAAAGCATTGCAGGGCAGTTCAACAGCCTATTTCCACATATTATGGCACTACAGTATGAGCCGTTCCCTCTTCAGATGAAGGTTATTGAGACTCTAGTATCAACAAAATGTAATATCCTAACATGTGTACTCCAAAAACACCCACTACATCCTTTAAGACCATTAGACAAACTGTTGAACCGCTGCTGAAAGCTGCAGGGACGGTCCTGAGCAATTTCACGTTATAAGAGTTTGTATCTGTCCAGCTGTATATTGCTCTTTAATATTTTTGCTTTGCTGTGGCTTATTAAGTCTGTTTGTGTATCGTGCAGAGGAACCGGAGAGGACTCTATCTTTATTGTGTTTCTGTGTTCTCCGAGTGCGCCGGGTGAAAAAAAAACCCTGCTTTGGTGTTAACTTCAAAAGGGTCTTGTTTATCATGTGATATTATAGCTGAATCCTCCTCCTCCTTTCCTCTGCCTGAGACTGTTGTTTTTGAACGGGAAGTTTCAGCACATTCGGAGAGCACAGCTCAGCTCCCTAATTAGCACATCAGAATGTCATTCAAAGTGAAGGGAAACATTGTAATGACTGGGAGGCTGCTCCCAGTCAGGACCTACACGGTCAATGATACTGCTAGCCAATCGATTTCCAGGCGCACTTGCCTTCATCTTGTCTGTCTCAGAGCTGTTGTGTTTTTCACACGGTATCACAGGAATAAATTATCAGTCTTTGCTCAGAACCTGTGGCTGCTATTTAGAACATTGTGTGACAGGAGCACCGCAATCCAGTCTCAGTAACGGTGAAGAAATGACTGGGCTTATCAAGTTTATTTCATAAGTGCTGGAGGCTAGAAGTGATGTTTCAAAGCTCCGAGCTAAGCAGATGATAAAGAGGAACATTTTTCTCAGATGTATCCTTCTACTCGAGAGTGGTGCGAAAGGTCGCTCTGGTGGTGAGCGTTGTTTTGCTGGTGGGAGGAAATAATAGATGTAAGTTTAATGTGAAGAATTGTCTTCTCCTGAAATAGCGAATGCAAGCAGATCGTCACACTTTTCCTTCTGCTGCAGATTCTCCTGCTGTACAAGCTCTGATATTAAGTTCCAGCTCTGACCCTCAGACATGAATATATGCTGTATGATCTTATGTATGAAACATGTTTGTTTACATGTGCTGCAGCTGCTTTGAATATCACTTGTTTTGGCCTTTTGTTGTATGTGTGGTTCTGTGATTGTGTGTGTGGGTGTCTGCAAATGCAGCATCCACTTTACTTGTAAAGAAATGTGCTTTCACATGTCTTCACCAAACCAAAACTCACGTGAGATCAAATACTATTCTGCAATCAGGCCAGAAGTTACTTTAAAAAAGGAAAAAACTTTGTTATTATTGTCCATTCAAATCAAAATGTATTGCCCTACACATTGTGTCAAGTTTGTCAAATAGTATTAATTTTATTTTCTTACAAGATCCTGTTCACATAAAACTGGTTTAGATGTTATTATAGTTTTTATACCAAATTATTCAGTTTTTATAAAAAAAAACTTTTATCATCATTTCATTTATTTTTATTTTTTTAAAACATTCTATCTTGTTATAACAAACTTTTCTCATTATGACTTGATAAGTTGATGTTATAACTTTGACTGACATATTGAAATCTACATCGGCGAGAAAAGAAAAACACTGTTATATCATGAAATGTTTCTCATTATAACAAGAAATATAATATGTTTGTTATCATGGCAACAAGATGCTGCCACAAACAGTTCCGCATTACAGAAATAGAAAATGCAGTATTACAGTGTATTTGCTTCAAAATGTATTGCTTTTGCAATTTATATAAATGTAATTTCTGATTTCTTGAGCACGACGTGAAGAATCAGGGAGTAGTGTGCTCTGGGAAGGCACTTTATGGAGTTAGTCGAGGACAAATAATTTATATAAAATTAATGGGGGAACATTTGTCTTCTCATACGAGTACACCTATTTACATCCTGTTTCAAACTTGGACCGGCAGGATCCAACAAAGCTGCTTTAATTAAGAAATAATCCTCATCAGCTGTAGGACAGATGGGTAGCTGATCCAGCAGATATATAATAAAGAGGCTACTGAACGCTCTGCTCTGCTGTTTCCTTTCCCTTTACTGGCACAGAGATGAACTGAGGACGAACTTTGAGCTGAGATATCAGTTGGCAAAAACAAATGCAAACAGCGAATGCATCAGAGGTGTGCAGCAATGTGAAGCTGTTGATTCTGTTTCCAATTTGGAAGAATATGCCTCGCATGGAGAGAGGCGCTGTAATTATAGTGGAGAGCTTCATACTGGGTGCTTGGGTTTGTTTCAAAGAGAGAACAAACTGGATCCAGGAGGATGAGCACAGAAAAGATATGTTTAGTTAAAGATGTGTTTGATGTTGCATGTTTAATTAAGTCACTCAAGTGTTCTGCAATGTTTTTCCGGGCCATTAATCATATTCACATGATAGGAATTTACATGCTATTGTTGAATTTTATGATATTTATTGCTAGATCTTTATTGAAACTAACCCCACTTCTCTTTTTTTCTTTCTTCTTGGGTGTATTTCAGTGTCCATGAGAGCTAAGAGTCAGTATTTTCATGATTTCTCTCCTTGCTGCATCTTTGTGTGATTTCCCTTGCACAGGAATAATTTCTCATCTTCATAAATGGAGCTAGATTATTCCCAAATTGGACATCAAGCTGGGTTGGCACGGATAATTTGGGCTCCTGTTTGTACAACATCTGTGTTTCTATTTAGAATTAGAGGGCATTTCCAAGGTACACTGAGAAGAACATGGAGTTGAAAGACAGAGTTCAATTAGTTAAATTCCCTGTTAACGACCAGCGTGCAAGAATATATTTCTGTTTAGCAATTATATGAATTAATATCATCAATAAACACGGCTTTAGTCAATGGCTGCATGTCATTACACATGCCCCCCGATAATTCATACACAATACATTGTTTCCAAGGGTTTCTTTAATTTCAACAGTCACATTTCACTAAAATACAAACTCAGTAGCAATGTGCATCATATGCATTATGCATAACATGTATTTCAGGAGCTTCAGTAAGTGGCAGGGCACTGTACACCCTCAAGTTTCTCTCTGCATGCCATCTACTGTATCCACTGTAGGGCTCAGCTTGACAGGGACCTCGGGGACATACAGATGGACTTTCCATGTTGAAAAAAATCATGACAGACACATGAGTAAGAATGCCCATGTTCCAGCTGTCTCATATCTTCCCTCAATGCCTGGAATCCCACAATACTGCTCCGCATGATGCATCTTATATCAAGCCATCCCTTCAAACGCAGCTACAGTGGAGCTCATGGATTCATAACTGTAAAGATTTGAGGAGCTTTAAAACGCTTCTAGTCTTTTTTTTTTCATATTGATTAATGTCTGGTGATACTGACTGAACAGAAATTGACACAATATATTTGTTCAAAAGCTTGACACCATCTGTTCCATGTGTCTTTGATATATCAGCGCTCGCTGCAGTTCACCATTTTTGACATGTTTTACTACTTTAATAGCGATAGTATTACTTATTTAGATATTGCAGTAGAGATTCACGTTAAAGTGCTCCCACATAGTGTGAGGTGACTGTGGACCTAGCTGTAGCTGTAAACATTGCACGCTGTAAACATTTAGCACGCATGTTAGGGCATATATTGTTCCCGGGTTGTCTGTCATGTAAAACATTTGTTGGAAGTGTGTGCCATGAAGGGAACATAGAGAAGTGTAAAACCGGTGCTAAAAGTGTGGGGTAAGGCTAAGGGACGTATAAAAGGGATCCTCATAAATGTTTTTCCCGCTTTGAATAATCATTTGTGTCTGATAGATTCTCCCAAAGCGTCCTACAATGTAAATGACACCAATGATTCTAAAAAGGAAATATATGACCATCAGCGTTGAAATGGTCGCAGTTTTTAACCTGTGGCTCTAACTGTTATGTAGCTGCTTTACAGCTACATACTTAATGTTGTGAAACGGAACTGCATAGTTATGTTTAGGAATAGATCATGGTTTGGGTGATGTTATGTGACATTATGTAGCCTTGTAATTAAACCAATGGTTTAGTTAAAACAATGATGACTTTTCATTTCACACAGGACTCAAACTGTAATCTCCTGGGTGAAAGTCCTGTTTGTTTGACCCATCCAACCACCCCAGCCTGCTTTTATACTCACCTGACTTCCCCCTTTTCTCCTGTCGTAATTACTGTGACCACTAGAGGTCGCTGCATAGCAAAAGAAAACATTATTATTGATCGTAATAAGCTGCTTACACAAATTACCTGTAAGGACGTTCTGTTTTATGGACAAGAAACTGCAGAATAATAACACATTTTCTTCAGTTTATCTGCTGGACACAATACTACTTCACTAAATCTCAGTGTATGTTCACCAGGTGCCAACTACACCATGATTGGTTTCCAAGTGAGTTGTGATGTCAAAAATCCTGCTCGTACATTAAACATCTTAACCTGAGATTCAAGGTGAGCACAGAGAAACTTTACCCCTCTGGCAGGTTCGTTAGAAAACAGCCTTGTAGTGTCAAACTCGGCACAAATCATTCTGTAGGATTTGGAGCAACGCAAGTTTATTTATATAGCACCTTTCAACAACAAGGCGATTCACAGTGCATTGCATAAGACATAAAATGCTTTAGGATATGTCACATAAGATACTGAAATTAAAGCAATCAGCAAAACCCTTTTCCTTGAGAAATGATCACATGTCATTTTTGCATCAAATATTATGCAATCACTACAATAAAACCTATTCTCTATTACTGCTGCCATACAGCAAAGTTTGAGTTTGAGCCATAAATAACATTACAAAAAAAAAATCAGTGCTACACTAATGAACCTACTAAATAATAGAACCAAAACAAGACCTTAACTGCACAATGTACGGCCATAATAATAGTGATATATTAGATATAACCTGTAATGCTAATGAGGTCATTAATCTAATGAATGCAATGATTTAAAAAAACAATAATTATTTGTGTAAAGTTGCCCTCAGAATAAATGGAAACCATTCAGACGATTTCTACATCTTAAGAGTGTAATATAAAAATAAAAAGATTAATTAATGTACTTAATATGAAAATATATTCAAGAGAGTGCCTTAAACTCTAATCAGGCCTTTTTATATGTGCAGTCTGTGGTGTGAGTATGACTCTATAATGTATTATTTTTTAGACACTATGGTGTGAGATACAGCATTCCACATTTTAAATCAGTGGACCGTGAAGAGCACCTAATTGGTGTCTCAAAATTCTGCAGTTGGGATCCAAACAAGCTAAAGTTTGCTGTGTCTTTACTGGGGATGAGTCGGAGTTGGAGTAAAGAGCTATAGGTGTATATTGACTATGACTCAGGTTAGTGAATAAATTAGTGTCAGTCAAAGTGTCTGCAAAACTCCTCGCAAATTGTACCACCTGCAGTGACGGGACTTAATTAAGCAATGAAATTAAATCGTGTGGAGCCTCATGCAATGAGAGCAGATTTACAGTATGATACCCCTGAGCCAGTGCTGTGGTTCTTATCTGACTTGTCGATGGAGAGAGTGAGAGGGAAATACCGCATGAGGACGAACAGACGGTTACTGTCACACACTCCAGTAACGTCCTGAAAGGTGCGCTGTCAAGCTTCCCCGAGAACCTATTGATGAAGGCCAACTGCCTGTCTGAAAATCTTGCAAGAAGAAACTACCTTATTACCATGCAAGTGTGACTGACTGACTGTGAGTGTGGCTGCTTGTATGTTGCTCTGCTGCATACAAAGCGCTGTATATATCCCGGGCAACATAAGTGAATCAGTAAACGCTGTGCATTAATGAGGTTTCCCCATACATGAACAACAGAAATCACGTCTCTCAGTGGGTAATTTGATGAGACCTCTGCCCTATATTCTGCTGGAGAAGACAACTGGCGGGTGCAGTGCGCTTGTCTAAATACATCATATTTACTCCATTCACCCCCTCAAGAGCTAGTAGGGTGCCCGTGTTTTCTGCTGGCTCTTGTCTTTAGGGTGTTTTAGCTTAAGGAGGTTAAGCACATGGCCGCTCCCAGAGCAGGTTTAATGTCAGTAATTTCTGAGGCAAAACGGAGTGTATTTGCATTGCATATTCAATGCCAAGTAGTCTCCTCTGTTTGTCTCAGTCCAGTAGTGTATGCCTGCAGATGCCTCACTTTAAATTAAGGCTGGCCATAGCAATGAAAAGGTGAATGTGTCAGGAGGAGAGAACTGTGCGATCAGAGGGAGCACTGCAGGAAAAGTAAAAAACAAGACAAGGAATCTGTTATTATGGAGAAGCTTTGTCCTCTTGTGCCTGCACATTGTTTATTGGCACGTTGTATACTGTTTAATGTGTTCACCATCTCAACAGTTACACTAGAAGGGAACTCTGTGAGCACAGACCTCAGCCAAGATCATACCCCAACTCGCAATATTAAAAAAGAAAAGAAAAGTAATCAGAGTATCCATGCTGGGATTTGAAATCACTCAAAAAATATAATGAGTTCTTCCTTGGCCCATGCTACACCCTTCCTCCAAGTTTCATGAAAATCATGCCAGTAG
>CAFUXE010000793.1:599703-621731 GCA_903364295.1 Serranus cabrilla | reverse complement strand
CAAAATCAGACAATATTTTTTCAGTTTTTTACCCTCTAGTTTTGCTTCGGTGTAGCAGTTAAAGTCCTGTCTAGTTTTATCTGGAACTTATACTTAACTCTTAATAAACTGATGACTAATTCACAGCACAAACACACACTGGAGTTTGAAGAGCTCAAACTACTTTTAGTCTAAACTATAACTGTGTATTAACAGGCTGAACAATAGTTTAACTGTTTAAGATAAGGAGGAAGTTTTCTTTTAAAAGTAATATTTCTGCAATCAATCAATTTATGTAAGTAAAAACAGTCTCTGTTATGCAGATAATCCATTATTATTCGATTCTAAGGTATTATTACATGTGACTGTGCAAATCATATGACAATTTGTGAACAACTATTATCATAGTTATCCGGTGCTATAACCAGACTAAAACACATGATGAGTGGGTTTATAATGCATAAATATAGAAAGAGTTTCCTATGCTTTAGTCGGGCTTTTGATTATCTTGTAACAGCAGGACTTACACTCTGGAAAATCACATCACACAAGTTTATATAACAGAACATCAGTTTCACTGCTGCTGATCTTCTTACAGCCTCTTTTGAGGAAGCATGCTGGAGTATTTCCACACAGCACAACAGCGGCCCTTATATAGAGTTTAGAGGGTGTTACGTATGCAAATAAACAATTATGATTAAGTGGTATTCATCATTTAGCACACCTGAGTAACAGCAGATGTTAAGAATGCTTGATGCATCTGGAGTTGACTTCCTTTATATCTGCTCTTAACAGGAACTTAAAAGAAGACATAAGAGAAATTTAATGTCATATTATATGAGCTGAACATATGTTGAGTTTTAACCAGCAAAGTAGCATTCAAATACAGTGAATAACAAGCAATGAGTGGAGGTGAAATATAATGTAACATAAAAAGGAAGCACTCAAGTAACATGCAAGTACAAAACGTGTATATATAGTCAGTGATGGAGGAAGTATTCAGATCCCTTACTTCAGTAAAAGTACTAATATCACACTGCAGAAATAAAAGTCCTGCATTCAAAACCTACTGCAGTAAAAGTACAATAGTATCAGCATCAAAATGTACTTAAGGTATCAAAAGTAAAAGTATTCATTATGCAGAGTGGCCCCTCTCAGATTGTTTTATATATTACAAATATAATATTGGATTATTATTACTGATGCATTTGTGTAAGCAGCATTTCACTGTTGTCGAAGTTTGGATGATTTTAAGTACTTAGTATATTTTTAAGTGGTTTGATAAGTACAAGTAGCTCAAAATTGTACTTGAGTGAATGTACTTAGTTACATTCCAACACTGTTTATAGTTACTATGACTTTCCTCCATTGCTGAGACATATTTGGTGGAGGAAGCTGACACAGGCTTGTCGCGCCTCTGACTGCCCGTTTCCATAATTTAGCTCGCTCTCTGCTTTGCAGTTCTTCCTCCTGACAGTGAAAAACTTTTCCCTGGCTAAAATGACCCTTCTCCCCCTCCTCTCCCATGCAGGATCAGCCTCTAACTATGTGCCAGCGGTTTGTAACGGCCGCGAGGTGGTCGACTCCACAACGTCCTCTTTGTGAAAAAAAAAAAAAGAAAAGAAAAGAAGTTTCCTCTCTAAGAACAAGAGACCATCCCTTCATCGCTCATCAAACAGGGCTGTGTATGATGGAGCCCCCATGCCATCCAACATGCTGCAGGGAGAAAACTCTGTGTGGGTCGGCTGACTGACAGTGGCAGCGGTAACTCTTAACTGTGAAAGCTAAATGATGTTCCTACAGCGAGCAGTATGTATCAATTGTAAAGCCTTTTTGTATAGATTTAATATGCTGTGATCTCCTCGGTTTACAGATAGATGTGATTAAATGCACCGTGCCTTGTCCTAAAGAGTCTTGTTGTCAAATGGGTGGTTGTGAAGCAATAGTGTTAAACAAAACAAAAAGGCTGTTCTTATCTTGTCCTTTCAGTGCTGTGAATATATCCAAATGTTGTAGTCACTGACAAAAAAAAATGTTATGAAATGAATTTAGCCCCTCTGTTCTACAAAATATGTGACTAACTTTAGTGAACGTGATGAAAAGTAGGCAACTAGACAATATAAAGGACGTGTGTTCATGTAGACTGGTGTAACAATGTGTGATTTCCTGTAATTTATGTAAATAAAATGTTTTTTTTAATATTAAAAGATTAAATGCCTCCGTGTTTGGGTTCACACTTGCAATTCTTGACACTGTTCAAACTAAATGCGACTATTCAGAGACAACAGCTTTAGCACAAATTAACTTTTAAACGTCTTTATTTGAGCCAGTTTATTGGATTTCTTAGTATAAAAAGAACAGGAAAAGATGTTATTTTTTCCAACAGGTGCAGCATGATTCTTAATTCTGCTCTTAATACCAAGATTTGTATTTGGTGCTCAGATCTCTAACTAATGCTGTAACGACTATTCAAGTAGTGTGCAATTATAAATGTACAGTGCCTATAAAATGTATTCATCCAAGTTGGACTTTTTCATCTTTTATACTGATTGGAGTTTCCTGATATTAAATTCTAATAAGCTATGAACAACCAGCCCACTGTCTGCCTGTTGTTTTAATAGATTAAATTTCCATTAAGAAAACCTGCTAAATTGTCAATATGTTTAACTGTAAAATGGAAACAGAGATGGTATTCCCTCCAAACATTTGTGTAAAAATCATTGAATTACGACAACAAAAACAACAGTTTAGGTGCAGCAAAAGAGACAAACTTCTTTCAAAGCCAAAGAGGACACCTGCAGGAAAAATGAGTACACTGCAAATACAAAACTAAACCAGCCTATCACTGCAATGATAATTGTTAGGTCTATTATGACTTGTCAGGGTCATGCTGATGAATCATTATTTCGAATAATGAAAGGATTTCAGCACACCAAAGCCACTGTAAATGTTGTTTATTAAAAAGCTACAAATACTGAAGCTAACAGTACAATTATGTCTTTATCAGTTACATGTTTCAAGATACTGCAGTTCCCCTACCAGCAGGGATAAATTATTCAGCTGCAGAGGTAATCATAATGTAAAGTTTGGCTCCAACAGGCTCAAAATAACTGAACCGAAGCAGTTACCATGATGACGTAGGCAAAGGTGAAGCCGAACATAACCTTTGCTTCTCAAACAGTCGCTAATGATTTTAAAGAAGCGATGATAACTTTTCCCAACAGACAAATTGACAGAGAAACTTACAAGTAGAATAAGAGAAAAAATAGTCAAACCATTAAACAACACAAGTTTGGATCATAAGATGATAATAGAGGAGTTCTGGTCACCTCTGACAGGATGTACCGACACCTAAAACAGTCTTTTCTCACTTCACAATCCAAACACAGCCCACCTTCCCCACGCTGCCGACTCCTTCACTAAAGCTGTTAAAGCTCCTTAAAAAGCAAAAGAAATCACACAAGAGTCACTGAACACCTGTACAAACAAAAGTTTATCAAATACTTTTTTTCTAACAAAGGATGATATACATAAGATGTATTTTTGAAATCTTTAATTTACAAAATAAAGACACTTGACAGTCCACTATTCAGTCGTCTTGGCTTCCTCTGGGTTCTGAGGTTTCCTTTTAAGAGGAATAATATAGATCCCATTCTTGGCCTCTTTTTGTCTCCACCATCGGCCCAACCTGCAGAAAAACAGACTTAAAATCAGAGGGAATGGATACACACAGTTATGTATTACAGTGAAAAGGACTTGTTTCTACAAAAGCTCTAAAGTTGTCCAGGGTAAACTTCAGCTGTGCCTCAAACATTTATGGGAAAAGTGAATAATCAGAGCAAATACCAGCCAATAATTTAAAATGTTTGTGTGGATCATAATATTTCAAACTGTCATGGTATTTGTACTGAACGGTCAGGTTTGGATGAGTCAGTGTGGCTGATGAGACGGTTGTTGGGATTCTCGTTACAAGAAAATGGAAATGAGTTGAGTGACCTTTGCCTTGAGGATATGTTCAGACAGTCATAGTGCTTTATTAACTGTATGCAGCAGAAAAAAAAAGACTCATAACAACTGAAATCTGCAAATCAGATTCATACCACATAATAATAATAATATGAGGCCTTCAGGTCACAAGTCTGTTTTTGTTTAATTATCCACCAAACACAATAAATTATTAACATCCATCACTACATTATTGTGCTACAAACAAACAAAATTGTGTTTTCCTGGAGGCATTCTACAGAAGAATAACACGTTCAAGGAAAATACATCAAAATATCAGGTTTCAAGATGCGTCCCCTGGTTGGAAGTCGACTTTGCACCCTATATTACACTTTATTCAAAGGCCAATCACTTGATCAACACAACACTCAAAGTCAGGGGTCTAAAGATTTCCAGCACCTGTAGGAAACCTGACAAATACATTCCCTAAAGTAAACAACTTTTCTTGACTCTTGGGCAGCGGTCACTTCTTTCTAGAAACAAGTCAGTGTTTTTTTCTACTGTGAGTGCGGCTGAGAGACAGATTAACACTGCCATCTACAGGGCATTTCATTCTCTCAACATGAACCTAAACTGGCACTTTGCTAGGACCTCTATGGACAGTTTCTATGGAAACAGGATCATTAGTTCAGTTACCTGTGCTCCTGTCCAACTCCTGCCACCAAGAACTGACCGGAGCTGGAGAACTTCAGACTGTTGATGAACCCGTCCTAGGAGAGGGGGAGAGAGAGAGAGAGTGAGAGTGAGAGAGCAGGAGGAGACACAGTGAGATATTTGTAGATGCCAAATGTGTAAAAACAAACTAAATGTGTACAATATTTGTCTAAAAACAAATCTTATGTAATTGTGACCTTATTTAAAAGAGAGGAGCATGTGAGAGCTTACCACTGGTACACTGAACAGACGCTCCAGCCCACGGAAATTCTGGCCGCATTTCCACAGCTGCACCTGTGAGTTTTGTGAACCTGCACAGAAAAAAACGTCACCACTACAGACAGCAGGACAGCTGACATGCAGCAAAAATAAACACAATCGCAGCACATGCTTACGAGTGTGCAGGACATTTAATGAAGAGTTTGTTAATTATTCTGATTGCATTCACAGCAGAGAACTGTTAAAAAGGTTTGACTGCATGCATAATGAAGTGTGTGTGTGATAATAAAAAGCTGGTAAGGAGGACTCTCACAGCCAGAGGCACCTGAGGCGACGGTGTCGGAGTTCTGAAGCGCCGCCACCGAGGCGACCCAATGAGGCTGCTCAATCCCGGCGTCTCCATGGCAACCGTGAGCCTGCTTCACCGTGCTGAGAGGCTTCTTCTTGTTGACACTCCACAGAGACACGGAGCTGAGGTCGTTCAGAAGACCGAGAGAGGGCACGGAAGAGAAACATGAAGTAATCTGTCAACATGATCGGATGAGGGAAGAAAAACTGTAAGAAAGCTGCAGCTGCCGTACCCGTCGTCAGCTCCCGTTATCATGTGCTCCTCGTTTATGAGCTGGATACAATCGATTGAACCCCTGAAGGAAGACAACATTATGTTCAGATAAGCTCAGATATCCGGCAGCTTGGAAAACAACAAAAAAACATTACAGCAAATCACACAAGAATATTCAAAAGTCAAAGGTAGAAAATAAAATACAGTAAAAGAAAATGTAAAATCTGACTTGGTGATTAAAAAAACACTGAAATAATGACAGAAATATATCCGATAGAATAATAATAAGAGAAGAATGGAAGAAGTGCGTACAGAAAATGCAAAATAAATATAAATACATTTTGTAACTAGACTGTATTATGACTGTAGATAATTATTAGAGATAGAATCAACTGTTTTTATCCAAGTCAATCCTAACATTGGTTTTTAAGAATCAAATAAAACAATTACTCTATCCTAAAGTTGTAGTATTATTTATAAAAAACCACTGGACTTTAAAAAAACTCACAGGGTGGAATTAAAATGTTAAAAAACAAAAACAGAAATGCGATAATTTGCTAAACCTTTTCAACATCTATTCAATTAAACTGTACACAGACAATGTTTTTTTATGTTTAAACTGAAACTTGAATTGAGGCAATCTATTTTAATGACGTTTTATCCAGCGTCCCATTTCTTTGGAATCGGTACTCTAAATATACAGTTAACATTTTATTTTGAAAAACAGATGTAGGCTCACATATCTTAGCAGCTGGTCTGACAATGACCATAACATCCATATTATGAATTATAAGCTCTGTACTGTATTATATGTTAACGGGACAAAAGCCTCTATGGTAAACACCGTCAATAGAAAATATGTTGAGTTTTTCTTACATCACTGCAATTTTTTATTTGTTTCACACTACGAACTCAGAAAACTTTCAACCTTTAAAAAAAAGTTACTTGAGATTTTTAAAATGTGTCTCTTAATTAGTGTGCATCACTGTGTTTTATAGTGGATGTGACAGTGGACAAACATCTTAATTCCAAAGGTGCATCCTATGAGACACAGTAACACCAGAGGGCAGGCGGACAGACTCACTCGTGGCCGTGGAACACCAGCTGAGATTCCTCGGCGATCTTCCACACCCTCACCGAGCGGTCCCTTCCCCCTGCAGTCACACAGCGCTCGCGGCTCAGGCAGTCCAGTCCTGTGATGGCGTCCTGATGCCCAAAGCTACAGCGAGTCACAGTCACAGTTAAATACTTTTAAGACACCTGCCAAGTATCTCGCAACGAGAGACATTATTCTCTGACAAGTTCACTCACAGAGTTTCCACGTATGCGTTCTCGTCCACGTTCCACACCTTTATCGAGCGATCGTGAGAGGCGCTGTACAGATCGTGAGATCCCTTCCTGAATGACAGACCCTGAGAAGAGACGGTTGATGCGATTCACAAAAGGACCTCAAAGCTGGTAAATAAAAAGGGCCGTGCAACTGAGAGATAAAGCAGGAGAACGTACCGACACGGGGCCTTTGTGTCCTGTGAATTTATACACATGTTTACACGTTTCTGCCTCCCAGATCATGATCAGTTTGTTCATGTCTCCAGTGGCCTAGAAGGTGTGGAGAAAGAGATGGTTGTCACAATATGATTTCACACTACTGGTTCAAGCAGGACATGCTGAGAGAGAGTAGTACTCACCAAGTACTTTCCATCCGATGCTATGGACATGCACAGGATATGAGCCGTGTGTCCAATATGCCGATCCTCTGTACCTTTCCTCCCACCTGGTATTGTGTGCAGTTTCTTCCCACTCTCCACGTCCCCTGAACATATCAGACAAAACAGTTTACAAAAACATGCAGATGATAAATAGGTGCTGTACAGAGGAACATGTAAAAGGCAGAATAGAGTTTGCACACTAGATAAAGCGCCTGTGAACATATTTATTTTAATACAAAGTTGGTAAAAAAAAAATGTCTTTTAGACTATCAAATGAGACAAAAGTATTTTCATATTTATCAATATCAATTCAGCATTTCCCCCCAAGTTTTATGCATATTTCTATAAGATATCAAAGGATTTTTTTGTATACTAACATTTAATGATGGAGCAGTCTTTGGCAGCAGAAAAGATGTACTTGTCATCCGAGCTGATGACCAGACAAGTAATTGGAAGTTTGTGTCCTCTTAACAACCTGATCTCTGAGGCATCTGGAGGCGCGAGCTAAAAGACAGAGCAAATTAATCAAATGTAATTCTGGTCACAAGCAGGTTTTCTTTTTTTTTTAAAAATAGATTGCTGTGAAGACTGAAGCTTTACTTACATCTTTGGCAATAAGTCGCTGAAGCTTTCCTTTTTGTTCAAGCTGAAGGGGAAAAAACATACAATATAAAGACTTTTGTGTGGCAACTGATCTAACATTTAATCCAAATACAAAGACAGGAGCATGGGGTTTGTTTGGAAATCAAGCACTAAGACAAAGTTAACAAGATAAAAAAACACCTGTTTGAGTCGGACTACACTCTTCTCTACAATCTACTACTTAAATACTTACCACTTCTTCTTGAAGTCTTCCAGCAATCAGATCAGTCTCAAAAGAGTCTTCTTCTGCCTTTTCCTCCTCTGATGAGAGCAGATCATACAGTAAATACATTCAGGCATACAACTTATGTTAGACCTCCAAGTTATGCTGCATGTATAATACAAGCTCACCTTCTTCTTGTAGCTGTTGGAGGTAAAGTTTGGCTAATCTAAGTTTCTTTTCCTGTGGAGTTTCATCATAATCAATGTCTTCATTGGACTGTCTTTTCCTGGGCACTACAGGACTGAGCAATAAGAAACAATCAGTTAGTTATGTGCAGTGCAATTACTCCACGTAAGTACACATTCAAGAGGTGAATAGTGTACCTTTTACTCCACCACATTTTTCTGTCAGCTTGAGTTATTTATTTTTTCAATCACAGTTACTGTCCACTGGAAACCAAGCATCATAGATTTTGGTGATTTTAAATTCTTTTGAAAACTGTTACTGCATGTGTTGAGAAAGAAACTTCTCGCAAAATACACATAAATGCAGCAGTATATTAATCCAAATCATCACATATAATAATAATGATCATAATAATAATAGTAATAATAATAATTATTATTATTAGAAAACACTAATGGTGGACATTTTATAGAAGATTAAATATTTTTTTTATTTTTAAAGTAAGTTTTCCTGATAATACTGACTGACAATGTTTAATCAACTACAGTTTTGAAAGCAGACTTTTACTTTTTTCACAGGGTGGTATTGGCACTTTTACTGAATTAGAGCACGTGAACCTTTCTTCCACCACTGGTTATGTGTTTTAAAACCAATGCATAAACATAAATGAAGTGACCACGTCAGACATTCACCTCTCTGTCTCAGAGTCGCTGGAGATCTCCTCGTTGTGTTTGGAGCTGGGTTTCTTTGTACGTTTGTTTTTTCCACCAGAGTCTCCATCACCCTGCAGCAGGAGAAAGAACATGTAGGATTCATAATGATATACAATGTGGTAGCCAGTGTCAAAGGTGTTAAAACAACAGTTTTGATCAGGTAAGCATGTGTTAGCTATCACAACTCTGATTTAGCTTACTTGCTAACAGTCCAGCTAACTTACCTTTCGTTTCAACGGCGCTGCATTTTTCCCCTTTTTGGCTAATTTTGGGTTTTCATTTTTCTTTATAAAGAAAGACATGGTGAACCGCGTCAAGCGACGTTTCAAAGTTAACTGTAGACAGAATTAACTCCTCAACTTTCTATAGCAGCAAGTCAACATTGAACCCACATGGGTACACTGCAACCAAACTAGGAAGCTGAAGTCACATTTGAAGACAGTCGCTGATTGGCGGATTCTTGCAAATTCTTCAAGATGCCCCGCCCTTTGTTAAATCCCTCAATTTCTATTGGTTAGATTAAGAATTTAGATGAGCAGGAAACTGTACTGGTGTAAAATACTTCCCTCGGGGAATACGCTTTCGCAGCTTTGTTCCGCACATAATTGTAAAAATATAAATCTTATAACACAATACTGTTATACACATGTGTACCACACCCAGGAAAAGATAAATACAGGAACAGTATTTCACACATATTTAACCGGAAGTGTTTTACGTGGCTGTTAACAATTAGCCGTAACTGTATCAGGACCTATGTACTGTACTACTGCAGTAGTACTACTACTTCCTCTACTACGCAGTATTTGCATTTACTGCGCTGTCTGTGTCCTCAGTGAGTGTGCTTACAGTATATCCGTGAAGTATAGCTGAACGGCCAGGTGAGCCTCCTCTGAACCGTCTAACATTAACTGTAAAAATGTATTTGACTGTGTATTGAAAGACAGTTTGTGTCACTCATTGGCTCCAGCTGGAGGAAATCTGGAAGCTAGTAGGAGGGGTTGAGGAGGCAAGGGGAGGGGGATGCGACGGGAACTAACTTTTCATCATTTTCTCGAATGACCTTAGTGCGAAATGAAAAAACAAACGTTGACCGACTGAAAAAGTTTGACTTAAAAGTTTAATTCCATCCCGTGCAGAGAAGCTGTGCTTGATGTGTCAATCTGCACTCTCTCCAGATTATTTTTTCACCCCCATGCCACCCAAGAGAGACGCAGGAGCGACTCCAACACAACCACCAGTCAAGATGATAAAAATCGGCAATGATGCACAGGAGTTTGGCTGTGATCCAGCGGAGGATAAGTACAGGTTGGCTGACGAGTCCAGCTACTCACCTTTCCCCAACAATGAGGTGAGAGATGCTATATGCTGTAACATTGTGCATAAAAACAACTGTTGTATGCATTGCTCCATATGGAGGTTTTTCATGTGATTTCTTCTCATTTAGCAGCATGAAAACATTGAATTTGATGAAGAAAATATTGCAAGCCCAGGCATCAGAACAGACACCATCAGTCTCCTCATGAAAATAGAGCAACTGCAGGCACAACTCAAGTATGAACGGAGATGTAGAATTTTGGCTGAGAGAGAGCTGAGGGAGCTGAAAGGTGAGATTAATTATTTATTGGTAATTATGCTTGAAATAAAACCTGTTTGTATGTATTTTATTGTAATTATAGCCATGGCAGGACTTATTACACATGTTGAGCTTTTCGAGGTTGGTTCTGATATTTTTTAGACCAAAACAACTCGGACAAAGAATAGTGCATTGTAGGTAATGCTTTATTTTTTCATCTGTAATTTAACAATTTGTAAAAAGCCCCCCGGGGGGAAAATTGCTAGTTAGAAATTAGATAATAATATTTTTTTTAATATAATTTTTAACTTTCTAGTTTAATAGTTACGATTGAAGTTCAAAAGTCAGTGCACCGCAGATCATGCAAAAAAATAATGAATTTGTCTACAGGCGAGCACACCTTTAAACACATTTTGATAATTAAGTCTTCAGAAATTACTGGGGGAAATACAAAGTAACAAGTATTTGTCTGTGTTGAAATTGAGCATTTTTTCCATGGACATTTATATTTCCCTCACAACTGGTACTAAATTTCTTTTTTTTCTTTTTTTTTGACTGTTAAAAGTTTCTGTGTGAAGGGTTCTACTAAAACCTACCTGTGCTGTAAACATACCATCTAATCATGTTAATTGCTCTGTGAATAAACTGTAATAAAACTCTGTTTCAGGATTTCTAAAGTGGTTTTGACACTTCTTACAGAGATGAACACTCTGATGATGCAGATGAGGCACACGGCACATGAGCTGCGAGTCACTCTGGATCACGTCCTCCAAGGAGGAGAGGCGTCAGCGACACCGCAGAACTCTCAGGACGAGTCCATCTCGTTCCTGGCCGAGCCCGAGGCAGAGATGAGCGAGGTTCATAACATCCCAGAGGTCAGTGCTCGTCTGTGTCAGATTCAGCCATGCAAACATTTTAATATGTTCATAACTAACCGTTTTCTTTCTTGCTTTCAGGACGACCACAGCTTCTTGTATCTTGCTGAGAATCTTCGAGTACCTAGAAACCTTTATGAGCGCATCGCAGAGATCGCAGACTACAAGAAGTACACGTCGGCACTGCTGATGATACTTTTTGACAGAGAAACGTTGGCCACACACTCCCTGCAGGGCCGGAGGAACACCTTTACTGGAGAAGACTGCCACAAGCCTCAACTCCCACCCGACATCCTGAGAAGTATAATCGGTAAGATACAGAACATTTAGTGTTTCAAGCACACAAGCATTATTTTTAAATGTTCATTATTTATGAAATGAATAAAGCAAATGTCGAGTCAAGTTATTTTTTATCATGCTTCTTCCTTCAGATCATGTGGCGGGCAAGTTCGGCGTCGACAGCAGCCAAATAAAAACTGCAATCCGCACAAAGTTGAATAATGAGGACAAACTATTAAAGAAGAGACTGGGCATGGTTAAAGCTGAAAACAAAGCTATTATTGATCCAGGCTTTTGCCAAGACGCTTCGCTCCTGCCTGAAAACGGAGCAATGAGAAGCGACCCGCAGTTATAACCTTTCAAATCTGCCTTCATTTGTTGCTCATCGTGTCTGATAGAAATGTGTGACAGGTTTTGTAATCCGCCTGTAGTTTATTCATCATTCAAATCTAGTGCTTGAACGTACTTATTTTTTTAACACTTTTTAGAACTCTTGCTTTTTTTACGACTGTCGTTTTTTGTCAAGTGTTAGACAAGTTTAGTGTTTAATTTGGCGACCCATCCGAGACATTGAACAGCACTATAAAAAATTCACGTGTAATCGTCAGTGGTACAAACAAACAAGTGTTCTTATGTAATTTGAGTGGCTCTGAGTAACAAGTCTGTGAAGTCTTCGTCAAACATTTATACTGAACTTTTCAATCAGCCGGCCTTTGTGTGTTTTGAAAGTAGGACATTTGAAAATGTGATAGCAGTGCCATTCTGTTGTTCATCGCAAACTGTGCATTACACCGAGTGATACTGTGTTTCTAGAGTAGTTTTTATGGCAGTTACAAAATACGCTGTAAGTGATAATTAATCTTCCTGCTTCCACTACATCTATAACATCACTTTACTGTTTGTTGTGCTTCCCTATGTAAGGGCCAATAAACGTTTAGAACTGATACCCTTCTGTTGTCTTAACTTAGACCCTTTCTTACATTAGCACAATGAAGTACTGTATATGCTCTCATGGGAATTTGTTTTCCCAGCAACCAACAGATGTCAGCGCTGAGCCCTGTTTCATGCTCTTCTGCCAGAAATGATCAGCTCTCAAAATAGTAAAACTGCTTTAAATGAAGGCTTCTATTAGTTGAAAAAACTCCACAAAAAAAAGATTAACTCTCTTTGAAGAACTGACTTAAAGAAATCCAAACGATACTCGTGTGTGTGTGTATTCTCTGAAGCTCTGGAGAATAGAGGAGCATCTGTAAAGACAGTGCATAGTGGACAGTGTGTGACAGTCAGTGCCACATACTGACTGATGAAAGAGTGAGTGTGTGGGACATGCTTAATGTCAGCGGGTGGCGGTTTGATAGAGTCATCTTGTCTTGAAAGATGTGATTGAACAATCACCAACTGCAGGCTCCTCCCCCTCCCTGCACTCAGCCAGCTGTGCTGTCTCAGTGGACGCAGCATCACCTCTCCGTCAGTGTCAGCTCTCCCTGGGGTGCTTCACAGAGGCTCGTGGGGCTGTTTCTTTGGGAAATCTGCCTCTTTTTTTTCACTTTTTGCATAGCTCATGTAAGGTGGACTAGCACTCTGAAACAACTGAAACAGCACTTGATTTTTATGCTTCTAAAGGATTCAGAGAAGAGTCTTCACCATGATTTGGGAGTACTCTCAACTCTACAGAAACTTTTTGGAGGAGCTGCATCCAGTTTTCAAAATGTAAGAGTTGTTTGGTAAGTTTTTGTGCAAATATGAAAATATGTCATTCTAAAATTAAGCTTTGATAATCAGTGGTGGAAATAAATGAATGTAAAAGCTTTTTTTTAAATTAAAGTTTGATAAATGTATTGGCTCTTATTCCAAATTCCTGGGAGGTTTAGTTTTTAATTATTCCATAATGTATCTCTTATACAGGCCTGTTTGAAGATTACGTTAAAATAAACAATGCTTGAGAATTTCTAATGGACAATAAATGAAAATATGGATATAATACAAAATATTTCTGGTAGGTTTACACGTAAACTTTTGTCAATATGTTTAATTTTTATTTAAAAGGGTACAGTATAAACCATAAATGTCGCCATTTGGTGCACTGTACCAGATTATAGCTCCAAGATAATCCACTCCTGCAGGTCATTGTCAGGTCAAAAAAAGGAAAAATGAAAAAAAACAAAATGTACAGATTAAAAAAATATAGCACTAAAAAGAGACACAAGCTACTGACAAATGCCTGATTGCCAAATAAATAATGTAAGACGATAAGATAGAGTTACGAATATAAACCAAACAGATAAGTGCATGCTACGCATGTTGTACCTGGACAGGAGGCCTGTTGCCACATGTCACTTTCCTTTGAGGAGCAATATGATGGTCTCTACTTTTACAATATCAGCATATATACATCAACATGCTACTAAATACAGTGATAGTAATATACCACAATTCATCCGACATTATTTTTCTGTCTTTTATTCCTCACTGTGGCTAATTATCATCAGAGTCATTCAACATTTTCAACATCTTTAACTTAAACTACATCTGCTGAAACAAATTCTTCTTATTCCAAAAGCCACATTTTAACACTGGATCCTTTAAATATTTAATATCTAACATGTATATATTTTTATTTTAATCTTAAATGGGAAAACACTTGGAATATGTCAACTTGAATGCAATACAATTGGTTATTAACATGATTAAGAAGGTCATAACAAAGAGTGGGATTATGGGGTTTTTCCGTACAGGGTAAAGTACTCTGTAACACGGATTTATGAGGGATTAAAAGACCTGCATAATTCCCCCATGCTCATTATAACGTCGGAAAAAGTACCAACAGAAAGGAACAACTGGAAAGCCGAATCCGAAGCATGTTTTGCTGTTGCATGAAAGGTTTTCAGAGGCCTGACTAAACTGGGATGACTAGAGGCTGCAAATGATCCTCCTCTCCAGGAGTGAAACGTGGACCTAAAGGATGTAGCGTATGCTGCAACTGGAACATGATGAAAAACGAGGACACCCTTACATAATGTGCATGAGAATGTACATGCACTAGTCCTTCCTGGGGATAAATCTCACTGCAAATGTGGCATGCCAATAGCTGTCCACCAGAGAAGATTACAGCAGGGGGAAAGCATCAGTGGATCACTGGCAGTGAGTGAGCACATGTATTTAGGACACAGCATCCTCCACAGTCGAACGTTTGAAACCTGATTATAGTTATCAGCACAAGATGGAAGATACATGTATGGAGGCACATTAATGAAAGAAGAGAAGCTGTTATAGTGTCAAGAAGACGCTTGTACATTTTCTAGATTTTGTACAATTTAAATGTCCAGTAAATATATATCTAGGCATTGCTTTCTGGTTGTTTTTCATGAGAAACAACAGAATGATCAGAGGTCAAACCTGTCCCGGTGAGAGGTTTCCTCTCTGATGGTGCGGTGCAGGGTGACACTGAACACATACTAATCAATGCAGTCAGTTCCCTGCAGCTGGGCTAAAACAAGCACACTCATTATCTTTCATTTCAAAAGGATGGGGACGGATGGAGGAGAGACAGGGTGTCCTCCATGAATTATTCCTATTGATCATGTCCCGCCCTCACGTAAAGAGAGAGAGAGAGAGAGAGAGAGAGAGAGAGAGAGAGAGCATCCCTTCTTAATTATTCTCACAAACAGTTATTGATCAACATGCCAATAAGTTTAAGGAATGAACTGTATGTGTGTGTTCTCTTGAAGGCTGTGCAGCTGCAGTGAGGATTTCTGGATGTTTGTAGTTAATATCAGGCGTTATGAGTTGAATGAGTTATAATGAATAAAATGCAGATTTTTGCAGCATGCAGAGCTTTCAAAAATGCAGACATTCACCTGGCACGAAATATCTAAAAAAAGATGAAAATGTTTGCATCATGGGAAATGTAGTATCCAACATTTTTGGAGCTAAAAAGATTTCCTGGCCATGAATGCTTTGATTCAGGCTGTTCTCATTTACGGTTTGTACTCTATGAAAGTTAAGGCACCGTCATTTGTAAATAAGCCACAGAGCTGTGAGCCAGCTTTTCAAGATACATATTGACGTTTGTTGTAAGATGCAATCTCAAGTGGCCATAGCAGCTCATACTGAAAAGTCAGTTTAGGGCGTTTAGGCCAAACAAACCTCCGACTGACCCAAGAGGCCGGCGTTTGTCTGCTGTTTGAGACCTAAAGTCAATCATGTTATTTTAAGGAAACCTATTTATTGTCATCTGTACATAGACATGCCACATTCATTCAATACGTAACCTTCTACATCAATTATCACCTAACCTCAACCATGTATTTTTAAACCTAACCTAACTTAAATCATTATTTTTCAAATGTAAACAACATATTTAAAACAGCAATCATGCAACCATTTCATATTGTTTAATAGAAGAGTCGTATTTTGTAAAATAGCGTTTAACAGCTCAAGAGTTGGTGGAGACCAAAGACAGAAAAAAAAGAGAGTGGATATTGGCCTTACAGACCATTCAGTCTCATAAAAATGTATTTCCCAGACAACAAAAGTACATGTTTAAATGTAATTTTTCGGACACAGGGTTATAGAGACATAAATAAGACTCCAAATGAATGCTGACGTAAGTGATGGACGTTTAAAAGGAATCTGTTTAACGACATGTTAACCATACCAACATAAAAAGAGATAAGACGTCAGTGTTGTGTTCACAACCTGTTTCTGTTGCTCCCAAGTGGCTAAATCATTTGCTGTAATGCACTTTTTTTTCTCCAACACAGGAGTGAAGAGTTTCATTTGATGTTTGAAGGATTCATCGGCCTCATTACTGAACGATGGGGGAGTCTGGAACACAGAAGTATACTTTAACTTTGAAACCTTTACTATGAATCATGGAGGAAAACAGTTCATTTCTGAACTCTGAGTACAATGACAGCACCACCGTTTGGGCACCGATGCCCTCAGCTCCCAGCAGACAGCTGGGCACCCTCCCCAGCCCGCAGACACGCTTCAAGGACCTGACAGGGATATTTTTCATGGTGACCCTGAATGTTCTGGCACTTCTTGCCAACACTGCTGTTCTGGTCGTTGTCATAAAAGCTCCTCATCTCAGGAAATTCACCTTCGTGTGCCACCTGTGTGCAGTGGACCTGCTGTGTGCCATCCTGCTCATGCCTCTTGGGATTGTGTCCAACTCTTCGTACTTTGCTGGCGTTGTGTTCACTGTACTTGAGTGCCAAGTCTACGTCTTCCTCAATGTAATCCTCATAGCTGCCTCCATCTTCACCATCACAGCCATCAGTGTGGAGCGTTACTACTACATCGTCCACCCCATGCGCTACGAGGTCAAGATGACGCTGAAGCTGACTGCGGCTGTGATAGTGATGGTGTGGGTGGCCTCTGCCGTGCTGGGCTTGTCCACGGTGTTCGGGTGGCCGTCCTACAGCAGCCTGAGCTCCATCAATGCTGCACACTGCTCGCTGCACTGGAGTCACAGCGACCACAGACGAGTCTTCTCCATGTTCTTCAGTGTCACCTGTTTCTGCCTGCCTGCTGTAGTGATTTTTGCTGTCTACTGTAATGTGTACAAAGTGGCCCGGGTGGCCGCCCGCCAGCACGGGCCACTGCCCCTGTGGACAAACAGTCAATTAAAGCATCGATCTGACTCAATAAACAGCCAGACTACCATCATCACCACCCGCAACGCCCCACGCAGGATTATCCGTGACCGGCCTTTTGGTGGAGGGAAAGCCGCTCTCACTCTGGTGGTTATTGTCGGCCAGTTTCTGATCTGCTGGCTGCCTTACTTTGCCTTTCACCTCCATTTGACACTTGACGCAACCCCCACAATTCCTGTTGACCTGGAGGAAACGGTCACCTGGCTGGCCTACTCCTCATTTGCTATCAACCCGTTTTTTTACGGGCTTCTTAACCGGCAGATCAGGGAGGAACTTTGTAAGCTGAGGCGATGCTACTCAGCCCGGCCAGTGGAGCTGGCCATCTCAAGCCACGAGGGCTCGGGCAACGAGAACTTCCTGCAGTTCCTCCACAGGACCAGCTGCACTGTAGACACACGTGCAAGCTTTGCCACATCCAGTCCTAGAAGCACTCTGGATCAAACTGGGCAGACTGGTTTCAGGATACCAGGACAGATTCCAGAGGAGTTCAGTTAGATTTACCTCAGGACTATTACTGCTAAAAAAGAAAAAGTGATTCGTGGTACTAAATGTCTGCAGTATGTCTGTAAACTGTATTTGTATCCAGTGAAAGCTAAAAAAATAGCAGCAAGAAAGTAATAGGAGTAAAGCAAATATGAGATCTGATCTTTTTCTTTTATCTATAATGAAATACTGCAACAGAAAACTAACAGACATTATTTCTTGAATTACTGTTTGTAAAACTAGTAGCGATAAAGTTACTAATCTCACACAGGGCCCTTTGTTTTTGCTGGCATTTAAAACAAAGTTACTTTTCATTTTCTTAATTATTTATTTGATCTTTTTTAAAGGTAAGGAAGATGAACGTGAAATTCTACTTGAACAGTAAGTCAGGACAATATAATCAGTCTGCACATTTACAGGTACAAACCATCTCAGAAATGAGGGTTCATTTTCTTACTTTCAAGTTCTTACTTTTTTACATGAGGTATCAATAGATCAGCAATATTCTTTGTATAAGTAATTCAGTGTTGTTTTGTATTTATGTTGCAGGAATCTGTGTGAACTTTATTTATTGTACTCGAAGTGGAGACACATCAATTTCTGTTAAAATTGTATTTTTTCTTACTGCTTTAAATGTGCAAATAAACACTGGGTATTTTCATCATTTATGTAGGTCTTACTAAGCATTTAATATGAATTAACAGTATGACTAAGCAATCTGTAAAAGGAGCTCACTGATCTCTTCTTCACTGACTAAATGCATCTGAGCAAGACAGTTAAACCCTCACGAGTGGCCAGTCAGTCTTAAAAAAGGGGTCATTTTTATAACAATTTTACATTTTCTGAGAGCAGAGAATAATTTACTCCACTGTGTTCATTTATCATCATTAATCTCACAGGGACAGTCTGTAACAGTGACGGGTCAGCTGGGTGATCAGGCTGTCCTGTAAGCATGAGATCAACAGCCAGACGCCACATTAAAAGTCCATCACGTGTCCCTCAAAGTATCCTTGAGCTCAGTCTCTGTAAGTCCCTTTGGAGAAGTGTGCCAGCTAAATGCTCTCAAAAGTAAAAGTGAACTTCCTATCTCCCTCTGTCATCATAAAAAAAAAAGCACTAAAACAGCCATCTGCATTTGTAAGATGATACCTGCATGAGCACCTTCTGTGTGTTTGAGATTTTATCTTCACGCAGAAAAGCTTTTTCTCTGGATCCTGACCTCCGTGTCATCCATGTGTCCATTTAAAGCCTTTGACTAAGACTGAACACATCGTTATATAAGGACAAAATGCCATTTCATAACACCAGAAGTGAATATCTCTAATACCCTCTTAATATGTGTACACCAGTAGACCAACAACTGTTTTTCCCCCTATACATTTATCTATTAATATATGACCTACTTACACCACAATGATGGTATATATAGTTTGTTTTCTCCACAGGTCAGTTAATGAAGACAGATGATAAAATGTTCTGGGGTAAAAATTTTGCAGCCTCACACAGATTAGACTTTAGGGATATAATTAGATAGACATGCTGATAAAGGGCGATAAATCATGCTGAGCTAAATTTCCCCTAACCCTGTAAACAGCCTTTAAGAATTATGAGCACAAATTAGCTGACTTAATAGAGAAAAGTGTAAAAAATAACCCTTGTCTTAGTGAGATATAACAACAACAAAAGACGTCTCGTAAACATACCGAAAAACTGAAAATGAGGAGGTTATTTATGGACATGTGGATGTGTTAAAAGCAAGATAACACAGTTCCATGATATGCTTCCTGGCTGTAAACACATTGACATAAGTGCTGCTGAGTACCAATGCAGCCTGCACACCAAGTACAGCCAAATATTGTTATCAAAGCCAATGTCATAAAACAAGAAGCCAAGAACAAGCAGTGATGTACGCACATACAGTTTAACCAGAGATATGACACAGGAAGACATTGTGCACATATAATAATCTCACACACATACTGTACATGTTATCATTGTCACCACAATCAAAGAAAGAAGAGATATTACTGATCTTTCTATACAGGTTAAAGGTTTTAACTACATTCTTGAAGAGAACATATTATGCTTATTTTCAGGTTATATTTGGGGTTTATTCTACAACATGTTTGCATTTTAATGTTTAAAATATGTTACATAGATACATTTTTTCCTGCTGTCTGTCAAAATATACCTGCCTACAACATGCCTACTTTACTACAAAACACACCAACTTTAAAAAATGCACATTCCCTAAGATAACGTTGTTTACACCATAGCTATTTTAATCTAAATCTTGATCTTTTCCTAATCCTAACCAAGTAGTTTGGAGGCCTAAACCAAAAAAAACAAAACCCTTTTCTGTGCACCTGCAGATAGACATATTTCCACCTCTAAAACTCATGCTGTGCAACTAAAATACTATTCAAACCAGCAATGCTTTCTTTCAAATGGTTGTAATATAGCAACAGTTGCAAAGGTACACAAATATGTTTGGTACAATTTTTGGGAATGTGTGTAAAATGATGCACACAAAATTATTTATATTATTATATTTCCATTCGATATGGTGTTGCAGACTGTGAAAACATAGTCTTGGGTTAAATAATGATCATCAGAGAGACTCAGAGAGGGAATAGATTATTTTATCCACTATTAAAGTCACTTGAAGAGAGAATTTAAGAACATTAGATGTTAGAGGATAAGAAACGGGTTCAAGAAATACAAAGAATAGTTTGTATTGCATAAGAAATCTTTTTAATATGATAAACTGTATGTATTATGTAATACAGTGACATGAAAAAAGATAATAATACACCTCAAAGAGCTTGTTTCATCACCCAGCTTCCAACGCATGTGATCCAGTCTAATGAATATTGGAGCAGTCTTCATAAGTTGCTAATTAAAGTGAAGGACCTTCTATCTCTTTTATTCAATCAGGACAATCACATCAATTGTACATCTCTTTTAGCGAAGCATGTTGTAGATCAAACGCGAGACCACTCTCTATAGAAAATGAGAATTCGTGTGGTTTGTTATTCGCCGGTCCTTAACGGTAAACCTGAAAGGACCTGATGTTCTTCTGCGTGCTGCACCATAGCGCCGTCTGTTTGCCTGTGATAATGAGAGAGCCACTCCTGTAGAATCAAAGGGAGGAGATGTGATTGATGGGGCTGTCTGACAGAGTGAAACACATTATTTCATCAGGCTTTCCCTTAAACAGTAACAGCATGACTTCTGTCAGAACTGCATGTACACATAAAACATGACAGCTGCTCAGCCGAAGAGCTTCACACAGCACAACCTCATGTCCATTAAGGACCAAAGCCAGGCTGAGGCACATGTCATATTACAGGCCCTCTGAGAAGCACTCCTGACAGGAATACGTAACATTTTGGGAAATTGGCAAAACCCTTTTTTTGCACTCTTGCTTAGAATAATGCTGCCTTCAAATGGAAACATGTTCAAGGAAGTTAATACGAGCACATGTGGTAATCAGGTTCGTGTGAGTGGAAATTTTCTTAAGGCCCAGAGGTGACGTTTTCAGAAATTGTAGAGGCCATGGAAGCTCATTTTCCAGTGGATATAGAGCAAATACTCATTCCAACTCATCTCCTACCGACGTTTTGTCACTCTGATATCGACGCGCGCAAGAACCGCTTTGGAACCCCCTTAACATGCAACAAGTGACTTTTCAAAATAAACTTGGTGAAAATGCTTAACTTTATATAAAAAAAACAACAACAAAAAAACAGTTGACTAGAATCAGGGTAAATCCTCTTATCTATAACTGTAACACTCATCGAGAGTAAATAAGCATATTTCCCCTATATGTTGAGCTATTCTTTTAACACTAAAACCTGAAGCTTTGTTTCTTTATTGTTCTTTTCTTCTGCGCTTTTGTGTGGCAAACATTAATACAAGCAAACTGTGATAAAATGTGATGTTTTACTGCATCCAGTTGTGTTAGTTATTAGAGGGGGGTTTGTAAAGATAATCCAGTGCTTAAAATAAAAACATTTCCCTGTTTTTTTCCCTGCTGTGGTGTTAAATGGGAAGCACTTATTTGGTGATTACGTTGTTAACTAGGCAGCAAATAATCAGTCTGACCTGTTGTACTAAAAACATCTGGACTGACAGGTGCTGAGCAGGAAGACTGTCTGACCTCCCTCATGCCCCAAATAAGCTGCTTCTGTCAGGCACACAGGGACTGAACTGAGGTTAGAGTTAAATTAAAGCACTAGTTTAAGTAGAAACACATTTCCTCCATTCATTGATATGAATAGAATTAATACGCTTCTGTTGGTTTGTGGTCTGAGGCAGCAG
>CAFUXE010000793.1:483800-599159 GCA_903364295.1 Serranus cabrilla | reverse complement strand
CACACGCAAACACACTCACACTCTCCGCTGACCTCACCTGTGCAGCCACGGTCACAAACAAACCCCATCTGGCAAGGTGTGCAGTCCATTAGCATACCATCGTCTCTGCGGCGCGGACAGGAAACTCTCTGTCATCAATACACGGTGTTCTCTCGCTCGGCCTCCATCCAGCAAGCAGAAATTGTCATTACCATGGAGACTGTGGCTGTAGCTCACTCATGTTTCCACTCTGCAGATGTACAGTTTGTTATGCACTTTGTAGCAGTTTGTTATGTGCAGTTATTGTTGGATTTATTAATAGTGCAGTAACCAACCTGCAGCTGTACGGGGTCGTTATGTGGTGAAGACGATAATGAGAAGGCTTTGAGATGAAAGTCTGGTGGATGATAATGTCTTGCTGTGGATTCATAGCTGACCTATTAATAGCAGAGAGGATGATTGGTTAATGGGTCCAAAGGTTGACAGAAGTGAAAGGTTTTTTCTTAAAAGCGTGTTGCGAAATAAAGCAACTCTACAGCAGACAGAGAGCGGAGACCAGAGAATGCTCTTCATCCCCGGCCTCCAGGAGGAAGTGGTGAAGCCATATATCTGCTTCCAAACTGTGGTTGATGCTATTAAAATGATCCTTACAGCTGAATAATTAACCTGCTTCTGTAAGGGGCAGCATGAAAATGACCAAAAAGATTTTTTAAAAAAAGATGGAAAGAAATCTAAGGAAAGTATATCCGGGTCAGTTCCAATCCAGGCAACATAAAAGACTAATTAAAAACCTAATGGAGACGGAAAAAAAGATAAATTAATCTTTGAAAGTATGAATAAACATTATCATTAAGACTGATTTGTCAGCGGTGCATTTGGCCTTGATTTCACCCCGAACAAGTTGGATGTAAACTTTTTAACAAAGGAGCACTAAAAAATTTTCAAGATCCTAAAAAGACAATACAGCTTAAACAAAATGATTTTATATTTCTTCAAGCATGACGCATGTAAAGAGTTCTATGTTAAAGAGGCAAAAGGCATTCAAAAATGATTTGTCTATTATTATTGCAAATATTAATAAGCACCTATGGAGAGAACTCAGGACTCACAATAATTGCCAGACTATATAGATGAAGTCAAGAGATCAAATGAGCAAACACAACTTTCGATTCTGAAGCCTGAATTCCAGTGGCAGATATTAAGCTCAGCCTCACTGAGGGTGTTTTTTTTTTTATCACACCAGCTCTAAAGCTGCACCACTCAGGCCCCTCCAGCTGCTGGAGCAACCACAGCTCCCAGGAAGACAATCTTTATCATTTGTTCTGGGCTTGTCCAAAAGTACTTTTGTCCAGTGTAAAATCCACACGGAATGAGTGACTATATTTAGGACAACAGTTACCTTGAAGTGGCCTGATCTAAAATTTGAAAAGAGCAAATAAACGTCCTTAAACGGCTTTGGGTTAAAAACTGTTTTTGATTAAACGAGCAATACGGTAAATTGCCATCTCATTGTTGCATACTTACTTGCAATAATCTGCACTAGAGTGGAGCACATCTGATCCCTTTGAGGAAGAGACTTTCCATCACAGGCCAGAGGGAGGCAGCATTGTCTCGACATTCAACCGTTTGGCTTCCACAAGGCACTTCAACTAAATTCAATGAGACTTGGAAATACATTAAAAGGTCTAGAATTAGTAAGGCAAGGAAACCTGTGTCACTGAATTTTCCATTTGGAAGTCTGTCAACATTTGTTTTAACCTGTATTTGCTCTCATGCGTACAGATTTGTCTTGTGTTATCTGTGTGATCGCACTCCCAGCAGGGTGTATCAGTGTTTACAGAGCCATCTCCATGCTTACAGTATTTATATCCCACCCCATCCTTCCTATCCCTCCCACAGCACGGGAAAATGATCTTGACTTGAAAGACCATCTGCAAATACCAGCCAGGGCACCGTAATGTTCCCAATATAACCTCGCTGCAGCAGCCAGCTGAAGGGTTTGGTCAGTCCGAGCTGCACGGGGAGTGACAGGCACTAACTCTCCAGATTGCGTTTTCTTCATGTGTTTGGGTGGACACCATGATGAAAGGACACGATTCAGAGGAAGTGGAGATTGACTTGGAGGACTCCAGTGACCCTGATGAATATGATAATGGGGAGGAACCTGAGACGCTGTGGAGGGCCCCTCCTGCTCTGGAAGAGGAGGAAAACATTCATACGTCCACGCTGGTGGAAATCAGTGACACCAAGCCTCTGATTAATGTCAGAGACCCCCGCGGGATCAATGACTGTCTAAAGGTATTACATACTTGTGCACTAGCTCTGTTGAAGCCTGTCTTATTGAGGCTTTGTGCATCTGATGTCTCGTGTCGAAGCAGGAGACTCTTTGGCTGGTTGCACTGCCCTCCAGTGGATGTAATGTTTTCCTAATCCAACAGGAGCACGACTTGTTGGTTCACCTCTGTAGCACCAGCTCCACTTTCTCTTTGTGTCTCCAGGTGACGTTTGAGGATGTGATTGCAGAGCCGGTGTCAGTGCGCAGCGGGGACAGAGTGTGGTTCTGGAGTAACGCTCTGTTTGAGGTGTCTCGGGTTTGGATCTACAGGATAGTCACAGTGCTTCTGGCCATTCCCATTTCAATAATCTCCGGTCTCCTCTTCGCCATCCTCAGCTGCTTCCACATCTGGTAGGTTCAGATTATGCCTTAGAGGACATATTAAAAAAATAGTCTTCAAATGTATATTTACATGTTAATTTCAACACATTGTTTACAGAAGATATTAACTAAAACAAGCCACTGATGCACTGACCTGCTAGAAGAACCTGTAGGATAAAAACCCTATAGAACAGGTTTGATGACAGAGTGCTAATTTAAGGCTGAACAGAAATACTTAATTTAGAAAAGAGAAAAAAAATGAATCTACTGACTTTAAAGCTTCACGAGAAGCTTTAAAGTCTGATTATAGAAGCATCATTTTAAAAACTTTCGTTATGCAGTTTGAGAATAAAGTTGAAATGTTGAGAATAAAGCCAATTTTTTAATTTAGTAAAGTTGGAAAGATTCAGATCCATTTTTCCAGGGTCAATAAGTCATCATAAGAACATTGTTTCGGAGAAATAGCACGTCTATCTGAACAGTTAGGTAAACCGCAAGAGATTTTCATCAGTGTCATAAAATGAGCAAGAACCACAATATTTAAGGGTTTAATAGTACTAAAATCCCTTGACACATAAACAAGCTATTCATGTAAGTAGGCTACTACAACTACTTTTTGGGGAAAATTAGCTTTTATGTCATTTATGTGAATGTTTTAGACATATATTAGATGTATTGAGGAAAACCAGGTTGTAGCTTGCGGTCTACTTTACTTACTTCAAACACAACAATTTTTTGACACGTTTCGACATTTCAGCTTTTTTGCTCCAGGTGCATAATGACAGTTTCTTTTTTCCTCCTCTATACTTTTTTTTAGCTCCCACTTGACCCCAATCCTCTTCCGTATAGTGCGTGTTTCATCAATAAGAAATAAGTTGAAATGTTGTGCTGTGGATAAAAAAAAAATGTAAAGTGGCTGGAGAGAACTAAGAAGGTTCATGTCCTGGTTCAACCCAAAGTAAATAAATAATAAAATTAAGTATAAAATCCCTTGGGGGTTTGGGGGAAGTAAAAGATTTGATCTCTGTTGAATGCCAAAACATTTTCCTTTCAGCAATTTGATGGATTTTACCGTAATCCTTGGGTTTCTCTCTGTGACAGGATGGTTGGTCCGTGTAGCCAGTGTATCCTCATCGGCACGCGCTGGCTGCAGAGCCTGTGGAGCATCGTGCTGGACGTCATTGTTCGCCCCTTTCTCACGAGTGCTGGGCGGTGCTGTGGTGGCTTCAGCATTCACCTGGCCAAAGAATGAGACTCACACCTGCAGACTGGGATTGCTTATCATGTGCACCGGTGTTCTCGTGGACTGAGCTGAAGCGGGCATTGATATTTCATAAAATAAAGTGTTTATAATATGTTTTCCATAGAAAAGATTGCTCAAAGTCCAACATCATCTGCTGAAAGTGTTAATGAATATACAATACATATCATTATATTTGAGAGAAGGCAGACATCTCTACAGCTGATAAATCTAACACCAGAACAATCTAGATTGATAAACAGAGCTCCAGGTAAGAGGAAAAATGTGTATTTTTAAATTTGAAGTCATTCATTTGAAGAAAACGAGACTGATTTTGTTAGTCATGCAGTAGTTTGAGGTATCTTCAATTTTTTTATCATTATTTTTTATGCAGATTGAGTGTTGTATCATATATTTAAGTTCAGATAATGTTAACTGCAGTGTAGAGTTTAAGATCGAGAAACAAAAATATACAGGATGGTTCTAATCTTACTTGTAGACATAAGATTCAAGGAGCACATGGCAGTAAAAGAGATTTACCTGTTACTGATTTCTAGGTTTTACAATTTAATAACATCTGTAAATCTATTCATACAACTGTTTTAAGCCTGGAAGGAAACGTCTGAGTATTAATTACTTCTTTTTTTTTCTTAGTAGATGAGAATGGAAATTAATTAAACATTCTACTTGCTGTTACCAAAGATGATGCACTTTTTGTGCAGTATGGCACCTTCTTAGGGCAGCATGAATAGCAAGAAGAGCCTGTTTCCCTCGCTGAGAAAAACTCAAAAGAATTGACAGTGCTAGTGTGTGTGTGTGTGTGTGTGTGTGTGTGTCTATACTGAATCAGCAGTGCTTTCTGTGTCAGTCATCACAGCTGCCTGCTGGCATTCCTGGATGAAAAATCACTGAGTGTCATTTCAGTTCATAAACTGCCACCTCCCTGTTCCCATGGACCACGGCTGAAGGGAACAGTCAGCATGATGATCAGGGAGACACCGGGGAGCAGGGACGTGCACAGACGTTTTGAGGGGGCTGTTGCTCTAACTGGAAAAAGCACAAACGGGTTCATGTGATGGCATGATATATTGCATGGCATGATGCGAAAATTAAAAACTGAGGTAATTTTTTTTAATCTAACTTTTTAATTAATAGGCAACTTGAATTTTGCAACCAAAACCGCGGAAAAAAACCTAATTTGTTTGTATTTTCCTTCAAGAAACAGCTCAGCCAAAGAGGACAAATAGGCTGTTGTCAGGGAGACTTCAGCCCGGCTGTATGCACGTCGCTGCCAGAGTGACATGTTCATATATTACTGGGCAGATGGAACTTTAATTTCTTGATTGAAGATCATTTGACTACTATTATTATTTAGTGTCAAGTCCATTTTGAGGACTTTCTGTTAAGAGGAAAAAAAAGAAAGAAAATGTTGCGAAATGCAAAAATGATTGCTGCAGACAATCAAACTAATCAATTTAATTTCTCTGATTAATGGTGTGCTATCAATTCAGCTGGTTAAATAAATATATTTTGTATTAATAATCTCAATCTGCAAAGGAAATAAAGCTGTAAAATAAATGTAGTCAAAGACAAAGCACAATATTCACCTCCAAAATGTCGTTGAAAAAAATGGAAACAGACTAAAACACCTCTAGATCAAAGAACAGATTTCAATAAATGTTCATGGCTACATTCCACCACTGATAATCTCTTTTACTTAATATGCCAGGAAGATTCAAATAGTGCTGACTTTCTTTTTAAAGTTTTAAAGTCATGAATGAAAACAGAATGCCGGGGTTGTTACCTAGCAACAGCAGCGGTTATTGTTTGTAAGAGACCAAATTGTTTTGATTCAGTTATTACTGATAACTTATGTCACTTTTAAGGACATTTTTCAGAGGGAAACGTTTCTGTCATTGTGTTTAGCTCCATGTCACAACTAGAAATGTGGAGACTTTTGGTGAAACAGCGACTGAAAGAAGCTGCTGAAGACATTTTGGGGCTGTTTGAGCAAACAATAGCAGGTTATGAGGAGGAACTATCTGGTTTGGAAGAAAATGAGAGAAAACACCAACAGCAGGATGCGGTTTTCAACCCTGAAGTTCAAATACACGGATCAGGTTTGTACATTTTTTAATTTTACTCTCAGACTTCATAGTAATTGTATGGATTTTAGTCACACTTTAATCACAGTGCTCCAGTGTTAATTGTAGTTAGAGTTTTAAATCAACATTTGAAACCATTTGATCTGATTTTAGTGATACACTTTTTTGTTTGTTGCTTTTTTGCAGTTCTTCAAAATATTGTAGCTATAATTTTTGATGCATTAAAATTTAATTTTGCAGCTGATAAAGGTGAAACTGAAACTGATTCTAACTCCTTCAACATTTTGAGAGCCCTCATCTTTGAACTTTGTCTTCATTTTCATTTCAATTACACACCTGTAAAGTTCTGTGTGTGTGTTTCAGTGTTTCCTGCAGATGTTCCCCCTGAGTCCAGCCCCAGTCTGGACCAGCTGAACACAGAGACCCTATACATCAAAGAGGAACAGGAGGAACTCTGGATCAGTGAGGAGGGAGAGCAGCTTCAAGAGCTGGAGGAGTCGGATTTCACTGAGAGTAAAGTCAAGAAAGAGAAACCTGAGTCCTCAAAGCCTCATCGAAGCCAAGATGAGGAGAGCGGAGAGCCTGCAGCCAGCAGCGTAGCTCCACACATGGAAACAGAAGCTGATGGAGCAGACTGCAGAGGATTCGAAGCAGCCAGGAGTTCAGACCCACATCATCAGCCATCATCAGTAATACCAGAGAATCTTCTGAGTTGCAGTATTTGCAAGAAAAGATTTGACTACAAGAGCCATCTGCAGGTGCATATGAGAAGCCACACAGGAGAGAGACCATTTGGTTGCACTCGTTGTGAGAAAAGATTTAGCTTCAATATTGGTCTAACAAGACACATGAGAAGCCACACAGGAGAGAAACCATTTGGTTGCACTCTTTGTGAGAAAAGATTTAGCCAGAGCTGCAGTCTAACATCACACATGATGATCCATACAGGAGAGAAACCATTTGGTTGCACTCTTTGTGAGAAAAGATTTAGCCAGAGCAGCAACCTAAAAACACACATGAGAGTCCACAAGACAGAAACCATATTTGAAGAACCATAAATGCATGTGTGTTATAGAGAGAATCACAGTTACTTATACTGTGAAGCTGCTGCTGAACTACAGTAACAGTTTATTAAATTTGCCACAGTTCATAGCTAAAAGTTTCACAATTGTACAATTCAAAATAAATACTCCGTCCCTGTGATTTCTGGTGTTTTTCATCATGGCTTTCTGTTAAACGGTGTTGCTCTATGATGACAGTTTGAGTGTAAAATTCAAATCTACTGCATCAAGTTTAAAGAGTAAAAGCTGTATAATGTGCAGCTGTCATATTAGAAATCAACAGTACAGATGTTGAGAGCGCACTGAGTGATTAAATAAATATATTAACTTGTCTTCAAACCAGTTACCAATTTTGATCAGGGCTTCAGGCTCTGTTGAGACATTTTCCTGATGACTTGTTTGTCTCGACTGCCAATTTAATTGTCTATAAGCCAGAATTGTTGTCATTTAGTTAATTATGGTCCCAAAACCGAAAATTGTGGTATCAAAACGGTAGTGGGTAACGTCACAAAGACTATGTCAACTTTTGCAAATACAGCATAATGGTCATGATATTGATATCAGAAAAATATTCCTACTACCTTCAACTACCTAAGAGTATTCATCCAGCATTTATGCATTCACACACACAGAAAACTCATATTCACTTGATCTCCATGCCAAATTTCAATGATTGGGGAAAGTTTTGTGAAACAACAACCGACAGACATATAAACTGAAGCAAATTCAGTTTTAAAATCTGACAGATGATATAGAAATTGTAAGGGCTCAGAAAAGGCCACAGAGGTGCAATATTAAGTTGTAGTTTTTCCTTATTGGTCTACATTTTGAGTTGATTTAGTGTCTATCACTGGTTTGAATTTAAATTCTGTTGTCCGTACTTTTTAGAAAATGAATTACAGAAACATCTGAAAATAGTCAAACCATTATATTCAGTCGTTTTGCTCTATCTTCGTGTGAGCCAAACCTTTAATAAAAATTGTCTGGAGTACAATATGAATGGTTCCTTGCAGTAAAAAAAAATCCTCCTGCATCAGTACATTTTGAGGCTGAGCCAAATATTGACTTTAATGACAATTATTAAAACTGTATGTGAAAGAAAGCTGCTCCCCTTGGATGTTACACTGAACCACAATGCTTTGTTTTACAACCTTGCAGGACATATTTAGTGCCATACATTTTAAAACACACCTAAAAAGCCAAGAATGCACGTTATCTGATCCAGATACTGACATTCTCCATATGTTGCATATATTCAGCTGGCATATTGCCTCAAAAACTGCAGCAAAAGAAAGAGAGCAGGAATAAATCAGATTATCTGTTGGAGTAATCAGTGTGGCCACAAGGGGGAGGCAGTCTTCTGGTTTGATCCCAGCTGAAGCGATTGTGCCCAGCGTGCTCCCAAACAACAACCACCTAGAAAGGAAAAATTGGAAATGATAAAACATGAAGACACACATGAGGAGCAGTGGAGACTACTTACAAAGTGAATTTTCTATTACATCATGAAACACAAACACTGTTTGATCTGTAGCACTGGAAAGTCTGATGTCAAAGTCAACATCTTGTTGCAAAATTGCTGATGATTTTTGATGTGTTCTTACAGTAGAGATATCTGGATTAAGCCAGATCTCAGTAATATTCCTAATATTCATGCATATAAACATTTAGATTTAACCATCCATGTAATACAACAATATGACAATAAAATGCTCATTAACAAAGTAATGCTGCCTATCACAGTGACTTAATTGGTGCTCATATTTTGGTATCTGCCAGACTCCTTACCTTTTTAAAATGCAGTTAGGGACTAGCTTTGTTTAGTGTCCTTGTGCAACATGTTTACACATAATAGTTGTGATACACAGATAAGATTTGAGGTCAACATCTGCTGGAACAAGACTTTAAGGTTCAAGATTAAACAATAGAAGGACATTAACAACTTTGTAAAATGCTGGTTGTTCATACAGAAGGACAGGTGATAAAGCAGACCGTGTAAGAGGAATATAAGATTTGCAGGTACAAAGGGAATCCAAAAAGTAAGTGGTGTCCTAGGAAAGCCGAGGGCACAAATCCACAGACATTTAGCTGGTGCACAACATCACATTTTATACACTCTTGACACAAAGACATTAAAGGTACAATTTGTAGGATTTGGCCAGATTTTTAGTTTAAAACAATCATAAAAATAACGGTCAGAAAGTGGGAATAAGTGACAGTGTTGAAGTTGTGTTGTGTGTGCAGAGATACCTACTGAAATTAGCATGCTAACCAGCTAGCTCAAGCCTGTCCTGACTTGTATTACCCACTTATGCCTTGAAAGGCGATAGTGAGTCACTATAGTGTCCAGTCTGCCCTCAGAGAGGAAGGAAAAGTAGATGTAGCTACCTGTACAGGCAGCTTCTTCTTGCCTGCACCCGCTCTCTATTCAACAAGCTGGAACATGAGACTGTGGATGATGTCCAATACACAGACAGCTGTGTATTGGACATATGAGAGACCAGGCTGCATGAAAACATCCCACAATTCGCTTAGCCGTGGAGCTGGCAGGTCGCATTATCTTAACACCCAACTCTGCATCACTTCCATCTGTGACTCTTCTCTGCCGAGCTGTTGCTCTCTCTGCCTCTGCTGAGCAGGTGACCTCTGCTGGGAAGACTCCAATGCAACAGGCTCTTAAACACAGACTGCTGGCCTGGGTCAGTTAGGATATAGGTCTGAATTTAAGTTTGAAAAGTTCACGAGAAGACTGTTATGTCTGCATTTAGTATGTCATGCAATACTCAAACACAAATTAGAAATTGCACCTCTAAAGTTTGCTCTTTGTTATCACTAAGTGCAGGTCTGAACAGAAGCTTTATATTGTCTATTTCGCTCAATTTGAAAAAAACAAAACAATGTTGCCATGGCCACTGCAGTGCCACTGCAGATGTTTAAATGCCTGAAATTGGAGACTTGCATGATTGCCGGATTGCTTGACTACAGGAAGCCTGGATGGCTTTCAGCTGGCTCTTCAGTGTCCCAGTCCCCCTGTGCTGGATGTGTGTGTGAGGCTCCTCTGGCTGCTGGTGTTCTTGATGACGCAGGTGGAGGGGTTGCTCTTGTGCCTGCACTGTCGATCGCAGCTGCAGGAGGAGGCTGTCAGGTACTGTCTACAGCAGCAGAAGAAGCACTGCGTCAGGTCGTGGAACAGGTGACCAGCAAAGAACATGTAGATCCAGGGGTTACAGCAGCTGTTGAGACTTGCCAGCAACATGGCGATGATGAAGGCCATGTCTACAGAGACAGACAGAGAACATGTGATTGATATTTTTAGATTGTAAATGTAGTTTGAGTCAAACGAGAATTTTCCCAAACAAACAGATTTTCCTGCTTTTTGAGTTACATTAGCGAACAACATTTTTTTTCTTTTTTTTTTAAGGAAACATTTTATATCTTTGCCAAACTCACAAGGATGGAAGTCCTTCAGTTGACTCATAGGCAGGGTAGAGAAGTCAGAAAGGACTAAAACATTATTGCTTTTGGTCTTTTTTTAAATCACATATATTGGATCTGTTCCTTGACAGAGATGGTTTCGCCAATTGACCATCGTGATTTTCTGGCCTTTTCCTCAGGCACCACATCAGTTTTTATTGAAAAATCTCAACAACTTTTAGGTGTATTGGCATGGAATGTGGTACAAACATTCATGGTCCCACCTGAGGATAAATTGCTATAATTTTGATGCCCTAACCTTCACAACATCATCAGGTCAAAACTCCAATTTGGCATGTCTGTATAAGCTCTGGTTAAAAATGTATTAACATAACTACACTGTCAAACACTTCCACTGGGTTGGTTTGGACTAAATTTCTGTTAAAAAAAATATCAGTCCCTGTTCAAGGCATCTGCACTTCTCCTGCACATCATTTATTGAGAAATATAAGAACTGACATGCTGAAGCATTTCAGGCAACCCCAAAAAAAGATTTGGGATTATATCTTAAAAAAAGGATGAATTAATGGTTGATAGATGGCACAAGAATAGGATTTTAAACTGCCTGACACAAAAATGATAAATGGCTTCAATTAGAAGAGGCTGTCCTTGGTGGAAAAATATACCTTCTTTCCCCTCATTCATTCAAGTGATTAAGTTTCCAATCGTTAGAGGTACAGGACCACATTGACAGAGCATGCCATTTGAACAGTGGAAAATGGGAGACTTCCAAGTCTTTTTTCTAATCCTTAATGGAGTGAGAAAGATTTAGAGTGCGTTGTCTTCTCTTCAACTGAAACTGCTGACCTGCTCTGGTCATGGCGCCCTGACTCTCTATAGTCCTTTTCTTGATTGTGAGAGGTGTGCTGCGCGAACCAAATGGCCCGTCTTCAACACCCCGTCCAGAATTGCGAAATTTCTTGTGTCTACCAAGAGCCCAGTTCTCTTAAGGGGAGATACCACAAAGTGACAGCATTCAAACTTTTCCTTGCACTGGTATAGTTCAGTTTGACTTAAAGTAGATTCACCACTTTCTTGTGCTGCCAGAAACATTAATCTTGGCTCCTTCTCTGTGAGATCACGATGAACAGCTCTTCGGAGATTGAAGTTGGAGAAATGAAAAGGGGCTGATGTTGATTTCAAAGGGAGGACTGCGATGATACTGCCATCACTTATTTGATGAAGCATGCGCACTATATCAAAGATAATTCAGAGTCTGAAAAGTTAAATAAACATTCCCCGAGTGCTTCCCCTTCCCTATCAGTCCATCCAGTGCAGGTTGGATGTGACTGAAGTTGCTGCTGTTTTGCTGGCTTTTACTTTTGTCAAATTTTTTAACTGCCCTTTACAATAAACTCATCTATGGCGGCTTGGACTGCATGACTTTAAAGAGAATGCAGTAAAGTTGAGCAGAAAGTCAGTGACATTTGACTGATTTGTATTGGGATTTTGCAAAAGCTTGGAATGTTTCTCTTACAAATTGCATTTATAATAACAATTACATTTTATCAGACTGCCAGTTCTACTTCGATGAAACTGCTGTAAATCCTAAAAAGTCCAATATTGTTAAAAAGCAATTTTTTTTTTACTATAAAGCTGGTTATGGTGCTTTATAAATACAGGTATCAAGATGCCAAATCCAAGGAGAAATGCACACAACCCATATTCAGAAACTACTCGTCTTTAAAACTGTTGACAGAACACCTTGAACAGCAGAAAGGTCCAATACAACTCTATCAGTTGGGAATTCTTGATCCATGAAGGTTAAAAATCTGTGATGTCATCATAATGTAAAGTCTACAGGTGGTGAAAGAACTGGGTCGCATGATGTGGAAGTAAACCCCGAAACTAGAAATCACTTTTGGTGCCTGGAGAGAAACTCTTATTGGAGCTAATAGGCGCCATCTTTGAGTCTGTTATCCAGTTCTCAAAATACATCAATGATGCAGAGAGTTGAAGAGCCAGGAACACTGACCAATCAGAGCAGACTGGGCTTTTTGGGAGGGCGGTTTAAAGAGACAGGCACTAAAACAGAGCATTTCAGACAGAGGGGGAATCCAGGTATATTAAAACAAATAGAGAGATAGAGAATATTCTGTTTGTTTTAGTTTTTTTTATATAAAAAAATGTGTTTACATGTTCTACTAGAAACCCAAAATAAAAAATTATGAATCTGAAAAATAAACATTTTGGTTCCTGTTCAATCATATTGAGATATTTCAGATTGATAGCATCTTTACATTTAGCTGATCTCTTGCTTTTTTCAAATTTTTGTCTTGTATTCTACTTGTTTTACCTTAAATGTGCAGTACTGTGAAACTGAGTAACACAGAAATGATGTCAGTAAAAGAGTGTATTTGAAATGACGATTTTGGTTTTAATCTCTTAATTTGATTTGTTAACCAATTTGTTAGAATTCAGCATCCAATGCAAACCATTTATCTCCAAATTAGCTTTTCAATGGTCTACACTGAAATTTCTTTTCTATATTATATATAATGTATTCCAAAACAGTTCTATTTTCGTACAAATGTGAAAGTAATATAAACTTCCATTTACAGAATACATAACAGCCACAGATAATATTTATGATGATAAATTGTAAAAAGAAATTGCCCCGGTGTTTCCATCCATACAAGAAATATGGGGCTCCTAGAACAACATACACTTCTGTGGAGTACAGTTCACGCATTCTTGGCTTTAATGTGTTTATTTTCCCAGATTTTGTGCTAAACTGCATGGAGGAAGACTAGAGGAAGATGATTAGCTTGGCTAACTTTGGCCTATTTGTCTAATTCTGTGACTACTCATGCAGTTCTGCTCAGATAGCACCACTTGAAAGGTTATCGAGCATATCTGGTATCTGCTTTTGTCCCCTTTAATGGCAACCTCAAAAGATCAGAAGTCATTTTGAACAAACTATACATTTAAATGGATATTATATAAACGCCCACTGGGAACACAGAGAGGAACTCTTTGATGTCTTGGTACATTTACCCTCCCACTGGTTCTGAAGAGCTTTTCTACACTGATAACCATTGTAAATGACACTCCCATTCATCTGGGTTCACTCTGGGGAGGGCTGAAGTTAAACACCATTGTGTAGCCTTGCAAGTGAAATGGATTGCTTATGAATTCCCAGATTTATTTTCTGAGGGTGGAAGAAGGACCTTGTATGAGGCACTAAGTGCTGAGATATTGCTGTAGAAAAATTGCTTTTTCTTAGACCACATGGTTTATGGGCAATAAATCCACCAATATTAATCTTGGACAAAGATGAACGGCTCCTTGTGCCATCCTGAGCACCCGGCCCAGCATATAAAAGAAGGGGAATATCCTTAAAACTAGTGGTGTCATAACAACTGTGATGTTTTAATGAATGAATTATTGATATTATGTGAGTAATATACATATGAGAAAATAATTTTGATAATACAGAACCTCTTAAATAATTTGTTTCCTTCTTTTATGGCTTCGTTACAGTTGCTGTTTCAGGCTCAGACTTATCTTCTTTTTTTTTTATTATTAATTTGTAAAAACAAAAAAAGGAAAAAGAAAGGAGAGGCCAAACACACCAAACTATGTTAAAGATACATCTGACTGACAGCTTTTTTCCTATTGATGGTGATGATATTGCTATCCTGAATTTTTGACAGTGAATTTGTAACATCTGTTGTGCACTGCTGAAGAAAAGAAAAACACTCTTTGTGGCTTTACCTTCTCTTGGTGCAGCAGGATCCCATGCAGACCACATCTGGACGAAGAAGAAGGGAGTCCAGCACACAATGTAGGCAAGGACCACAACAAAAGTCATCTTCACTGTGCGTATCTTTGCCTTGGAGATGAGCCTCACGCTGCTGACACGACAGAGAGGATGAGCGCCTTTGGAGGGCCTCGGAGTAAGAGCCAAGAAGTGCTCCCTCCTGGTTTTTAAATTGAAATTCTGCCATATTTTAAAACATATCAAGCCATAGCAGATGCTTAAAATTGCGACTGGTAAAATATAAATGCTGAGACTCATCCATGTGATGTATGCTTTGGCACCCCATGGCTGAATAAAGTCCCCCCAGCAGTCATACACACCGTTCCCGACATCCCTCAAAGAAAATATATAGGCTTGAGGAGTGCTGAAAATCAGACTAAGCATCCAAGAGGCGATCACACAGAAGCGATCCTTTCTCTTGTGCACGGAGCGAAGAGGCTGGCAGATTGCTAAGCACCTGTCTATGGACATCAGGACGAGCATGTAGGTGGATGCAAACATACCCACGACCTGGAGGTATTTAACCAGCCTGCACAGCAAATCAGGCCCATAGAAGCGAAACGTGATATCCCAAATAAGCTGCGGCAACACCTGAAATACCGCCACGACCAGGTCTGCGATGCTCAGGTGCTTCATGAAGTAATACATCCGAGACTGGCTGTGCTTGGTGGTGTGGATAGCCCACAGGACGCACAGGTTGCCAGCCAGCGCGAGCAGCAGCACCAAGACCAGCACTGTAACTTCCACTTTGGCCACCTCTTCATTTCGTTTCAAAGGATTCACTGTGGTGTTTCCTATATTGCTTTGATTTCCGCGGCTTGAGTTGCTCCAGGAAACATTCTGTGACCAACTCGTCTCCTCGCGTAAAAAGTCCTCCATCGTGCGTAAAAGCGCCTCTTTGGCGCAGCCAGCAGTCACATCACAAAACAGACTGAGGCACACTGTCCGCTGTGTGACAGCTGTTCCTCCGCTGGCAGATCACTCTGAAGTTCCGTGAGTTGCCCTCAGGTTCAATTACCGTCTGATCCAAAAGTCAGCGCTCTCACCTGCGGAGGAACAAAATGTTACACTTTAATTGAAAACTGAGATTCATTGAACACCGATATGGAGCTTTTGAACTATTAAACCTTCACTTAAAAAGTAATATGACCTCATAACCTCATAGCACGTACTACCAATCAAAGGAAGCTTACCTTTTGAACGATCCTCTCCACAGCTGTTCTGGGCTCTCGGAGCACCGCAGTCCGCATCACTCGCTGCGACCAGATTGATATCTGGCTCGCTGAAGCTCAATCCGACCAATGTCAGTAGCCCCCTCCCTCCTCTCATTTTCCACTAAAGGAAACTGTCCGTGCTGAGTATAAACAGACTGCAACTCCCCCTCCCTCCCCCTCCCTGTGTCCCTGTCCCTGTACATTGACTTTAGGTTTGGACTCTGTGATCTGCTCTGTGCTTTGTAAAATCAACAGCATTTGAGCGATGCTATCTTGCATTTCATAGTGAGTCAGTGCTTTCAGAATTGAACCTGCATTATTCGAATTGATCCCTTGTTAGATTCAAACGGATAAAATATGTATACATATGGAAAAGGGTACTATCTGGAGCTAGTATGCTCTGGTGGAGACTGTAATGCTGTGCTACAAACCACCAGCCTGCAGTGAGTCAATCCAGTTGCACATCAAACAAGTTCAAACTGAGCTGATGGGAGTGATTGTCATATTTTCTGTGTCTAAACAGAACCATACCAAACCAAACAACTGTCAAAGATAACCAACTCCCTGTAGGGCCATTTTCAGGTCTCAGAATTCCTCCCTGGAAGTCATGAAGAAGGACTCAAAATGACCTCCACTTCTTCAGGCCCTTTCACTGCACTGAAGCAAAGGAAATTAAAAAGACTAAAAACAACTGTTATCACAATGTTATTCTATGTTTTAATGTCAGATTTCTTGTTTTTGAAAGCAGCAGTTTATTCATTCACGCCGATCCAATTTAAAGGAGTCATTTGAACTGTTTTTTCACCCCATTTGAATAATAATCAGACCATACTTGCTTCCTGAAGAAAAAAAACAATGTATGCATGATACAAATACAAGAGGTTTGTTTTATCTGATAAGAAAATCTGACTCTCCAGCCTGAGACATTGTTAAGATAATGAATTGTTATTTTTTATGTTGAAAGACTAGAAATGTTTTTTTTAATATTATGATTTTTATTGTACTGGTCTACCTGGTTTCATCTCATCATGTATACAAAACCACAACAAATAGAATGTTCCACAAAAACAGACCACAACTCTGAAACTAAATAAAATATTACCATCAGATCAATCCGCCCGTTTTAATTTTTGTGAACTAGGTCATTTCGTATTCTGTTCAGCCCCAAAGACGCAGGTGACTTGGACTGTTTGGGTAAAATGACATGAACACGTGAACATCACATGCTGAGTGTGAAAACGTTTGTTTTCTTTTGATTTATCGGACACACTCGGCTGAACACTCGCAGGTGCTGTATTGTCAGTCATTTGTCCAGCTGAATAGGCGTCACGTAAGATGTCTTGCTGTATTTGTGCTAGATACAATCTGAGCAGACATGTTGGCAGATAAATGGGTCTCTTTTGTTTCCTGGAATAGCAGGTCATGTAACATCCAGTACAAGTCCAACAGCAGTGACCTACAGGCCTGACGTGGAGAACTCAAACACAGTCAGTCATTCTATAAAACCAGTGCTGCAACGTACAAACAAACCTGAGTTACCTGAGTTCATGCATTTTATTCAGGGCTTGTTTTACTTGTATAGTTATTCTGTTTTCATAATAAATCACAGTGATATGACTGGAAAATGACTATAAAAGGCTAATATTTTAAATGTCTTGCTGTTTATGGTGAATAATTGAGCGTAAAATCTGCTGATGTCCTGCCATCAGCCATCTATCTGTGGGTTAAAGGATACAGTAGGTAGTAACACCTTGTAAATCACACCACATGATCTTAAAAGTATGCAATGGAGTTTTTCTTCAGTCCTGGTTCCCAAAAGAAAATACTTTCTCACTCGAAATAGTTTGACTTTGCTTCATCCCCAGATGAAAGAATCTGCATACCTGATTAAATCAGTTTTGATTGGCCACTCAAAAGAGATTACTGAGAAGTGCGCTGTCTGCGAATCGAGGGAATTACTGTCTTTTTCTGTTAAGTGGCACATTTCAATGAAATCTTTTAAAGTATTTAAAATACGCCAGTAAATGTTCGCCAAAGTTGAACTTCACGCGATGTGAAGATTCCCTTTATTCTCATTGAATGGAAGGTGAATACTCTCTAATGTTGATTTCACACGTGTGATCATGCCCAAAGGCGTAAAAGTTCCCAGAGTTACTTGCTTGAAAAAAGAACCAATGCAGATGTGGTGAAACTGTCTTTAACTGATAGAGAGATCTCCTTAAAAAGCCATGAGTGACATGAAACATAGAAATGGCAGAATGATGGGTAATTATCAATAACTCACTGACTTTACAAGCATACACACAACCTATTTTTTAGTAAATAGATAGAGTAGAAAGATAATTTCTAAACCGTTGCAGCTTTTTCCAGGACATAAGCCAGATGGTTGACACGCATTATTTTCTTTAATCAACATAAGAAAGTGTGAACTGCTGGACCTGTCAGGTGCAAGCTGTGGTTGATAAAATAGACATTTGTTGTCAATATATCATCAAACATTTAATTAAAAACAAGTGAAAGAAGTTGTAAAGAATGTCAACCAAGGTGCTGCTCTTTTAGACATATGTGCTGTTAAAAAGCAACTAAAAACCTCAGAAAGTCTATACCTCCGAAGTGCTGCGTCAGCAATGAAGAAATGCCTAGCTGAACCCATTATCATTCTGGGATAAGAGATAATGAAACATGTTTGTCTTTGTCGTTTATAACTTTTAACTTTGATTGTGGTTTTAAGCCCAGGATGCAGTGATGGTGCACCTGCCAAACAGCACATTTATCTCAACAGTCTCCATCTTGTGAGTGAGACCACTATAATCTTGTAATTTTCCATAATATTGAATAGTTGTGACTAAATAAGCAGTAATCAAAAAGATAAAAGTTAGTTTGTTCCTTAACCCTATAACCAATCAGAGCGTGGTTTTCTCAGCTGGGTGTCTTGGCGCCACATGAGGGCCTCTCTTTTAGGCTTATCAACCAAGTGGAGAAATTACTTCTCCTTCATTAAAGGACCCTGAGACTTTTCCATATAGAAAACTGACTCAAATTCCTACAATCCATCTCTAGAGATTTATGACATGTGTCACTTAATAACCGTCACATCTACCAATTATTTATTTTATTTTTATTTTTTTATTTTGATGCATTCGTGCTACATCTTGATTGGTGTATGGAAATACGTAGCAATAGCCTGCTCCTAACTGAGCAAGCTCAGATAAAATACAAAAAGAGTGCATCCATCCATCCAATTAGGACCAAAAAAAGTTTCCATGACCTTTAAACTGCTGACATCACTAATCCTCACACAATGTATGAAGCACTGACATACACAGGACACGGAAAAGCATAAAAAAAGGTTGAATCCTGGAGGTGCATGTGGTTGGTCATATTAACTAGTAATGACTGAAGGCCCCGAGCAGCCTCTTTGTTTGTTTATGCCTCGGGCCAACTCTGCCTGTATGTGCCAAAGGGCTGTGCAAAGATCTTATCATTCAGCTGAAGACATCAGTGATTTATCATGGCTAACTGCTTAAACATTATACATTATTAGGTGTCTGACATTATGTAATGCCTTAATGAATAGTACCTCACACCAGGGCCTCTATAATTTCTGCTTTTACTGTGTTGTACGTATTGAACCGGATACTCCATATGAAGCAGCAGCAGCTGGAAAACCCCTCAGGCATTGGCACTCTGTGCTGTTGTGTACATATATTAAAGCTAACAGCTAATTTGTAAGAGGCTTTAACAGTATAGTCATAAAAGTTTTTGGATGTTATGTAAACTTGCAATGAAGGTTTCCGTTATGAACTAGAATATAGCCTTCTGAAAAACATGTACAGACTTTTATGAGACCATAAGGAATATCAGATCATTCTCAATGGGACATTTTACTGGAGAAAATCTCTCGATAATACCGTCTCCGTTTTGGCTCCTGGCTCCTCTCACATTAGGCTTTGGTGTTAATTTGAATTCTTGTCTTAATAAACCTGCCTAAAATGTCTCTGGCCAGTAATTATTTCTGTACAATAATTACTCATCTAGAGATAATCCATCTTAACACGTGGGCAGACCCAGGTGAAAACTAATGAAGATCTGCCAGACATTATTTCCAATAGGCAATCAATCTTTTATTTAAGGATGATGTATTCCTCAATATTCTCCTGTGAAATGACTTCACAACCAATTCTAAATTTGGCATAAATAGGATGCATTTACATAATTTTATAGTGACGTACGGGATTTATGAATTCATCCACATCTGGTATGTAAAAGAGTTTGCAGACGAATATATTTCAACAAGTGATTTGCCCTTGAAAATTTATCAGTGGTAATAAACCTTCACAGATTACTTGGAAAGATTTTAGTTTTCCACAAATTCAACTCAGACCTGTGTCGGTTAGACATGACAGACACTGACTGTTTTATTCTAGTTTTTTCCTTCTTTAAAAAGCAACAGATAGGCTTGCTTTAGACATGCAGAAAGTATATATTTCAAATCACAAATAACCAAAGGTAAAATTGTACCTCTGCACAAAGAAGATGAATTTAACCGATTCACCAGGGAATTCACTTCTACTGACTGTTAGCTTCCCAGCATGGTGAATTACCTAATGGCTACACCTGCTGGGCACAGGCCCAGGGGCCCAATGCATCAGGGTTCCTCCTGGCATTCGCCTACAAAATGTCACTCAAAGTGACACATCACAACCAGGAAGGGACTCAAAGAGATGCAAAAAGATAGCAAAGAGATGCAAAACAGCTACAAACAAACACTAAAAAAACACACACACAAACACTACAAAGAGACAGAGAACGACTACAATTAGATGCAAAACAGGTGCAAGGATACACAAAGAGACAGGAAAACACTACAGAGACAGAAATGTGACAAAGAGATGTAAAAAGATAAAGGGAAGCAAAGCAGCTGCAAAAAAACACAAAGATATACAAAGACATTACATAGAGACAGAAAAATATGACAACACAAAAAGGACACAAAAAGACACAGAAAGTTTTCAAAGAGATACAAACTGCTGCAAATATAGACAGAGAAGTATAACACATACGAAACAGCTACAAAGAGAGTCAAAATGACTATTAAGGATGGAAAATGACAACAGACAAACAACTAAAAACAGACCTTGACACACAAACAGGAACAAAGAGACACAAAATGACCACAGAGACACAAATCCAGAGAAATATGCATGAAAAAATAACAAAAAGGGGCTAAACACCTGTAAAGTCAGTGTTTGTGGCTCCTCTGCACGAGAGGTGGTGGGGCCCATTGTCCCATAATCCACCCATGCTTTCCAGGCCAATGCTATGCTACATCTTGTGTCTGTCCTATTTGCAACACATGATACACATTGACAGATTGTTTGGAAATAATCAAACCTGAACACAAACTCAACCGGAGAGCCATAGCCTTTTAAATCTCCCGTCAGAAAGCAGAACAATGGTGGATGTTGTTTACTACTGCACAAAAGCAGAATATATGAAACATACACATTTCTTCATAATTTTTATAAGAAACCTGCCAGAGCTGCATGACACAAACGGTGTATATATAATTTAATCTTGGATTGTAAGTCTATACATACTCCGTTATCTGGATTCAATAGTGTGTACAGCCAAACCCCACATTCACTTTATGCTGCAGAGCTGACAGTGTGTGTAGCATGTGCTTTCGTTATTTTGCCATACACTCTTGGTTATTTTACTGGAACTGCATCAATAGCAGCACATATAAATTACATTAACGCACCAGGACACATACACTCTGACATAGAAGTGGAAAATATATGTTAAAAAATATCATGTTTCACACAAATACCTTGACATGAAACAGATGAGTGTTACAATGAAGGCTCAGCGACAAGATCTTGACCACATATAAACTCTGTCTGACATCCATTCAAGAGCACTTGGCATCTACACACCTCATCAGTTCATCGGTATATTTTAAAATCAAGCTGGCGTGTTGTGACAGTCGTTTGACTCGGTGATGTCAGGCATCCTGCTGTGGGAATGCCGGAGCACACGAGGGCCGGTGCAACAGAAGGATAACAAACGGGTGTGTTGGTTCAGCTGCCCTGAGGTTTCTGCTCACTCACACAGGTATAAACCAGCAGTCACTCTCTTGGTCCTAACCTAAAGCATGTGTGTGGTGGTGGAAGGGTCAGAAATCACATGCAGAACTAAATCATGTTAGCGTGACTAACACAGGGTTTGTGTAACCAAACAAACGTAAAAAGTGAATCTTTTTTCACTTAAATGTGCCTGTTGTGTGCGTTATCTGTTTTAGACTGGTTTACAGTAACATTTTGTCTCTTGGCATTTTTTTACATCTTAAAATATGCCTGTAAAAGATTAAAAAAAACTTTTCTTGTCTGCAGTAACTGAGGCTAAAAGGTAGTAAACAAAATCGTCGTTCTTAGGTTTTTGTGGATTTTGTTGGCATACCTTTTAATAACATAGGATACTGATTTCTATTTGTATCTCCCACTGGAGGCAGCAAACATGCCTGGAGCATCGACTCCTCCAATAGAAGAAGAGATATATTCCATCAGTTACAGCAAACAAAATAAGTGTAGAGAGGATTCACATGTGTATTGTTCCTGTATTTAAAAAGACTAAAGAATATATTGTATATAATGTTGTTTGAACATTCTATTATACTCATGCATGCTTTTTTCCGCACCATGTCCAGTATGTGAATGGATTATCAGATGATTTAGGGGAACCTTCCCTTTTTCTGGTGCTGCATAAAGTCAACATGCAAAATGTTGTATTTAGGTGTTATGCAATTCCGTGTGAAGTTACTCAGTGAGTTACAGCCAATTAATAATAAACAGTGTGATAGTAATATTATCACCATGCTTTAGTCAATATCAGCCTTTACCTTGTATAATTACTTCAAATATCTGTTACTTGATTGCCCACAGCGCCTGCACTGAATTGTTAAAAATGGAAATCTTGAGAATCTCACAGTTCAGACACATTATTAAAGTTATTAAATGTTTTGTGGAATATGTAGCTTTGATGCTTTGTTGCCATTTGAGGGCTCATAACGAGAAGTTATGGTCACAAATATGATCTAAACATAGTAATAATAATAACTTAATATGATTAGTTTCACTATTATGAAATTAATGTTAAAATATAGCGCTAGCCATGTGGTTATGTGATAGTTTACATTGTACATCTTAGACCTCCAAATATCATGTTGCTCGGGGTAACTGCAAAATATGTCCACAGATACTGAAATACCTGTAGTCCCTGTGTGAAATACCAAACTGGGATTATTATACCAATAAGAGTGATGAGGGTAATGGTTGTCCTGATCTGGCAGGTGGAACAAAGCTCAGAGGGGAGTTGTTTAAGAACAATAAGTGAGAACGATTGTGTAGGTGCACATAGAGAATGGTTGGTGTGGGGCCTTTAAAAGTGGGTTTAAAGAAGGTTCCTCATCTAACCTACAAAAACTAGAGCTTCTCTATTAATCGTGTGGGCCTTATTAAAATTACAGCAGACGATAATTATAATATTAAGAAATACATCATCCTTAATAATTAATATCAGTAGTGATGATGATGATGCTCCCAAGTGTCCCTGCACAGCACTGAGGATAATGATCCGACATCTAAATGAAGCCATTGTTAATGTTATTAATGAGACCTGTGTTTTTCCTGCCATGATAAGTCAAAATATCTGCTGAGAAAAAGTCTATTACACTTTTTATATGTCAGGTTGTTCTCATCCACTGTTTTAAGTAAACATATGAATAATAATGCTTTTTCCTAAACTTAACTGCTTTGTTTTGCTACTTAAACTTTATCACTTAACCTAACCAAGTAGATCCAACATTACGAAATTGCACTTCACACTGTTAAATATAATGGTCATCTTTTGTAGGATATCAAACCCATTAATGAGAATTTTGTTCAGAATGCCTTACAGTAATCTTGGATATCTCTTCTTTGCACTAACAGTTTATATGAAATCTATGAATCTCTGACTTGTGAGAAAGACAAGACAGGAGTTCTGTAAGTTATCTGGATGGATAAGATTTAAACAGAGCTACTCACAAAGCATAACAAAAGATAAAGCTGAACTTCGATGACTGAAAAGAGTTAAACTTCTTTCACTTAATACTTATGTAACGATTTCAGCCTGAGTGAGAAAAACAATAATCACTTTGTTTTAGAGCCAACAGTTTCAACAACCGCTCCAGCATGTGGACACAATTTAAAGCAACAGGGATAAAAGCCAAGTCCTCAGAGAATCCATAAGACGACAGAGGATACCAGCAGCCTCTGGCACTAATCTGAGGGTATAGGATACTCGCTGCATCTATCTGCAGCTGAGCTCAATTAACAGAAAATCATTGACATGCATGCAAAAGTGTGCCTTGTTTGTGAGCCTATCATTTTCTGGTATAAATGATTCATTTACCAGGTAGATTCAGTGGAAAAAGGGCTTTGAGAGCAGCAGACCCTGAAGATTTTCCTTAAATGTTTGGATGGTTTACAAAACATCGTAAGTTATCGTTTCCTGTGCTGTCTAACCTCAACCACAGATGTAGCCTCATATCACTGTTTGTTTATTTCAGGTCAATTTGACTTGACGTGGCATTATACTCCCTTTGAGTAAATGTATTTCAAGGTTGCTCCTTGTCAAACGGAGCTGGAGGGAGATTGATTTAGCCACTGCTTGATTTGTTGACCTCATGTAAATCACTCTCACTGTGTGGAATAAACTTCTTTTCTTTTCTTTTTTAGTGTCAATTATAATCAGATTTTTTTTTTTAACCTATTTTTCTGGGAATGTTTTGTAATGGCACCACATAACCTGACAATGAAAGCCTACATCCTGTTCTCTGATGTAAAAATGTGTCCCCTGCAGTGAGCAGCAGATGGGCCAAACAAAAACGTTCACCCAGGACAGCACTGTTTATGTTTCATGTGAAATTAAAACTCAGTGTTGACTTATTTCAGCTTACTTATTCGGACAATTATGTACATCATGTATGCAAGTATTAATTCATTAATTACCAAACCATTTTAACTGAAGCCGTTGGTCTTTTGCTAAACCTAACCAAGAAGTTTTGTTGCCAAAACTAACCATGCCGCTGCTGCTTCACAATGTTAACCATGTGCTAAAAACTGGGGCCCCATGTGTCTACATGAGGTTGAAGAACCACAAGGATTTCTCCAAGTTAATCAGCGAAGATCAGGTTATCATGGCATCTGAACAGTCAGTATAAAATAATATAACAATAATAATAATATTTTTAATAATAACTCAACTGACCTTGATTTGCAACACAAAAATGTAAAAAAAAAAATTTAAAAGTCACAAAAGTAGAAGTCTTATAATATCCTCCAATAACAGTTAATAATACTATAAATGGCTACATTTAGGTTGTGTACGTGTTGAGCCAGCGGTAGGGGAGCTAATTTAGGAAGTGCTCTTGTGGGTCGCACTAGAGAATAGAAACAATGTTGAATGGGTTGGATGTTTATATAATATATAAGGACCTGCAGCTATAAAGTGAAGAAGAAAAAAGCATAGATGCTGTCATAACTTTTGTATGAGTCGTAGAATCCTGTCTTTATATAAATGTTCTGGTGCCTGATTAGCCTTCAAATCCATGAATCTGTCACTCAAACTGAACTTCCTGGATTGTGTTTCAGTCTCAGCGGTACCTGAAGCAACACACCTTGTGTTGTTCAAACCGCAGGGTTGATCCTTGCTTAGGGGAGTCAAATCTAACAGCAAATTAGCTTCAAAAACTATGTCTAACCATTTGCTTCCCTCACCAACAGCACTTGATAAGATAAAAAAGACACCGTGGGCTATTTGGAACGAATCACTCAGGTTTAGTTTCTCGGTGAACGATGACCCCTCACGGCTCTGCTGACATACGGCCTCTGTTTAATTTGGAAAGTATCAAATCACACAGTAGTTAGAGAGGATATTAAGTGCGGTAGAATTGCCCACAGTCAGCCAGGGACTTTGAGGATACACAGAAAGAGAAAAACAAAAAGTGAATTGAAATAACAGATGCAGTATCTTGTCTTGCCATTTAAAGTAATTGTTGACGTAACTGGTTATGACTTCTCCTCACGAAAATGCCACAGCTGAGGATGTTTTTCTGACCAGTGTTAATACTTTAGTAGCACCCTTGGGGAAATTCCTCCTCTGCATTTGAAACTTGCAACTGTCTGTGAGCAGAAGGCAGCCACAGCACACTGAAACACACTGAAAACTGTCAGTAAAACTGCTCTTTAGATGAACACCTGCCCTGGATCAGCAGAGGAAACTCTCTGACACAAAAGCTCTTATTTCTCACAATTTAACAACTGAATGTCAAAACTATGGGAATTATGATCGATATTGAGACATGACTGCAGACTGTACAACACCAGGAGATCAGTATGAAAGAAGAGGGGAAAAGGTATCCGGTATAATGTCAAACAGAGTCTACGTTACGCCCATTAAATTACACCAGATGGGGCTGAGCCGGGATCAGATGTGTTGAAGGTGCAGAGAGGCACGCAGTACTGTACCCTCCTCCATGAAATGTGGTAATTACGCTGCATGGAGAGTGGCCTTGGGCAGCCAATAGCAAGAGCTGCAAGAGTGAGCCTGTAATGTGATGAATCCCTAAATAAAACTGAAGCAGATTGAAGTGAAAATATTATCTTTTGTTTTTAACTTTTGAAAGAATTCACCCCTCTTTGGAGATGTTTTATTTGCTTTGGATATTCTGTGGAGTTAAAGATATACTAGCCAAAGTAATAATGTTTACAATTTTGCATTTATTCATGATGTTTTTTCCATAAAAGAGTATGAATGTGTAATGTTAAGGTGCATGTCTGTGGGGTCTCTCTAAAAATGTAATGTGAATTGTTCCCAGACACTGAAATATTTTGATTTGTTTATGTTTTATAGTTTGGTACCATGTTTTTTAGTCAAATGCATTGATGTTATTTAATGCTGCAAATAAGGGGCTGAGGTTGTGTCATTTGACTAATTAACACTTGATTAGTTCTCATGTGTTTATAACAATAAAAAGAACAAGTGTTTATTAGATTTTGTAGTACAATAACAAACCTCTGGCATCAATGTTGAACACAGTTCATTTAAAAACTACTCAAAGCTGATTAATTCAGGTTAGCGGTGGCACACTTTGTCACCGCTGAACTAGACATGTCTTGGCTGCTCACTTGGTTTCAGTCATATCTGTGTATTATACCAGTGAAAGAAGATATTGTGTTTACAGATCACACTGGGAGCATGTAAAATGGGAACAAGATGGAGACATCGTTTGAATTCTTCAAAGAAATCCACAGGCAATGAGTGTTAAGAAACAGGATTTTCCTTTTGCAATGGAGCTTTAAATGAGAGCTGTTAGCTGAGCTGAGAAGGAATTTGAGTTATAAAAGCTTGGCAAACAAAGTACTTTATATTCTTTATCCATGAAAGCAAAAAAAACTAAACATGAATGCATCCAATAAATGTCAACAGTGGCACTTTGGTCATAATCTAATGAGTCATTGCTTACTCATCAGTACAATGCATCACTTTATAGCACATATTAAGCATTTTGTGCCATTTAGCACCTGATCCAGAGTCAGGCTGCATTCACATCAAATGGAATTTATATTGCAAATTTATATTATTGCGTCAGTGACCATATTGCCTTTGCTAACTACTGCCATCGAGTGGATGAAATATTTCAATGCCTGTGTGCTCCCAAAATACATGCTTTCAATATAATCCTTAAAGTGTGCAATTTGATATTGCGTAACTGATCCTATTGCCTTGGCGGAGATCTGTGCTCTCCGAGTGCTTTTCTAGTTTGAACTCTTCTCCAGCATAATGTAAGAAAAATTAGTTTTCAAATTGCCGATGTCATTTACGCCAAATATCCACCCTATGTATGTTATGTAACCTAAAAACAGCAACATCAAGGCCTCTGTTAAGGTGGCAGGAGTAAAAATTGGTGCAGATTGTTGTGTTATACATTCAGACAGTTGGAGAACAAATTGATATGCTGTAGTCTCTCCAAGATGATTTTACTTTTCCGCAACGATCATGTTTTTCTCAAAAGATGTACAGACCCACTTACGTCAGGCTGAGCCCCATTTGTTTACAATGTCTGGCTCCGGCCCCGCTTACCCCACTCAAATAGAAGGGATGACGGGCATTTCTATCACAGAGCCTGAATTGGAAACGATACAGTAGCATCTTGAAAAAACACTACACAGCTTGTTCCCAAGAAAGCATCCATATAAGTTCACTTATAAAACATTTTCAATTGTCGTTACATCTGTATTTATTCTACAAAACCCTGGATTTAATACCTTTAATGTATTTTTCAGACTGCATACTATGGTACCGTTATTTTCAACCTGTAAATAAAGTGACAATAATAAATTAATTGTACTAAAGATCCAGTTTTAACGAATTGGGAATGAGCTGATAACTCTTACTGCACTGAAAATAAAAATAAAAAAAAGTTTTATCAGCGCCTGTCAATGCTTAATGTCTTACTGATGCCAGTCTAACTTTACAGCTTCCTATATATCCTGATACGTGTCCCTCAGTGCCAGACCAAAACCAAAAAGGAAAGCGTGGGTGTTGATCGACCCAGGCCAAAAGTATGTGAAAAATCTATATTATTAAGTCATATGATGTGATGACAGCACAGTGTAGCTGGTTGATAAGCAAACACATAAGAACAGAAAGTGTCTGTAATCAGAACATGTATGTTTTCCTAACCCTCTGGACGCTGATCTCCCCCTTACAATGTCCCTATAAGTAGCTTTTAAGTTAAAGAAATATTTTCATGTATGACAGCATTGCATATTTGTACCTGCCTGTTCCAGCACTTTACTGACTTAAGTACGTAAAGCCAAGATACAGTTTTGTGACTGCACCATTACTTTAAATGGAAATACTGTTTTGTGTGTTGTAATGTCTTGTACATATTAGTGACACACACATTTTTGGAAATGTTGCGGTCTTAACTGGATCTAATAAAGTGCTGTGTGTATACATTTGATAAGTTTGCCCACAAAGCATGAGCTTGTTAGGTCATAAAGACAATGAAAGATATCAACTGTGTATGTGAAACAAGAACAAAATGTTCCATTATAGTAACATTACATCATTCAGCTGTTAACTTTAGCTTTAAAAGCACAGTGTGCTGCAGAGAGACAAGTCCAACAGTAACATTTTGAGACAGATACACGCTGACAGTAGCAGTATTTTCATTAACACCAGGATCTGTTCTTTTTTGGGGTACATCAGTGAAAAGATTTGTATCAGAATATGAGCTAAAAATAAGATCCTGATGGATCTTCTGTATTAACATCCTGGGCTGATTAAATTTTAACAGGAAAATTCAATTTACAGTTCAAGATTTTGGGAATAAGTGGGTAATCTTCAGAGAAATCTCCAGGCCTGCTACATATGGTCCACATTACTTTTCCCGTTTATATCCTTTCTTACAGCGAGGCTGTTGCATATTATCATCATCTGTCTCAGAGGGCAAAAATCTTTCTGACATAATAAAATGTAGTGTTTGATATTTGTTCAAACACTAAACTACTCAAGTTGATTCTGCCATTTGTGCAACAAGCAGAAATTACATTGTTTTTTTGTGTGTTTGGGGCTTCTGCAATGTTTGTCTTGAACCAGTTTTCAGTTGCCATATATCCTGCAAGTCAAAAAAATCTTTAAGGTAAGGATAAAAAAAGGGATGATATTTCCAAAAGATAGATAAAAATGTAAAATAAATGCATGTAACTGCCGGATATGAGGACACGAACATGAAACCTCACTTTTCCCTAAACTTTTACATTCTGCAACATTCCTTCCACCTCGGCGTCCTTCACAAATACCACAGCCTAACATACATATGGGATGTTTTAAACTGCTGCACAAACAACACGTGGGGTTGGATTTTTTTGTGTTTCAGTCATGTGATATACTGTAGTGATGCAGATTTCCCACTAAAATCTAGACAGACATGTGAAATCTAAGGCTATAATTAGAGTAAAAAGATGCAATAGGCTGAAATATATATTTCTGTGGCATCAAAAGAACAGCTCAACACTTCGGAAACAGGAAAAAACTCTTATTTGCTTTGTTGCCAAGAGTTGGATGAGAAGGTCAATACCATACATCGATCGCCATCTTATATTCCTCGTAAAGAAATAAACAGCAGTATGCAATAAAGATTTCATTGCAATCTGGTAATCAAAAGTTAACAAGAGCCTCGAGCTGCCTGCTAGTCTCATGCCTGATATCCATCTATCCTTTGGTGCATTCCAGTTGAATTGACCACAAATCATACACTATGGCAGTTAGCAGTCTTATCCAGGCTATTGAAGAAAAGATACGGTGATAATGATTCAATAAACATTATGCCAGACGAAAACACAATGCAGTTTAATTTATACCAGCAGGCATGTTTTTGCATCAAGGTTGTTTTGTTTTTTTTACCCTTTTTGTCAGCAAAACTGGTATGAGCAATGCCAAAGCTGCCAAACAAACAACAGCATGATTTCATTTAGAGTTTTTTCTCATCAACCCTCGTTTTAATTTTCTGCCTGTAACTTATCACTGCATCACGCAAGTCTGGAGGAAATGAGATTTAGTCAGAGGCTGTTGCTATGTTTATAGTATTAAATAAGATAGCAACACACCAGCATGGACAGAGGAAATTACAGTTTAAGTATTGACTGGCAATTTATGTGAAGCATCCCAATAAGTGACCCTGCACCACTGCATGCTCTAACATACATGTTTTATGAAGTGACCTATGTAAATGCACATGGGCTTTTCTATCACACAGGGGCACATTTGGACATTTAATAATACAACCTATTGAGTCCTATAAGTATGATTTATATGCTCTGAGATGTAGATGCACTAGATAAGATAAAAACATGATATAACCAAGGCCAGCACACTAAGATAAACAACACATCCACTTACCAGCTCGATAGTGATGAAAGGTGGTTGTCAACTTATCTATATTTGTATTTCTGTTGCCAGCAAAAGCATATCAAAGCCGGATGTTTTCTTTAGATACAGTATGATACGCCATTACTGGGCTTTTCCGCCAATGACATCCAGACAAGTTAGCTCTAGATATTTCTTATTGAAGTTAAGAAAACATTTTTTCTGCCAAAATAAGTCAACCAAAGCACAAGTCATAGGCTTTGGAGTTACTTTTAAAACCAGAGGCAAATCCTAAATGTAGTGACACTTGATTGAAGCAGTAGATATGAATATTATAGTGAACATGGTGTAAGATGTTATGTTTTAAAGAGGCCCGCTTAGCCTGAGATGAACAATGCTGGACTGCAGTATATGTGACAGTGACGTGAGCTACAATGACTCTGCAGCTGGAGTGGTGTCATCTTTTTTATTATGTGTGACATAATTGTGTGAAAAACAATCTAATAACTCACGTAAAGGCACCATGTGAGCACATGTGCATGTATTAATCTCTTTGTATTGCCACTGTGTGGACAGATTGTAACATAACTTAAAAACGGAGACTTTCCCAACCTTCTTGGTCTCTATAACATCCTACAGACTGATTCCTATGTCCAGGATTTGGGAACGCTTTGCTGGCAACATCCAAAGGATTAGACATTTAAGCATGGTCCTAAATGCTTGTCCCTCTCTCCACACAGACAACAGTTAGCAACACTAGCTAGCATTACCTTAGATATGGAAGATAAAGTTTATGCAACATAAACAGATGACCTGCATTGTCCAGCCAGTGTTGGGATGTTTACTTTTAAAACCGAATTCACTACGGATTACAAGTATTTTTTCCTAAAATATATGTTTTTAATATATTCTATTAGATTACTGAAACTGAGAAGGATATTCTAAATACTATGGATTACCTTTGGAAGACTTTATATGATCTTGTCGAGCTCATTTATCTGGGTCTCCTCTGCACCCCATACACACAAATTGCTTTATTTTTTTTCAAAAAAGGTTGTCATGCTGTTATTTTAACCCTTTTACTCCCAACACTGAGAAAAACATAAAGTCTAAAATTTAAAAAGTTATAACCGGTCTTGCCAAACAGGAATGTGACTGACGTAGAGGGAAAACTGAGGTCAATATCAGTGGTTATTAATGACCACAGGTGTCATTATTAATAAGGATTTTCTGAAAATCAACCTTAAAAAATGACATGGATGTACAATGACAAATATTAATCTTTCTACAAAAATGTCCACATTTTAGTCCCATTTTCTCACCAAGAGAATCTGAGTATGTTCAGTGTTTTGTCTGAGGAAGAAGCCACTGAGAGAGATTTAACCATGCCGAACTTTTCTCTGTATGTTTCCAATTCTACTTGCTATTCACAACTGCTTTTTCAGAAAAATCCAGCATCAATGAATTGCAATGAATACAAGTACAAGTGTCCTGATCTATCATCATTTATCAGATCAAAGCAAAGTCCTACTGTGTTTCACTCAACCTCCTTCAGTTAAACCGCAGTCCTTCAGCCAAAAAGAACATCACAAGATATTTTTAGTTCCTGGTGTCATGCGTTTCACTGAGTTTCTTCCCAGCAGATCCCTGCAGACTGGTGGTCATCTCAATAAACAAACAAAATATAATCACTTGTTCCAGTTCTGCCTCTTTAGATCCAAGTAAACAAATGTGGACAATAAACAGCACCCCAAAGCTCTCATGTCATCACAGCCGCAATAGCAAAAGTTCTGATAAATCAATCAAATTTAAACTCTCAGCACATTGGACTTATAGCATGTACATTTAGCAGATATAAACATTTATGTTCTTCTTCTTTAGGGAGTGAGGTATTACTTTATGTGAAAATGGAAAATGAACTAATTGATTTGATAATAAAGGAATTCAAGCAATACCAGGAGGGACAAACAAAAATCTTGTACATCTCGTGAGAAATGTAGATGTCCAACTCGTCACAATGTGTTTAGGTTGATTCACTGTGTCACCTGTCAAAACACCTCCAAACAACCCAACAGCAGCCCTGGTTGTTACATAAGATGAGTCAGATTACGCCTTCATAACATTTCTGGAGTGAATCTGGAAAGTGTTTGTAGCTGCACCTTGTGTTTCACATTTTTGTGTATCCGTATGAAAGAGCAGAGGGATAAAGGAAAACTTAATCTTCAGTTCCTGAACAGACTGTAAATATTTACTTGCTGAGAAGGACAAACTGCTCTATGGTTGTTTAGATGCTATTTGATGCTTTAGATCCTCATTATTTCTGATCCCCTGTCAAGTGAAAGCCGGTCCTCCGGCTCTATCCTCTGAATGGGGTCTGACGTTATTTGTATTCCCCGTCATGACCACCGGAGCCTAAAGGAAACCATATAAATGGCCCTTTTAGACTTCAGAAGTCATTAACGTATGCACAGTGAAGGAGGTTTTCTCGAGCACTTGAGTTGCTTTGATGCAGTTTTAGATATGAAGCAGAACTTAGATGAGCTTTTTATACTTCAAGTATGGAACATAGACAAACAAACACATGAACAGATGGCCAACGAGAAGATAAACATACATACCCATAAAGATTAAGTGCATACATGTACACGCAGTAATAACAGTACACACACACTGCTGTGCATTATGGGAAACATAAATATGCACACATTTACGTATGTTTGAATGATTGTGATGTAGCATTTTTCTTTAATGCTCCTGTCACATCCATGAGAATGTCATTATATATTATGTGCTTAATTTAACTAAAGTTATTTTGCTAATGATGTTTTATGACCTTTTAAACAAAACAAAAAAAGCCAGAGCAGGAGCAGGGGTGGCAAATTTGCCTTGGCCATCCTATATTCAATAATTGTCTGACTCACTGGATGTAGATTGTTGGAATAAGAGAATTTCAGATGGCATTTTCCTGCCCTTTCGCTATCTCCGCTATCTATTAGCAGGGGCGCCATCAATCCATCACTGGGTGTATCTCTGCCCAGGATGATTGTTACTGGTGTAAAGATATAGAAAAAGCGTTGTTTTCCCTTATCCCTGAATAATAATGGGTGCAGCTAAACCTTTAACCAGCACTGATAGAGGTGTGAAGATTTAATTGCACTATCACTGACAAATGAATATATAGATAAATTAATAAATAAATTCGGTCCTAAGGCCACATTGAATGTCTGTAACAAAAGCCATTAGTCTGACAGACTGATTCGGCCGTACACAAAGCACACTGCTCATGTGGCTAAGACAGCAAATTGACATTGCTTACATTTTGATTGCTTGCTGGAGGTGCATCCATCCACCCATCAATTATATGTAACACCAACCTGTTCAGGGTTGTGGCATAGCTGCAGCCCATCCCAGCTGGTAGGTGAGAGGTGGGGTACAGCATGGACCAGTGGCTGGACTATCACCAGTCTGAAACAGAGAGAAAGATTAAGAGTCAATTATTTACCTGCATGTCTGGGACTACGGGAGGAACCCATAGAAAACGTGCGCTTAAACAGGGAGAACGCCCACTGGCGGGTTCCCTCTTGCTGTGCAGCAACAGTCTGAGAAAGTTATTTTTAAATGTCCTTAGACAAGATCGGGAAAATAGAGTAATCAGTGATAGCGTGTGTGGATGTCTAAACATGTTTAATCCTACATCCCTCAGTGCTTGAGACTCTTGCCGTTTGGTGCCACTGTCCACTGTGGCTGCCCACAAGAGCAGAGGCCAAGCAAATAAACAATCCCCTGCCACAGTATTTCATGTACAACAGTGCATATCAAATGTGGGAAAGAAATTCTACATCTGTATCTCATATTAACCAGAGAGAGATGATATCCATGAAATCGATACCGGAGAATCTCCCAGCAGTGTAACATTGTAAGAAGGCTTTAAGCTACGTATTCATGAGAATTCAAAGTCCATGCATATCAAATCTCAATTTGTTCTGCCTCTGGCCATTTACATAACAGACCCACTGGACTTTGTATGTGAAGGACAGAAACTTGGAGGTGGATGAGTTCTCATGCAGGGAAATAATCCCAGTGTGTCAAAACACACTTTATGCTCACGCAGAAGATGTTTGGATAAATGTTGAAATGGAGACGGACTCCTACCCCTGACCACATGCCGGCTTCTGAGGTAACAGTGTGAGGAAAGGAAGTATCACCTTAACTCCTTTAAGACACTTGACCTTTAATTCTTAACAGTCGTGGAAGAAGTAAAAGGAGCAGTTACACGGCTGAGAGATCCACCGTTACAGTAATCAACATTTTACCTGCGTAAAAACACTCAATGATTAAGAAGAGACTGCCATTAAATATATATATATATAACTGAATTTGGCAGAACAAAGGAATTGGAGAAAGTTTGTCCAAATGATTAAACCTGTAATAATTGAATTCAAGCAACAAGCAAACACAACACAAAGGAATAAGTTGATATTAATACTGTGTTTACAACTTCCACAGTCGCCAAATGGTCACAATTCTGATTTGATTGTATACAGTTGTGGAAGTACTTGGGAGTATTCACATCCCTTACTTCAGTAAAAGTACTAATACCACACTGCAGAAGTACTCACCTACAAGTAAAAGCCCTGCATCCAAAACGTACTCAAGTAAAAGCACAATAGTATCAGCATCAAATCTACTTTAAGTATCAAAAGTAAAAGTACTCATTATGCAGGAAAGATGCACTCAGATTGTTTTATATATTCTAAATATATTAAGATTATATTGATCATTTTAAATTGATCATGTAGTATTGATAAGTGCAGCTTAAACTACACACTGTAAAGAACCAATGAACCATTTGCTCCATAGAAATGACCTGCTGTTCCCTCTACAAGAGTGCTTACTATATTGTATATTAGCATCATGAAATCAGATTTTTGTGCCCAAGGAAACATTCAGGTCAAAATAACTCAAAAGTTTTAATCTGACTTTGAAAGGACTTTCCTCTTTTATCCAGATCTATCCTTCTCACCTCCAGGATACAAATAACCTGCATTCTTCCATAAGCGCATTAGTTCCACAAGTGATGGATCCTGAGACTCGCTGAATGAGATATTAATCACTGTGACCTGCCAGGAGTATTTTAGCGCTTTGACGTCTGCCTCCGGTCATCAGTTACTATCTGACTGTTTGCTCTCCTCCTTTCTCTTGGGCCCAAATTCCTGTCCTGTGAGAGATTTAGTTGATCGGACCCCTACGTCTCCTGACAGTTACCTCAGCACCTTCCAGTTGTTGCCAGTAATATCTAGCAGAGCCAGGGAGCAGATGGGAGGGGGGTGAATCACAGCACCGTGTCCCTCTGATTGGAAACAGACACCTGGATGTTTGCACCTCTCGCACTGCAGGGGCTGGAGGAGCCAGAGGCTGCAAGGCCGGGCTCATTCACATTTAATTTCCAACTTGTTTCTGGCACAGTCTTCACACACAAGCAAGCTTAATTTTTCAACTCACAACGTGACTTTCTGCATTTCCATCTACGTTCATTTTATTCAATTACATTAAACAAAGAACACGATTTTAACGACCTGCATTTCCCTCTCTCTTTCACCACAAGAAGCAATGTTCCCTGAGCTGTTTGCACTCGTTGCCATGTTCAGAAGACAGCATGTCGTCTTCTCTAATTAGTCTGAACGGTCGATTTTCCTTTTTACAAAATGTCCTCTTCTGCTGCAGCTAATTTAAATTTAAAGCACCACTTAAACCCTTGTCTGAGGCTCTGTTACGAAACCAGAAATACACTTTTTTATCATGTAACACAAAAGGTTGACCTTGTAGGCTAAATGACTGAGGTAGGACAGCGGTAAAAAGGAAAGCGGTGCAGGTTGGTTTAAAGATTTGGATTTAAAAAACATTGTTGTACTTTAAAGGAAGACTTACTTTAACTTTAGTCCCTTAAACTATAGGTAATAACAATTTTATTCTTATTTATTTTCAGTATGTACATTTGTTGTACAGTTGTTTTTTGGATAGTTTGTTTTTGATATTCTTATATATTTTTCAATATTTTGTATGGTGTGCTTGGTGTTTTAATTTGCTGCTGTTGTAACTGTAATTTCCCAGTTTGAGATCAATAAAGTTTATCTATCTATCTAACTAATAAGATTAAGTTGAAATATCAATACAATGCATGCAAATTCACAATTTACTTGTATCTGACATTTTCCTCACTGGGTGGAACTTATGTGAATATGTGTTAGGATGAGGCTTTTGTTTGTCGATGTGCTTTACTGTATCATCTGGATCTGTTACGGTACATCTTGTCTCTGTCTAGCAGAGATGCCCTTCAAAACTCTTTATTTAATTAAACCACTTCCCCTCAGAGTTCTCCTTTTTTTCCAGTCAATCATAGCACTAAAATAAAGTTACTTTCTTTTAAATTTTTCCTGTCAGATTGCATTAAAGTTAAAGAAACAGAGAGCAGATACAAACTTCCAGTACCAGCAGCAGTTTTGTGTTAAGGCGGACTCAGTCAGCTTCAAGATGAAGGGAAACTTACAGTATTGAGGCATGTTACTGTAGGGAGTTTACCTGGAGTGCACGGAGACGAGGTAACAGGACAAATGTTGGCAGCTGTTCCTGACCATGAGCAAGAATTATGCTGTGTTACTCTGAGCACGGTGTAAAATAAAGCCTTGACAGGGGAATATAGTAACTATCTGCCTGTTTGTCAGACAGCATCCTGAGTGTTAAATCAGAAACAGGTGAGAGCATGTGGATCTGAGAAATTCACTGACAAGAGTTCTCTGCGTCATCGCTATCTTCAGTCAGTGAACATATTTACATAACATATTTGTATATATTCAAAATGCATAATGTGCATTTCAATTTAAAGCCATTTAAACCCATTTTCTGCATTTTGAAACTTTTCCTGAAAAATTATAATTATAATACTCACAGGGGAAGAAAATATTGTAGCAGATAACCAATACATAGGCTACTGAATTTAACTAACAGTAAATAAAAGGGTTCATCAAGACACATTTCTTTCTGGAGTGTAATTATTTTTCAGAAACTGTCACAACACTTTATCTAAAGCATGAACCATTTTAGAAAATATGCAAAAAGTTACTCAATCTGTCCAACCAGTCACTGGAAAATAAACAAGAACAAGAAACACTGTTTGTATATTTGTAATTAAAATCTGCTGAATCGGCTGTTTTTCCCCTGGTGTTGATGTCCTCTAGGTCTAGTTGTATCCAGCTGGTATAAACATTGCAAATGATTCACACTGCTGATGTTGCAGTTTGTCAGTTGTGATGTGAGACTGTAAGGTAGATGAAGTGGAGCAGTGAGCATGCAGGAAAGCTTGTCACATTACATGGTTGGTCTATGCTCAGCAATTAGTTCAGTTAGAACTGTGTGGTTGAAGAAAACCTAATGTAGAGGAAAATGGGATTTAGAGGGGCTAGAGAAGAGGATTGGTACGGTAAATATCATTAGAAAGTCACGCACACTAAAAAGTTCAACGCAATTTAAATGTATACTTTTTTTCTGAATACAACTTTATTTATGAACTATGTCACATATACAGGATCCCTGAGAGGCATGTGACTAAATACAGAAGAAAAACTTTGTAATGAGTGCTAGTAAGTTATGATGTTTAGACTGCAGGAGGATTAAAAACAGACAAAAACTGCTTTTAAGCCTCTTGTGGATGAAATGAGTATTACAACAACACAAAAATACAACTTTTTATATATTAAAATATTTCTTCACCTTCTAGAAGTTTTTTTCCACCCATTTCCTATTCAGAAAATGACCCTGACAAAAATGAACACATAATAGATGGTTTGTGGTTTGTTTTACCTATTCTTAAGTCATAAACATAGATGAAAAAAGGACCCCCTCACATGCCTCTCAGGGCTTCAGTACACATGGCTACATACAAAATGAATTAAAGAGTTTAGAATCATTATGTTTGGGGACCCGCTCAATCGTTTCAATTGCTTTTAACCCATGTGTATGAATTGCTTTTTCCTGTCAGGTTGAACTTGTTAAATTCAAGTGATCAAACACAAACTGGAGTTAATCTCATTTATGACACTGAGATGACTTTGGGGTATTTGCACCAGCAAGTGCACCAACGTGGACTGAAAGGAGGAATTTAAACCGGACCTGTGTAACATGGATTTTTTCATTTTCTGGCAGAAACCTTAGATGCAACAGCATAAAACAGTAACAGTTGTGGTGAATTATTTAGGGCAGCTCAGTCATATGTTTCCGGGAACAATCAAAGCATTATATTCCACTCCTGTAACTTATTGTACAGAAAAAAATACTCCCTTAGCTTGAGTTATTATTGGGTCATGTTTCAGTTTCAAATGATCAAAAACACACACTAGAACATATGTGACCATGTATACTGAAGCACAAGCTCATAACATGAAACATACCTCATAATATTACTATACAAGATAAACTAAGTTCCTCTTTTAGTCGGTTTCATATCGAAACATTGACTTATGAACTGTATCCTTAAGAGTCTCAGCTGAAAATACAGAGACCAAAAATTCACTGCATGTGCACGTTACAATGTTAAATAGTATTGTTGATTTTGGATGAGCCATGTTAAGTGACCACAATGGGTGCAATCACAAGGTTTAGCTGATTTATTTAACATAGTTTAATAGATCAAACAAGCAGCAACTGCTTCATTTTATCAAACAAATGCTACAAAAAAAACAAGCGCCTGCTTCTGATTAACACACAAACAGAGCTGATCAAACTGCAATCAGATTTGTTATAAATGTAGGAAATAAGTCTGCATCAGCACTGTTTACAAACTACTTGGAATTATTCTGCATTATCTTGTGCTAAGGACAATCAATGGTTAAGGATCAGAGCACTGGGTGAATTAAAAGGTGACATGCACATGCATGTGCCTCCAGTCCAGCTTTGTGCCAAAAGGGGAATATCCGGCAGAAACCGATTGCCGTGTGTGGGAGCGTGTGCAGCCTGTTAAAGCTTTATTGCCCAATTTATTTATTTCTACAGCTGCTTTTATCCGGATCCAGCAGCAATAACACATGAACATTATGTCCATGGTAACAGCAAAGGTATGTCTTTATCAAACTTCATCATTTCTTGTAACCAACAATCACAACTACAGTGCAGCTCCTAGGATGGTAATGCATGTTTGTTTATGACATAACATAACTTGATTTCAATAATGAGGGTTATATTTGAAAAATGATTGCACACTCAGTCAATTTCTTAACGGTTAAAATGCCTTTAAAGGAAAAATAAAACGAGTAACATGATGTTTTCCACTTGCAAAGACGTGATTACAGTTCATGTCATTGAATTTTTCCTTCTCACACAAAATAACTTGGGGACTATTTTTGAGAGATTACTTTTGTACCTGTTGAAATACCTTTAAAGGGGCAAAACAACACATAAAATGCACTTTTTCACTTGCCAAAAAGTAAATGCAGCTCATACCTTGTCACCAAACATCGTTTTCTGCCTAAAAATTACTTGACAAAATCCATGAAGGTTTTACTTGGTTTACTATAACACAACAGTCCTTTTTAAAATCTCTTTAAAAGGCCAATAATACCATTAGCATGCACTTTTCCACTTGCCAAAGCTTGTTTGCACCTTCTCATTTAAAGCTTTAATTTGGCCTTATTTGATTAATGAGGGTGATCAAATTACAATTAAATGACTATTAGCTATATTTTTATATTCACAGCGGATCAGTTGACTACCTGTGTGTGAACTGGGTGGTTCCTAAGAACCTGCAGAGAATTCATCACCTGACATTGGGGTCTCCTTCAGCCTTATAGTATCCCTTAGGTCACTGTTTTGTGTTGTTTTTTGGCTTGCAGCTCCACTGCTTCAGTCACTGCTTGACCACCTTCACCTGCACAAACCAAAAGACAGACAGTTAGAAATAGCAACACAGTGGAGCAACTGCAGCTATGGCTTTTTTCCCCAAAGGGAAGATATCAAAAAGATTATTAAGAGGAGAGTAAATATTGGACTTTCATTCATGGGGTACACACAAACACAACAACAAACTAGACCTGCAAGCAGGTATCAACGGGCCCAAGCCTCCCACGTAAGACGGAACTTGACTTACTCGACTTACGGAGGCCATGCATGTCGGACCCAGAAGCCAAATTTCTTGCCGATCCGACCAAGCACCGCTAGTACCTCGGGCTTGGACCCCTAATTAACACTAATGTTGAGAGTCTGCTGGATGCACCAACGGGCAAATGAGTTTGCAGTTTGCTAACAGAGCTTTTTGTGAGCAGTTTTATGTAGGAACTATTTCTCGATTGAACTTCACCTGTCAACACGCCTGATTAAAACGTGAACTGGTCCTCGTGCTTCTCTTATTATCCACGACACCAAAGTAAACTATAACTGAGTAAACATACGGAAAGACGCAGGTCTTTCCATATGTTACTAGTAACTAGCAACTAGTAGTAGCTCACCTGTTCATGTTGCAGCTCAGCCGAGGAGGACGCCATTGACGTTTAAATATCGCGCTGCCACGAGCACGAGCCTCTCGTTAATGAGTGGATGCGCGCTCCTTCTGAGCGGTGATGCGGTTAAAAGGTGCGTTCAGGTAAAAAGAAAATAGTTCCCACATGAGACTGCTCACAACAGTGTCTGCGGATTGTTATGCTGTTGAGTTTTTCAGTGTTTGTTTGTTTGTTTGTTTTTCTGTTGGCAGTTGTGTTGTGTTCTGCATTATTTAGAGTATCAGGAAGCCCGCGGAGGATTAGGTAGTTTTGTTCCCCTCTTCTTGTTTAAAGACTGTGGCAATATTGTTATTTGTGCTTGCTTCCGTGTGGCAATAGTTACTGTGCCAGAAGCATCAATTAAGCAGGATTTTAAAAGCTCCTAATAAATAAAACTGTGCACAGGAAATTGTATGTTTTGGCCAAAGGGTCATCACTCTAAACTATGTTGCATAGCATGGACTATAACATATGAAGAGGAGCCACAATAAACAAGTCCATAATGTTTATTTACTCATATGTATATTACAGCACTTATAGCCTAACACCCTGGGATTGAACTGATGTGAAATGTGCTTGTAGAGATGCTGAGAGGACTGATACCATGATCCCTAACCTTGAGTTAGCAGCGACTCTGGTGGCCTTGCTAAACACATCAAACTGCTAATGAAAAGGCCTTTTGAACTGGGAAGCCAAAGCCGGAAAGCTGGGTGTTAGTCCACGGGTGGTCCGTTCCCTCTTAGCAGCCATTCAGGCCTCGGGAAAGGTCATAATCTGATTATATTCCCACTTTAATCTCAATAAACACACCTAAGTGAATTAAATCTGGCTCTAAGTGCTGGTCTTGGAAGAAATAAAACCGGATGATCAGGATAAGGAAAGCAAAACAAGGCAGGGAAGACCCTGTATCTCTGCGTTATATATCCACCGACTGTATTTTATCTGGAGACAATGTGTAAACATGAGCCAGTAATCAGTTCTCTCACGTCAGGATTTCTCTCAGGGCATTGACCTCAAAGTCATCCAGTTGAAATGATCAAAATATGTGCAGCACGTGTTCCTCACAAGCCTCACAGGTTCGAAAAACAAGCTTGAACCTGCATAAAGAACAGCGGCCAAGGTGCTGCTGGTGACACATTGTGTAAACTGTATTCCTTAATAATCATAATTACATTGGTACAGTGTCAGTGTGATGTTTGAAGTACATGATCCTAGTATAAAGTATAATTTGGAGGTTTTTTATTTGGGTTTATTCATTTTCTGCTACTTTAGTCATATAACTGTACTTCACTGTATTTTTGATAATTATCGTAACTACTTATTTTAAAATTAAGATTTTACATAAAAGGTATGATAAGCTTCTTAAAAATGCATTATCAAAGATTAAACCAATGGTTTGCACCTTCTGCAGTTATGACCATTAACATGAAAGCAGAGAGAACATTATCCTCTAACCTTTTTAGAGGAAAGTCATTTGTGTGGCAGATCATTAATAATTATTTCATGACATTACTGAGTTGGAATGTGCTTTTTTTTCTCAGAGTGAAATTTTGAGTCGCACTGTAATATGGTGAAGAATTTCTCTCTTGTTCAGTTTTCCAGGAAGACAATGCCTCCATCCACAGGGCCACAGCGGTAACTGTAGTGAGCATCTAAGAAATGTAAACAATGCTATGCATTAGTATTACATGCTGTGCTTAAGTAAAAGTGCAAAAAAAAAAAAATGATATAGGCAAAAAACATATTTTTTGTCAAAAAATGACTTGGTCATTATTTTAAGAAGGTGGAATTATGTAAAAAAAAAAAAAAAATAGTATAAAGACTGAGATGAGTGTAGTTGGGTAAAAATGACAATATCTTCCATATGAATTAACATAAAATGAATAATGCTCAAGTAAAGTGCATCATATACATTACTTGATTTGCTCATCTGCAGCTGCTCTGGTGCTTTTTTTATTGGCATTTCCTTGATTTTTAACTGACAACAGATAATCTTTTAACAGGATGATCCTGGCCTCCATGCTGACCAGTAGATGGCACTGCAAATCCACTCAGTGCATGCATGACTAAGCTCTGCTCAGACTATCAGTGGTCGGTGTTCATCTTCAGTCATCTCCATTCAGAACTTTACATCTTTATTGAACGTCACAAGACAATAAAACAAGACATTCCTCTGAGGTTTCACCGATTTATTGTTTTGTTAATGTCTGTGCAAGGATAAGAGTTACAAAAATCTACAGACTAGACATGATAATATATCCTGTTCCTATCATACAATGTTATTTGTACAAGTATCCTTTAACAGTATGTATATATATTCAATTCAATGTACCTATTACACTTTAAAGATATATTGATCATCCTTATAAGACAGACGACAAACACCACCAACAGTAAACAAGTTCATCTAAACACCCACACAGCCTGAAGCGACCGTGTGCAATCTAGACATAATGTAAGCTTCAATGATACTGATGTGCTATATCATGTTTCTAGTACAACTTCATCGAAATGAAAACACAGAACCTACAAATGCAGCACAGTTCCCTGTAGTGTTTATAAGTGCATTAGTCACTTGAATCGTAGGAGAACTCTTTACTTGTTTATTGAGGTAACACAGCTAATCTTTTATATAAAGAGATGACTATATATTGTAAGAACAGTTTGCTGATTTTCATCTTTTTTTCCTTGTATTAGTTATAGTGGTGGCATGTCTATAAGTCCACGATAATGGTCAATGTTGTATGTGTAACTGTGTAGCCCTGCAGCCTGGTCTACTTCTGCCATCCACTGACCTGTTTTGACTTTAATGAATGAAGGAAAAATATCTTTTTTTTTCTGAGATACTGGCTCTCCTGCTATCAGACTTAAAACATAACTTTTGAAACAGTTTGCCAGTACTTTCATGCAGTAAACACAATGGATATATCAAATATCAGGGTCACAGTCCTGGTCCACTGCTGAGAAAATGCAGCAAAGAAAGGCTCAGGTCTCAGTGTGTTGTTGATTGTGCAGCTGCACTGCTACCTTGCCCGAACCCCAGCTGTTGGCCTGATGACAGAGCTGCTTGATGGGTTTTACTGGGACCATTTCTTTGGAACTTCTTACTCTTGTAGAAAATATATATATATCATTGAGCATTTCAAGAGAGAAGTTGGAGGATATTCCATTTAGTTTTTTGTGTAACTGTAGCATTTCTCAAGCTAAAATTGGCCATGCCAGTGACAGTTGGTGCCATCTGTGAGTTGCTTTCAGCCCTTCATACTTCGTATCCTCCGGTTGGATTGGTGTTGGGTGTTAGGGTGTAGAAAGCACTGTGGTCTGTCAAGGTTTGTTTTTTATTATTTTTAAATAGTGGCTTTTATACAGTTGAAATTTCCTTGGAGCCAGCATCCAGTGGCCAGTAGAAGAACTGCAGAACTGTGTCTAAAATCACTCTCGCTCACAGTTTACTCTCTGGTTAACAATAAATTGAGATTGCCAACACCTATGAATCAGCATGATTTTGCATCATCACTCATAAGTGAACTGCATGGGCGGATTATGAGACAACGAGCCCCTGGACACAGACCAACCCCTGTCTTAAACACAGACTTTATAGATGTTCAGCCTCTTTTTGTTGTTGTTTTTAGTCTCTAAGTAGCTGTTACGCATCTCTCTTTGTGTCATCTTTTTGTAGTTGTTTTGTGTCTCTTTGTGGTTGTTTTGCTCCCTTTCATAGTTGAGTCTTCATGGTCTCTGCGTTTTCTGTCTTTTTGTTGTTGTTTTGGTCTATTTGCAATCTTTTTGTGTCTCTTTGTGGCTGTTTCATGATTCTGTGTGGGGATTCTAAGTGTCTTCTTAGCAACATTATTTAGGTGAAGGCCACAGTGTAGCATCACACAATTGTACTTTTTACATCTATACAATCTGAACCTTGGCAGCTATGGTAAACACACTACTTTCTTTCAATCCATTATTGGATTTTTTATAGCCCTACATACAGTAGGAGTACATTTTCCTGAAATAAAATGGCCAACAGTTAATATCGTGCACTGCATGGTAAACAGAGAGTGATTTCAGACACAGCCCTGGTGTCTTCCTGTTGTTGACAACCTTACATTTGCTGTTGTATGCTGGCGCTGTGGGACATCCTCTCTAAGGAGAATGATGCCCGAGGAGTTAATGTATAACTTTAATAGACTACATCAACCACCAGCACAGACTGGATGTCTACACAATTAGTGGTGAAATATTCCCACATAATGTGTTCACTCGTAATGGAACATGAAACCGGACACAGGGTCCGAGCTCACAGTGTTTTGTAACCTAATAACATGAGATGTTTCATTGTCAGATTTGAGTAAACATAAGCATTTTCCAGTGCGTCCCTTTTCTAATCCAGCATGGCTGTTCAGCACGGTAGTATCTATAAAATTATCCTCTTAAATCCTATTTTTGTGTAATATTGTAAAACAGTACATCAACTTGTCCAACAGCAAGTTAATGTGTGGGCACAGAGTTGTCAGAAACCAGCAGTAGCCGTCCTACGCTATAGGAGATTAGTGGTAAATATTCATCATACAGACCGGGTGTCAATGTTTGTTTTGCTGTCAGAAAGAGGTGCAGGGGCGTGATGCTAATCACAATCACTTGGCATCCACAGTGTTCTTCAACCACATGACTTGTGACTGATGGGAGCTACATGTTAACTTGTTTGTCTGAGGATGAAGAGGAGGTGGATGGTGATGGGGAGGGCGGTTTGGGAAAGACCCTGTCAGTGGGAGTGATGCCCGGGCTGCCCAGACCGGAGGAGCTAGAGCTGCTGGAGCGGTGTGGTCCCTGGCCCTGTCCGATCACAGGAGCAGGCCGGACGGGTCTGACAGGCGGGGGCCTTAGAGGTGCACTCGGCCTACGTGCTGTTATAGCAGGTTTGAAGGTGGTCATGGTCTCGGAGGAGGAGCTGCTGCTGCTACGGCGCTGTGCTGCATCTGGATCCCGGATCACCATGGTGTGCAGGGGGCTGCCAGGCGGATCCTGGGCACCTGGGTGTTTGAGGGGCTCCAATGTGTCCAAGACAACATCAGGGGCATGTTTGGCTACATTCTGTCGCTCCAGCTCGCGCAACTCATGGAGAGCTGTGTTCATTGTTTTCTCTATGTCCTGACAAACATGAACAGAAGGAAAAAATATGTTGATATTTTGAAAATAATATCAAACAATCAGGCAAAAAATAACTCAAACCAAATTCCACTGAGGATGGGGGAGACATGTCCCCCTCACTTCTACAATTTTAGTTTGAATTAGGCACTAATTAGGCTCTTTGGGAAAACAAACGCTTCAGATTAATTTATTATAGTGCCTTCAGAGCAGTAATGTCAGAGATGCACAAGAACAAAAGATTACTCATTACAAGCTGTGCCAATGGTTGAAATGGTACACACCTTCTGTCTCCTTTTCTTTCCGCTCCCCTATTCCTCCAACACTTTTGGAAGTGTTGTAAACATCAAGCATAATGTATTTATATTTTCCTTGGCTATAGATATTTACACAGCTTACAGCTGTATTTAGCATAACAAAAGCTCTATATCTAGGGCAGAAATGTTAGTTTGAGACAATAACTCTATTAAACAAAGTCAATTTTACCCAATGCCCATCTGAAAATTGTCCTTTTCAGGTCCTCATGTTCAGAAAGATATGCATCTTGTGAAAAATAGGTCCAACATTTACTTCGGTGACTCGGACGGAAAATAATTGGTCATATTTCGTGCTCATGTTCACGTCTCTCTTTGGAGTTAATAGACACAGGACCTGCCGCTAATCTCTTCCAGGGTTGTGAAACCCAACAAGACATAGATATAGTAAATGACTTGTAAGTGTATCTCTGGTAATATTTAGCAGCAGCTGCTTGTGATTAGCTTGCTTCCTTTGCCCCATGTTTTGCCTCTCAGGCTGCATATTGTGTTACTGCCCAAAAATACAAGGATGACCTATTGCATCCAGCCGCGTTTTGCAGTATGCAAGCCAGCATGTTTTCTGTGTATTCTGACCCACAATCCTCTGCATGGCATCTATGAGTCAGTATTCAAGGCAGGATGACAAAGTTACAGGCCAATGTCACAACTGTATGTATCCTGCATGCACCAGCACGTGCTTTGTAAGGGCAGCCGCAGTTTGTATTCAAACAAAGAAGAATGTGATTTGGAGAGCAGCGTAAATAATTTTTATCCGGGTTAGTGTAATAACATCATATTCATTTCTCTATTTCAAAGTTTCACCAAGTATAAAGTCTCACCTCAGCGAGCGCTTCAGCCTCAAGGGTTTTGTGATCTCCTATACTCGCGTGCCGAGTGGTGCTGGGTGAGGATCGTTGAGAGTGGGTGTCCAAGAAGGCCTTCCTGTCTGGGTGGTTGATGCAGCCAGCACTGCCAAATGTGGCCAGACGCCGTTTCTCCGGGCTGTCTGCTGGGCCCCTGCTAACTGCTATTTTGTGTGGGCTGCAGGGCCGAGGCATAACCCTAGGGGGCTGGTCTGGAGCTCTGGTGGGACTGTGACTGTCGGCGCCGTTCCTGTGGCGCGGACCTGCAGCTCCATCTGATCGCACCCTCACCCTGACAAAAAGTTTCCAAACAGTTTGATACTTTTTCAGTTTGAATCTCTTGATTCTGAATACTTAATTTAAAATGCAAAGATAAGAAAGATTTTGTTTATAAACCAGCTAGAATTACTCATATCTACATGATGCATACATGGAGTTTCACTAACCTTCCCAATGCTGCTGCAAAGCGGTGCTCAGGTGTTTGATCACATGGAGATTGGCGGTCATTTCTGGACGAGGCTCTTTCATCATGGTGAGGTCCACTGCTGGCTGCACTATCAGGCCTCTGAATGTTATCTGTGAATGCATCATCCCTGATAGGGACAGACAGAAGGGATTGATCTCGATTAATGACTTCTGTCCACTGGAAAGGTTAATATTGGCTTTTAATTTGAGAGATCGAACTTTGCAAATGTTGAATCTCACAAACAGTACACAGGAATCCTGAACAATTACATTCTCCACACACAAACAACACAAAAATGTCATCAGCACAGTGAGCTTCATTACTTTTACGGACAGAATTAATCACTTATCAGTCCCTGGAGGAAACTGTTGGCAGTACATACATCAATGTTCTTCTTAATTTGAATTTAATTTAGTTACCTGCTCAGTGATGCAGGAGTGGTTATCAGGCAGGAGGCCAGGGCAGAAATTAAAGGGCTGCATTTGAGGAGTGACCTAAGTGCATGTCCACCTTTCAGCTCTAAGGCTTTTTGCTGATTGGGGGCATTTTCTTTTGCTTTCATTGCATCAAGAGAAGAAAATCATGCAGGAAAATGGAGCATTTTATTCAGGAGCATATTATAAGGCCACAGCCCGCAAGGACAGTAAGAATAGAAACATGCATTTTGGGAAAATAGACCATCATAAATAATGACCACCCCCAAAGTCGCTGCTATCCTGCAGCAGAACCAGGTTACTGACTTCTTGAGGTCACGTTTCTGAGCCGTAACGTACTAAAATAATGTCGATAAAACAAGAATCTTATTGTGGGCTTCACAGACCAAATATATTTTACTCACATGTCTTGTACCACAATGTACTGATGTGGAATCAGTCCATCCACACCGTTATGTCGGCCCTCCCACCAGTCCTCAGAGGCTCGTAGGTAGAGTAGCAGAGACGCTCCTTTCTTGAAGGAAAGCTCTCTCGGACTTCGACCCACATAGTCGAACTTTGCGATGGCCTCAATCTGCTCCAACTCTGCAATACAAAGAAATGTGACTGGATATAATTTGAGACTTCTGATTACTTCAGCTCTCTTCAGCTACACTGTGAGGTCGACAGATAATATTAATTATTATGGAGAGCAGCAGATCCAGCTGCGTGCTGCAGGATGATGGATGCGGCTCAGTGAGTTGACTGACCACTGAATGTGCCGAGTCATGGCTCGACCTCAACTGTATGTAAATGAGGGGCGTCCACTGAAATTCGAGGTTCAAACTGTCAAACTAGGCTGCGCTGATTAAATATCAATCAAGATTCTGTTAATACATTGTCTTAAATGTTTTCAGAAACAGGTTTTCGTGTGATAGAGAGAGATTTTGTGACCCTGCAGCCAAAACAGAGACCCATACACCAGCCGGAGCAAACCATAATCTGACTATTTTAGGTTTTGGCGTTTCTTTCCTGGACTTGTTGTGACTCCATCATTACAGGTATGACTGCAGTCTCTGCAGTGGACTGTGTTTAGGTGACTCACCTTCATCACTAGTGTTGGGCCCGGTACCATTGTCGACATCATCAAGAGCTCCTGGCTCACTGTGGGGGCTTTCACTGGATGGAGAAATATGGAGACAGACATTCCCCGAATCAGAGTTAGTATTTATGCAAAGAAAGATGTTTATGTAAATCAAAGACAACTTTCCGACTCAACAATCTATTTTAAGTCTTCAAACAGAAAAACATATTACAAAAAACAAAAATCACCTTTCAAATGAAATGAAAAAAATAATAATTGCACAGTAGCATTTTTATTAGTAAGATCCAACTGAAAACCTATTTATTTATTTATTCATGTAATCATTTCTCTGTCAGGTACAGGGTTAAAAGTAGAAAATGTATTTTTTCAGTCTGAGAAAATGGGCAGTAAATGCCTGCGCTATAAATGGCAGCTTTTACAGTTTACCTCTGATTCACCCATTCAAACACACACTCGCCCTGCTGAGCCACAGCCGCCCTGTTAACTATACACTGACATATGTCGGACATCTTGTCCTTCACTTACCAGTACTCTTCCCCACCAGTCATGCACTTTTCATACACAGGTCCGTCCAACTCGTGCTGGGCCGGGAAAATGACCTCATGGTGGATGATAATGGTCTTAATGATCTCATTAACATGCGCCTGGCAGGCCACAGGGTCCTGCTCATCTGGTATTGGCATCAGTGTAGGGCCAAAGCAAATGGCCAGGTTGTAGGGGTCCATCATGTTCTCATCACTGTACTGAGAGAGACTGGAAAGACAGAAGCAGTTAGTGTCCGTTTATGAGTGTCAGATAAGTGGCATTTGTTGTTACAGGACTTACTGATTTAGAAATGCAAACAGGTATCTCATGACGATGATCACGGGCCGCTGAAGAGTCACAATTATCTGCTGAAGGTGATGAGCTCGTTCTGCACCTGAGTCAAGCTCTAAAAAGCAAAAGGAAGCCATTAAAGAGAGCTACACTAAAAAAAAGCTTACATTATTCAGATGTTTTCCTGGAATGTGACTCACTGGTTGTGGATATAAGGTCGAGGAAACGCTCTTTAGGGAACAGCGGGTTTTCCAGCCCCCTGAAGTAGAGCTTAAGAACGCCTGCCACAGAGTTGATGTCATGATCAGACTGATCGTCCACCAGTGGATCCTCCCCTATAGACACAGCACACATGTAATACACTCATTCATCATTCATTTCTATGAGTCGTCATGTAACAGGGCACTGATGCAGCTTTTTATGCATATTTTAAGTTGGGAGTTTAATATAAACATTGAGAGTGCTGTTACTTTTCCTCATTTATTATTACTCCAAGATGCGGATCTTATGCATTATGCATCTAAAATGGTTTACATGTCCATTAAGAGGTTACATGTGACACATGGGCTCTTTATTTGCACTTTAGAGGCCTGTGGAAGACACTGTGGCTTTTGAGGTGGACAAAACGCAATTTAAAATCAATCAGGAGAAGATGGGCAAGCGCACTGGGACTAACCTCTTTCAAATGCATTTTTAATATCGTTGACTTCGACCTGGGAGCCTGGAACTCTAAATATACCTTGCTGCTGAAGACCTGTAGACACAAAGATTCGTTAGTGTAAAAAGGTTCATTGACTTTCTTTTTTTCATTTCATTTAAACTATAAGAATAGAAACCAGTTCTCACAGTATGTGCACTGAACTGAACATATATAAACAAAAGACATTTACTATATATACCACACTGTAAGTCTGAGGATGTACTGAATGCATGTGATAAAAATGGTGCATAATGTTGTGAGACTGGACACAAAAAACCAGAGCAGTGTGCAGCTGCAGAGATTAAGGAGGCCCCCCCCGCTAGAACATGTTCCAGGAAATAGGTTATTTGGGCATGGGTGACATTTTTAGTGAATTTCTGATTTGTGATTTTGATTATCATGTTTCTATCTCCACTATAATATCCACAAGCATGCTTTATCCATAATAAACATGTTTTTATGAAATTCATGCAAAGGGACAATAACACTGAAGACATATTTTTCCAGCAAATTAATCCAATTGATTAGTCAAACAAATATTATTATTTAGGCATTTTCCAACTAAATAATTCCATGAACAGGAACTCCAACATGAACTAAAAGCCCTGTTTGCAACTGAAGAGTCATAAAGAGTAAACAAACGATTCTGCGACAGATCATTGTGTTGTGGCCACCCTTCATCCTGATATTGATAACAGTGGCGCCTGGGGCTTTCTTATTGTGTGAATGGAGCTGCACAGCTCTAAGCTTCGTGTTTGTTAAAATCAGTGATGTCCAGCACTGTAAACTGGAAAGCCCCAGTAGTTCTCATTAGAAATTCCTTCCCTCAGGGTATTGACTTTTTGGCACAGGCACTATGGTGGAGGGAGTAATTTAGTCCCCTGTAAGTGCAAATGTTCCTGTAGTGGTAAAGGTCTATGTCTAGACTAAATCCTTTTCTTCAGTCCATGACATTCCTAGAAAATATATGGCTCATAATATGCCTTTTTTAATACATTGGAATGTATATACTGTATGATTTAGTCATTCTGTGGAGAGGTATTATATGAGCATAATATGGGAACCTACCGTACAGATTGATGTATCGAACGCAGCTCTCAACCACCACCGGTATAGGCTGCCCTGAGTCCTAGCAGAGGGATTCAAATGATTAATTGGAAGCACATAAACAGAAAATAATAGAAAACAAACAGTCATGCCAGCAGGGTGTTATGATGAGAAGTTACAGAGGCAGCCCCTCAAATTAAATAACTACACTGAGTTGAAAGATCATTGTTAATAATTCTTTTAAATAACTGGTGTAAAGTGTAGAGAACAAAAATAAGCACAACAAAATCATGTTAGTGTTTGCACCACCATATGTTACTATAACTACGGTATTTTCACAGAAACGCCAACAGGACAGAGGCACAGAGATGTTGGTTAGCATGCTGAACACAGTGCGATTATCCCGCCCTGCTATAAGACAGAGTACCTGACTCCTGGCACGGACATTCCGTCTTCCCCTGGGCAGAGAGCAGAAAGGCACGTAGACAGAAGAACCACAACAGGTTAGTGAGAGAGACAGACCGTACAGAGAGAGAAAAAGAGGAGGCCTGGACTGAGAGGATAGCCAAAGCATCAGTGCCTTGTGGGGTGTGAAACATGAGGACGTGGCTCGGCAGGGGGAGTGTGTGGGAGGGAGGGTGCTACCTGAGAGGATGGGGGGTGAGAGCTGCATACAGTGAGCCATCTTCAGTAAGCCATTTTCATTATCCATTAATCTGCCCATTAGTTTCTCCATTAATTGGTTGAGTAATTTGTTCAGTAAAATGTCAGAATATAGTCATCATCACAATCTCCTACAGCCGAGGTTGAAATAATTTAATGTTTTTCAACCATCACTCTAAAGGCTAAAGATTTTTTATCAAATAATAAAAATAAAAATAGAAAATCTTTCAAATGCCACAACCTGGATTTATGCTTGAAAAAATACTTTAAAGAGATATTTTCTGGGTTTTTTTTCTAAGTGAGGTTGTATGAGGTACTTATCCATGGTTAGTGTATTACCTACAGCAGATGGCGGTTGACATGCACCCAGTTTGGAGAAACAGCCTAAAGTACTGACACGGAAGCAAAGCAATGTACTGCTGAGGATTGGGTAGCTGCTAAATATAATTTAGACACCTACAAAAAAGAAAACCTAAAAAAAAAATGTCTTTTAAGTGTACTCTATATTTAGATTTTTCACCACCATCTTGTCAGACAGCCCTGTTTGAGTTCACACGGGGAGAAATGAAGAAGTTATATATGCACTCTTCAAAGCCACCAGACCTCTTTGACAAAAACAATAATTTAACCCTGCAGAACATGGGAGTTTCTGGTCTACCACTGCCTTGATCACACAAACAAAAATGGCAACACAAACAAACTAACCAATCAAGGCTGTAATTCACCAGCATCTCCAGTGATCAGTGAGGTAGGATTACTGTTTTTGTCAATGGAGCCTGGTAGCTTTTATGAGAGAACAGAACGGCTTCATTTCCCCCTGCATAAACTTAAACAGGGCTGTGTGATAGCAAGGTAAAGCTGGAAGGAACATATTCTAAATATAGTGTGTACTTAAAATGATATTGATTTTTTTTAGGTGGCTAAAATGGATTTGCTGCTGCCCCTGCAGTACATTGCTTGGCTCCCATGATTGTACTCCTGCCTGCTTCTCCAAACTGGGTGCATAATACACTGATTACGAATAACTACTTCATGCAACCCAACTTCAATAAATCCCTGATATTAATCACTTTTTTTTTTAGCAAATCAACTGATGGTTTCAGCTTTACTGTTCCACTGCTGCTGATGCACACTATCTTGCCTGTTTGACTGAGCATTAAAGTGGATGTGGCCATGTGTTTATTTGCATAAACCGACATGGCTGGTGCATGGCCAACTGACATACATGAAGCCAAATTAATTCAGAGTCTGGAGGCTGGGGATCACAGAAGGAAGGATGTTAAAAGCAGACCTGGCACCGGTGCAGTGTTTATGAAATTAAATCTCCAGAATTTGTTTGATTGGTTTTCATCTGATCCTGTCTTTCCTAAATTACAAGACTGTGAAGACAAGGCAATGAGCAAGAGGAAAGTCAGTGCATGAGTGAGCCAACGATTTGGTAAAGAGTGGTCAAAGGCAAGAGAACCCCCAAGGACCGCTAGCGAGACAGCTGAGCTCATGGAGAGACAAAGAGCACAGATGGGCTAATACCTGAATGAAGGCCTCCATATTGCCGTTAAACAGCTTACGGTTAAAAATGGAGCGAGGTCTAGACTTCCGCATTCTCTGGGGTTTAGGGGGAAGAGTGGGGGGCCTGGGGAGATGGTGGGGGTTGTACGGTTGGTACAGGGTAAATATGAATAATAATGCAGTTGGTCAATGCAATTTTACACATCAAAAAGACATTCTTTTTATGAAATGCTTTTGCTTAACCACAGTCATTTGCACCTACCAAAACAAAATACTTAAATGACGTGAGAAGATCGATACCTTTCTCTTTTTTTGCACAGTAAAAAAAAGCTACAGCCAACAACTGGTTAGCATAGCTTAGCACAAAGACTGAGAACAGGGGGAAACAGCTAGCCTGACTATTGTTTCATCCAAGTGACAACCTGAAAAGTGAAGACTTAAACCTGCATTATTTCAAGTGGCCAGCAGGGGGCGACACTTGTTGCAAAAAGAAATCAGAATCTATAAAAGGCTATGACAATAATGGCTCAATTTAGAGTAATAAAGACAGTAAAGCAGGGATGCTTTAGGGTGTGGTTACTTGTGATTGACACGTCACTACCACCAACCACTTCTTCTTACAATTTGTGGTTCCAGAAAAACAAAATGGCAACAACCAAAATGCCATTTTGAGGCTTTAAAACCATAAACCAACGTGTGACATAAAGGTGGCTAAGTCCACTTCTATCAAACAGTCTGAGGTAAAGGTGAAACATGTACATGTTGTGGTTTTATTAGGTTATTCGGGCTAGCTGTTTTCCAGTGCTTCCAATCTTTATCCTAAACAGTCTGTTAGTGGTAGCCTCATATTTAACAGGAAATCATGGGATCGGTATCAATCTTCTAATCAAACTCTTGGCAAGAAAGTGAACAATCATGTTTCCCTCAAATGTCAAACTACTCCTTTAAATGGACCCTGAGGCGGAGCTGCTGTAGCAAACTTTATCAAAGTCAAGCATAATGACTACAGGAAATATATCACACACAAAATTCAATAACATTTTGATTGTATTTAATGAAATGTACGATAGATCAAAATAGGTTAAAGCATAACACTTGTTTTCAATTAGTCATGAGGCTGGCTTGTCAATATTTGTTCATTTTCTTCTCACTGGATTGTTTATAAATAGAACAACAGCAGGACATTATCCATCTCGCTGGCATTTCATTTCTTAGTCCTAACATATTTTTATAGATTAGAAACTGGGAAGAACAAACTCAGAGCGCCGCCGCCGCCTCTAATTAGGATCAAACCCTTTGTGCAACAAATAAGAGCGAAGTTGAGACTGCGTTCATATTCCCACACTGTGATCTCATTCCTGCCACATCCAGGGACACAGGAAGGATTTTACACATCATCGGCTACTTTATTCAGCCTCTTGTCACTGGACATCTTACCTTGTTGTTCCATATTCAGCCCTCTCCCCTAAAAGAAAAAACAGCAGAAAAAAGAGCCAAAATTAGTATACGCCAGTTTTACAATCACAGAAGTTAGCTGTACGGTTGAGTGCTGGCCGACTATACAAGGCTGGCAGATGGAGACGGAAAGGGGTGTTATGAGAAAACGGGCATCTATTCAGGCAGGCTCAATGGGGTGAGCGCCATGGCTGCATTTGACTCACCGCCAGGCAGCAGTCATTCAGCGGTTGCCCTAGAAACGGCACAAGAGCCCCAGAAGGGGATCGCTCGTCTACTCGCTCTGCAAAGTGAAAACGTATCCAGGAGCAACAAGAGTGGGAGGTTTGTGGGAGCTGATTTGTACAGTGTGATGATTTCATGATATCTGCAACACAATCGCACACACACACATCTCACTGTACGCAAACTAATTAAGGCCTCACTTTGATCAGTCAATCAGAAATGTTTGTTCAAGGATCACGTCATGTGTAAAGCAGCTTGCAGCACAATCCGACTTTATGTCAAACACACATAATTCCAACCCTGAAGCAGACGCTCCAGTCTGAAGCAGAAACACAATGACTTGGAATATATACATTTTGATTCCCTCTCTTGGCTTCGGTTTATGCATATTATATATGACGAATATATGAATACACTTCAAGTACAGTGCTGCTAGTTCAAGGTTTCTTTTTGACATTTCTACCCCGTGACCCTCTTTCAAGTCCAGAAAGTGTCAAGCTGTCAAGCAAATGACAACTTCAATATAACACATTTTTATTCTACTTCAATCCACCATAAACACACTTCTATATCCATATTCAAAGGCTGTATCACTGCCTATACATGCTATATGAGACTGATATATAACCAAAAGCAGATGCTCTAACTCTTATTCAAACATTTGGCTCAGGTTAATGTGCATTAAATATAAAAACAAACAGCTTTTTCATAGCCTTCAAGCAAAATACTTCTCCTCATGAAATGTCAGGTTGCTGTTTTTTTGAGTGAGGGACGCTGTTTGAGGTCCAAAAATAGGTAGGCTGTCAGGCAAAAGACAAATTCAGCAAAATGTAAAAACATGGTGGAAAACAGCTACTAAACACCACCACTTTTCAACACTCTCATTTATAGCACCACTAGAAGGGCAGAGAGCACAGACCTCCATCAAGGCCATGCCCCTGAACCCTGAGAGGGACGATTTCCTCATCGCCCTCCTGCACATCCTGACCATGCACACACACCCAGCTCCTGCACAACAGAGTGCATCATTAAAATGATTTTTGTAAATTCCTCCATTGTTTTTATGATTTTTGGTTTTTGGTAAAAGAGTAGCCCTGCCGGCGCTTTACAGTAGTAAAATCTTTTTCTGAAATGATAAGAAATTCAGATGAAATTCAGTAAGAAGTCGAAAAGCTGCTAAAATCAGGAAGACACAGTAACTACAAAAAGTACTGTGACGTGTTGTCAAAGAGGTGTTTGTAAAGAGACTGTAGACTTTTACTCATTACAATGTTACAATCTCATTTAGTGGATGGTTTTATCTAAAGCGAAGTACATGTGAGAGTTCATACAACACAAGCAAAGAAAACGTTGAAAGAAAACACACGAGTCCAATAGGACGTAGATACAATCAGGCAGTTCATGAAATACGGTAAAATGATACTTTAGAACAAGCTCTTTGTGGATTATATGTTTGTCGCATTACAAAAGATCCTTGGATCGATTCAGAAATCAGGATGAGTCTAATTTTACTGGTACATTTGGTCGGTTATTAGAGCCCCATTAATATTATCGGCAAGTTCTGATGTTACAGACATACAGACAGCTTCATCCGGCGAGTGGTTCATGAACTGCTTAAGTCTTATTTTCAACTTAATTTGTTTACTCCATCCCTCTAGTTAGCGCTAGCTGTGTCCTCAGTTCATGTTTATACTGCTTGCTCCCACCAGCAGCAAAGTAAAAACTAGCCACATCCGTGTGATTGGTGTTATCCAGCGGGATCCTAATCCCAGTGCTGTCCCGTATGCCCTATATCACAATGTAAATGAAAGCTCTCGTTTCCTGGCCTGAGATCCACTCTTTCACCAGGTTTCATGAAAATCAGGCCGCGACTTTTTCTGTAATTCTGATGACAGACAAACAAACCACACCAAAAACAAAACCTGCTCTGCGGAGGTAATAATAATAAGTCTCACCTTCTCCGAGCGTCTGCTTCAAAAGGTCATGCTTGGCCTGCAGTTTGATAATGAGATTGCTGCCATTCAAGTACTCCTTGTATTTCTGCAGAGGAAATAAATAAATAGCGATGAAGTTATTTCTCATAATAATATATAGTAGGTGCACCTAATTTCTCTGAGAACTCACGGTGAAGTAGAAGCCCTCGGTCTCTTGCTGATTGGATCGTCTCTTCACGATGTTTGCCTTGCTCATGTAGGAGTCAGAAGAAGCCGATTTGACCGACTCTGTGGACTGGCTGTGCTGGAAAGCCTCCGAAACATCAAAGTCCTCCACTGTGAGCATGTCCTGAAGGGTCTGCATGGTGGCGTCAAGAGTCTTCCTCACCTGGAGCACACAAGTGACTTTAATTCTAACAACATCCACTCATTTTTTTGTAACGTAATTAATAAGAAATCTATATGACGTTAATTTGGTGGTTTGTAAACACTAAAACAACAAAGAATATTGTAATTATACCAAATGTACATACTACCAATACATCCTATTAGTATCACAAACAAGCTGTGTGGTGCAAAACAAGCTAGCACAGTCTAAGATTCTGATCACTGCAGGCCCTTTTCACAGCGGTTTGACTGACACGCCGTAAACAACAGAGTAATTAGCTACCTAGCATGAGGCGCCGTGACATGAAAGATTAACTATGCTTCTTCCACGTGAGGCAGACAGGAAGGCAGTGTACATTTCCATATTCATGACAGACAGGCGCTGACACACACATACACATCCTGGTGACCTTTAAACAGGTCTATGTGAGTCACAGTGGCCTTGGTGACTCCAGGCCCAGCAGGCCAGCGAGCACGCTGGGATGAGAGATGACCCCACAGGTCAGCGTCGGTAAAGATGAACAGAAATGCAGGGTGATGGTCCTGAACACCGGTTTGTGGCTTTTACATGTTAGTTCGAGAGAGGCGATTAGTGTCAGCTGCCAATTCCAGTTTAATAATAATTATAATAAGTTATTCTTGAATTGAGAGTTAACCGGGTCAGGATTTTATAGAGAAAATTAAAAAAATTCATCTTTTTTGGTGGTTTTAGCACCACAAGCCGAGTGCCGTATAGTTAAATTCTATCAGAAATCTCTCCTTTCTTCTGTTTTAGCTGAAAGATGCATGAGAATATTCAGACCACTCTCAACATCTGTCTAGTAAATATGAAGTCACCACCAGAAAGCTTAGCTCAACAGAAATACTTGGAACTGCCCCAGTGTAATAAAATCCACCTCCCAGCACCTGGAATTTCAATATCAAACTGTTCGTTACATTCTGGATCAAAGAAAGTCTGTAAAAACGGTTACTCAAAGAGCCCAAACCCTGTTAAAGTATCCTACAAACAGAGCAGCAGATTTGCATCTTTAACACATCTTCCTGTTCTGCTACATCTGGTCTCACTTGATTGATAGTTTGAATGATAAGACATTAATTTCCTGCCGGAGTATTTTCGCAATAACCTGGTGATATGCAATGGCCTCTGCATTTTTCAATGTCTGTGACTCAGACTATTACATGCAAACCATGTCTGCAGGTTTTCCAGCAGAGGAACATTTTAATAGAATGGTAAAAATGTGTTTTTACATCTTTAAGGAGTGTGGCTGCTCAGCTAAATAATTTCCTGAAGGAAAACCCTGCATCTACTGTATACGAGTACATATCACTCAGCATATTTAGCCATACTGTCCTCTTCTGACTCAGCAGAAAATAGCATTACTGTGCACAGCACACTGGCAGTGAGCTTTCTTCATTCTGAAATGAAACGCTGACACCGGCTACCTCCAGCCCTCCGAGACTTGTGTGAGCTCTCACCTCTTCATTTTCTATCCTCAGAGTGGCCAGGCGAGACTGCAGCTGGTGGTAGCGCATCAAGAGCTCCGTCTGGACAGGCTGCTGTGCACTCACCTGACACACCTGGGATTAAGAAAGAGAGAGAACTTTGTCAGGAGGATTCACAGCAGAGAAAAGAAAACACCACAAGATGCACTTTGTATCAAGAACTAAGACCTGCGCACAAACAGAGCGATTCTCCTGTGGCTCACCTCGTCCCCCATGTGGGGCTGATAGTCAAAGCGTGCTGGAGGACAGAAAATCTGGCTGTGCGTGTCCATAAACTTCAGCTTGTCTCCTCTAATGTCCATGGCATCTACTGCTCCTTCTAGCAAGTCCAGGCCCTCGTGGCGAGAAGTCTCCAGACTATACTCTGCAGATAGGTAGGTCCTCAAGGTGCGCGCCAGGCTTGCATGGAAACCTAAATCGCAACACTAAGAACAGGAGTAAAACCATTAGCATCTATAAACCCTTCATAGGCCTGGAGAAGCTCTGAGGCTAGTAGTTCTTTCAACATTTACACTTTCATCACTAATTACTTACATCTATCATGTCCGAGACATCATGGATGTAGTATTTGGCCACCAGGGCATTGGTAGCTGCCAGATTGAGAAGATAGTCGTTCCGGGCCTTTGTGCATTTCAGCTTGTTTTCAGAGTACTTGGCTTGTCTCTGGAGTGAGAGGAGGGAAGAGAGAGTCCCATCAATGCCAGCGTGTGAAATGGATTCCAAATGTGCTCAAAGAATGCATTACTACATCAGTCTGATTTTATCTTCTATAATCTGCCGATACATGTAACACTTTGAACGATGCAGAAATGAGTTTCCGGGAGCTTTAACTGCATTTTCCAATGTCATTTGTGCAAATAGCAACTTGTGAAATTTAAGAATGTCATCACAAAAAAATGCATTTCTGAATTCAAAGGAAAAAGAAGACTGGAAAAATGTCTAGTTTTAGTTTGTCTAGTTTTAGTTTGTCTAGTTTCGTAAAATAATGATCTTAAAGTATGAAAAGGGAGAAAAAAAAATCTTGTTTTTCTCATTTAATGTAATAATTATCTCTGAATTCTGAGAAAATAAGTTATAAAAAGACTCCTTCTATTTTTTGTATATTTTAAAGAAGCAGATTTTATTCTTTGACAACTTTTCACATAATTCTAAGACAACTAACTAACTTAAAAAAGAAAGCACGGCAAATATCTCTCCTTGGCCGAATGCATTCCTCTTCTGTACATTTGTATTTGCCTGTAACGTACAGCACTTTACATCATGTATAAACCAGTCAACCATAACAGACCTTCTCCTTCATTTTCTCCATCTTCTTGACGGAGCTCCGTCTCTGTGGACGTTCATCGTGACCGTACCGCAGCAGGCTGGAGCCGATGTCATTGACCTTTCCAATGTGCTTCTCCTCCTGTTTCTCCGCCTCCTTTAGTTTGCTCTCAGCGCTGAGACTCTCGGTGTGGTACATGTGGTACGTCTTCATCACCTGCAACAACAAACATCTCAAAAATCCAAAAATCCCACATCGGTCGATATTTTAATTAAAATAAATAAATTGTAAAAAGTATGTTTTCACTTTTATGACCACATAATCAAAATGTGACTCAACAACAATGAAAGTTTCCCAGCCCTAATTATTATGTAATATGAACTAATGTAACCCTCGCCTTCAGTCTGTATTTATTTATTTTTTTCTTGAACCTGTAAACATTAGGGAGTGTCACTTTCTCATTCTGCTTATGGGATTGTCACATTTTGATTGACATGTTGAAGCTGAGCTGGAGGTGCTGCGCTGGGTGTGTCCGTCCAATGTGTCTTCACCGCAGCATTGTAGTCAGTTAAACTGCAATGTAAAGCAAGCACTTAGTGCAAGTACTGCAACCCCAAGTTCAATCTACACCCCCACTGCTCAGATTGGAATCTGTCGTCAACAAATTCTTGTTTTATTGTGTATATTAAAGCGATCGCATGTTTAACGAGTCACCCTGCATCAGCACTACAATTAAACAACATCTGCTCCTCCATCACTCACTCCCAAGTTCTGGTTTCCTAGCAACCCTGACTGAAGCGGACGTGCAAAGGACAGCGAGATCGATCAGCAGGGGAGGAAGGAGGTTACAAAGTGACAGCGAGCAACCTTCCCTGCACTCTGCGAAACAAGAAACTACAGTACTCCCACAAAAAAAATCCTGCAGCAGTTAAACAGCAGAGAGCGAGCTGGCACAGCTGAACACACCTACTGCCGGATTTCACATTAACTCATAACTGATTAAATCACAAACAAATTATGCAAGTTCATTTAACTACTATCGCCTCATCTCGCCCAAATCTTAACAGACTACTGCAATTTCCTTGTGCTGTGTTCAGGAGCTGCAGACAGGCTTTTAATAATGCATGAATCAGAGAGAGGAGAAAATCAATATGAGTAAAGCAGTAAAGTGCTGTATAATGTTACATGTGAGGATTTTTCTCATGTGGTGTATTACATGCGAGTACAAGCGATTTGCTGCACATTCAGCGGTGCCGAACATCCTTTAAAAATGAGTGTGAGAAGTCATCATTCATCACTCAGGCTGCACCGCTGTTAGACTGTTTTCTATCATTTTATGTCTTTTTTTCTTAAATAAGAAACACAAAACCATGTCACAGAATCCCCTGCACGGTAATTAGCTAAATTCTAAAGTTTGACAGATGGCTGATATTGGCCTATTAAAGACATATTGGTGTCCATTTGTATCAGTATACATGTGCCAATAATCACATTTTTACACAACATAAAATGCAGAAATAAAGCTTGGGATCAATAGAAATGGTACGGTATTATCTATTTATTTTTTATTTGCTCTTTGTTCAGCAATTGACCGTTACTTAACATACAGAATTGATGTTTATTTAGCTATTTTTTATTTTTTATTTTCATGTATTCTTTTTTTTTCTCTATTTTCATTTCTAGAATCGGTTAAAATGTAATACAGTACATGTGATGTATAATAATGGTAAATGTCCTTTAATAAAGCTATTTGTTTAAGAAAACTGCCTTCTAAGTACCTTTGTATTGTCATCATATCGGTGCAGAATCTTCATAGAAATGGTTCATTTTCATGCCAGCTTAAAAATTCACCATTTCAGTAATCGATTAATTTTTCCCTTCTAAAAATCAGAATCAGCCTCAAAAATCACATATTTGTCAGGCTCTACTAATTCTGTAAAATTTCATATCAGCACTAAGCAGCTTTCTGTTTTTCTGCAATCCAAACTTAAAATACTTTACTTAAAAGCATAATGGAAACTGTTTTACTTTTTTGCAATTATTAGTTATAGCTAAAGTATAAATCACAATCCATTTTCCAGCACCATAATAAATGTGTCTTCAGTGAAATAACTAGCCTTGCCCAAAGTCTTTTCATTAGCTTTGATTGATCACTTACTGTATTAATCAATAACATTCTAGATGCAATTCAGGTGATTAAGTGTGCAGCAAGTAGCCAAAGGTTTTATTTTTAAATAATAATAATGAATTCAGCAGAATGGGATCTTAATGATGGCAATAAATAAGAGCTAAGCTAGTCAGAATATCAGTATGATCAAAGAGTATTTTGGTGTGGCTTTAATAAAAAATTTAATAACCTATAAAACTTTTTTTATATGCTATATTAAAATGAGGTTACAGCCATTTAAAGCCAGAATTTGGCTATTTAATTTCACAACCTGCAGTTTCCCAAATTATAATAAGATACTGTACTCTTGCTTTTGTCTGGCCGGTTCAGTTTTAAATTATTTTGACTTGCTGCATATTTAAAATCGTATTAACTGATTCCTTTTGCAGATTATCTGTTGAACAACAACTAATGATCCTGGTATCAGTGAGCAATGAGAGCCAGAAGGAAGCACTCTGGTGTGTTTGCTGCTCTCTGCCCCACATACAGCAGATGATATCACTGCATCAGTTCATTTTCTTCAGCCAAGTGAGGAGGCATCAGCACTGAACACAGCTGTCGTCTATCTTTACCACCACACAGACGGTTTCTGTGTGTTTAATCCCATGTGTGCACACATGTTTCCACATGGGGTGTCTTATTGTGTGTACAGTGCGACAAATGACAGTAAACAGAGTGACAACACGCAACCAGATGTGTGTGATTACATGTAACCTTCGCTGAAACGATTACAGCAGCTCATGTTTGCTGTGAGCACAGTGCACCTCTGCAGCACAGACTGCTGAGTCCGCTTGAAGCACTGCCAGGGGCAAGAGCGCTCTCCCCTTCAACTGATGTAGAAATTCAGAGTGGGAGGAAGAATGCAAATTTTCTCCTTTCGCGACCTCAGGAGATGGAAGAAATGACCTGTTAGAGGCTGCACTGCTGATAAGGCATATCTGCCGAGTGCAGTGTCAGGCCAGCTGCCTCGCAGGTTACAGGTTCTGGTCTGAAAAAAAACTCTGGCTCAGGACTGGTGATACACAGGCTAACATAGGGGAAAAGGCAAAACAGACAGACTGGTGTAGACAAAGAAAGGTGAGGCATGAAGGGGCAATTATATCTGTTCAACTCACAGTGTAGAGCTCATTGGTGACTTTCACCAACTCCTCGTGCATCTGCACGCCGATGTCTTTGCTCTGTAAAAGAGGAAAACAGGTGATACTTTCAAGGCAGGTATTCAAACATCTAAGACTAAGAACTGGGTCAACTAATAGAAGTGCCTCCCCGCAAGTTAAAAAAACTTGAAGGCTGTGTGCCAGTTATATTTTGTATGTGAGGGATGTCAGCAGGCATTGAAATGCTGTCACTACTCTGCACCAGAAAAGATCTAATACAATGCCCAAAGTGCACATGCAGACAAAAATAGAACAGTGCAGTAACTGCAGAACATTTCCCAAGGAGTGGTGTCACAGTTTCAGCTCCGTTACAGGGGCTAAGAGCCTATGATGAATTGGACATGTCCCATGACAGGGCTTATAGCCCAAGAGGAGGAATGGGGCCAGCGGAGAGTGACTCTGGAAATCCTGTTGAGGGGATATGGAGCGATGCTTAGTCCAATCAATCCTGTTTTTTGCCACCTCTCAGGGGCCACTTGTCAAAACAGCAACCTTGCATTTCCACATGTGACAAGAATTACATTTCAGCACATTCAGTGCACTCAAACTTTGACTTAACAAACGGCAGAGTTGATTCATTCCCTTCCACGCATGTGTAATTCATTAGCAGTGAAACTGCACTGCAGCTGAACCAGGATGCTACAGCATAACAGGATTATTGTTTTGGAAAACTCTGTCACAATTTGGGCAAAGTTCTTGCAGAGGGAGACAGTTTTTTCTGCAGGCGGCTATTAGTCCTCGTCTTTATGCTGGCCGCAAGCCACCCTGGTCTCATCAAGGCTCCTATCATGACAGTTCAGAGCCCCCTAGAGGGCATAAATTACTACAGACTTCTGCCTCTGTCAAACGATACTGATCTAAGATCCCCTAGGTAGATTGTTCATCACTGCCCCTAAACCATAGGCTACTTTTATGCATACCATACATTGCTAACACATGCATTTTAAGACGTGAGAGTAAAACCAAGAACAAATGATATACAAATGTATTCTATGCCTTAAATTTTGTGTAAAAGAAACAAGCTACACCTAATTCTCTCCGCAGATTACTGAATGAGTCCCAGTTGATGTGAATTTAGTGTGAAATGGAGTGAGCGGGAGTATGGGCGACAAGAGTGATGAGGTGTAAAGCGCATCAAAAAAAGGTTAGTGATCTAAATAGGGAGCAAACTGAGCATGATATTGAGAATGACAATGCATGATGAGTGGGAGAGGTTAAAAAGAGAAACGGAATCTCTCACCAACCGTGTAAAGCTTTACTGTAGACACGTGGCGCTCTCACAGTAGAAGCTGACTGCTGTGAGAGTCGCTAAGAGGCTAAAGTAGTGCAATTTTAAGTTGGGAAACCTAAGCGATGGGCATGGGTGGATTACTGAACAGGCCTACCGGGCACAGGCCCAGGGACCCACACTGGCAGAGGGCCCCCTGGCCTTCACCTAGAAAATGTTGCTTGGAGAAACATGTACCAAACAGGAAGAGATGCAAAACTTCAACAAAGAGACAGAAAGCAACTACAAGGAGACATACAAAGACCACAGCGACATAGACAACTACAAAGAAATGCAGAATGACAACACAGAGGAAAACAAATACTAAAAAGAGACATGAAAAACTGAAGAGACATAAAATGACCACAAAGACACATAATCAACTACAACTAGAAGCATAATGCTGATAAAGAGATGCAAAACAACACAACACATAGGCTACAAATAACTACAAAAGACCACAGTATTTACAAAATGACACAAAACATCCACAAAAACAAACAATTTGTCCCCAAAGAGAGACAAAATGACAACAAAGAGCTGCAAAGAGGCAAAGAGACAAAAAAAACTACAAAGAGACACAAAATGACAAAAACAGCAAGAGACAACAAATACAAAAATATTTACAAAGTGACACAAAACATCCACAAAAACATGCAAATTGTCCTCAAAGAGAGACAAGATGACCACAAAGACACACACAATAACAACAAAGAGACAAACAACTACATAGAGACAAAATTGCCAAAAGATATACAAAACAACTACAAAGAGACACGTAATGTTCACAAAGAGACTAAAAATAATCACAACGAAACATAAATAACTACATAGAGACACAAAATGAACAAAAGGAGACATAAACAACCACAAAGAGAAGCAAAATGACAATGACAAAGAAACACAAAATGACAATGCAAAACAACTACAGTGACTAAAATAACGACAAAAATACCAAAACATGTGATACAAATCTACTAAAAAGGAACACAAAACATGCATAAAAACATACAAATTGTCCTCAAAGAAGAACAAATCATGAGAGAAACATTAAAAAGAGATGAAACAATGATTTGCTCCTCTGTGGGAGATGTGTGGTTGTGGGTCCTTTTGCATGTCTGTGCCCGGAGGCCCGTTGTCTCATAATCCGCCCATGGTGATGGGGAGGAATAGTTAACCTAATGGCCATTATTTGAAACCAGGCTATGAAGAAGCCGGGACGACCTTGCATGCAACGGTGTACTGTAATTGAAGTGCTGATTAAATATCATTGGTCACGACAGGACACAGAATGACACAGTGGAGCTAATCACATGAGTCAGAATGATCTCAGATAAACCGTCCGGAGGAAAATGCTGTATGGGAACCATAGAGCACGAAATATACTGTACGTCCTGATACATTTCGCCATATTTTTACATATTTTTCTTGGTGTGGCGTCAAGTTCCCAGCTGTGGGCATCAGTCATGCGATTTAAGCAGATAAGTTCTGTGACTGTGTGCGTTAGTAACGGTCAGGGTTACATGCCCTCATCCGTTTAATTCAGATTCTGACCTTTTTGAAGAGTCTGATGACATCCTCGCCCACATGTGCCAGGCGGACAATGACGTTGTTGTTGTAGATGTCGCTGAGAGTGGCGTGGTCTCTGCTCTCCCGCCTGGTCTGCTCCAAGACCAAATACCAGCAGTTCACAGTGGATAGGAGGTTCTGGTCCTTTCTGAAACAGCCAAGGAAACATTTCACAAGGATGAAAACATTTGTCCGTTTCAATGAACAATGTCTACAAAGCTGCCCGACATACATTCATACAACCGCAGCATTCAGACCACACAGAATACTGCCCAGAAGTACGAAAAATGGGTTATTGTTTGAAAAAAAATCGTTGCGTGATTATTTAAACTCTTATGAAAATACCTAAACACAAAACATGATAAATGCTGTCTAACACACCGCATGGATCTCACATTTGATCCAATGGTACCAGCTCTGGAGCTTTAAATTTAAGGGATCAAGAGGTCACTACACATGTAGTGAGGAATCAGTGATAAAGGAAGCAGCTGTACACACACACACACGCACACACACAGAAAGCATGCTGACTGCACTCGCCTCCTTGCTCGAGGGAGCATGTGAGTTCAATTATCCTCACACCAAAGAGTTTGCTTGTCTTCATCTTTTGTCTTTAGAGAACTTTTAGCTACATTTCTCTGACCTCCAACAATTGTGACTAAAAAATAAACAAGCTGCTTCATACCTGTTACACACAGCCTGCTTTAAAGCTGTGTGTAAAAACCTTTTTGCTCTTGGCGGAGAGCTGACCATTGCTGGGATCCAATCCAAATCCAACTTTATTTCTACGTTAATGACCAGTGAAAGCAGAAGAGTGAAGTTCAGATGAATTATTAACACTTTGCATGTCTTTGTTAATAGGAAAGAGTACATTCAAGAGGAAGTTCACACCCTGATAGCATCTCTGATGATTTGCACCCACAGAAGCTTTTATCATATCACAGAGGCAGCCAGTACAGAAAGAGTAATGAACTGTTTCATTTTTAAGAGCAAAGCTGCTACAATATTCCCTCTATCATAAAAGCAGATTTTCTAGAAAAGCTAGAATCACTGCCTCGCAGGCAGCTGTATGTCTCCACTAACCATGTTGTGATTTACACCCATGTGTGTCCAGACTCATGTGTAGCCATGACAACAGACTATGCTTCGAGTATAGATGCTGCTGCCAAGAAGCTACAAATTCTAAGAACTGGATGCTTCACACACAAATCGTCAGCTCGGCAGCACAGAAGATCTACACTCACCACAGTTTTAAGGTGGAAAATCAAGATAAGTCAGTGTCCGACCAAATGTGAAATACGATCACAATCTAAACTTCTCTTCCTGAGAAAAGGTGTTGAATAATGGCCACAGAAGTGTTTTTGCAGATCATTATGATGTCGCTGTGAAGCTGACCTTTTGGATATAAAATGTCATCACTTTCATCATTTCATTCTTTTAGATATTTGTGTGAATTTCTTGCTCATAATTGGCAGATGAATTCTTGGCCAAAAAATGTATATTGGGAGGTCACAGTGATCTTAATAGACATTTGTGCAAAACTTGAAGAAAAATTCCTGAGATATCACATTCATGAGAGTGAGATGGACGGACCAACGTCGTGCAAACAACCCAGAAACATTCTGCCTTTGGCCGGGGCTGTTGCTGGCACTGAGACATAAAAACAAATATCCTCTTACATGTCATACAGAAAACCATTTCCTTGCTTGTGACTTGTAAATCTAACTTGCACAAGGCTGCCCGCTCCTCTTTATTTTGGCAACAAACCAATGCACACACTGACCAAGCTCCACCAGCCTCAACATCCTGACCATCCGAAACCTCAGGAGGCAAACTCAAGGAAGGTGTACTTGAGCAAAGAAGAGTGATATGCTGAAGCAATGATTGTGATGTAGGCTGTTGATTTTCATGAATTGTTACTGTGGCAGCTATATTTATACCGAAAGCTGCCTTTTAAAAGAGCTAATTCGAGTCCAATCACAAGCATACCAGAAAATATCACCCAGATAGAATATATTAATACAACATGGATTACACAGCAGCCAAAGAAAGACATGACCAATGAGTCTTCAGACTCCTTCATTCTGGTTCTTACCTGGTATAGATATAAATCAGTTATACAGCAACTGATAAACAATCAAATTTAAGAATTTTCTACTACTATTTCTGCAGTAAAAAAAAAAAACCCACAGGAACAGCTCTGTTTAACATCACTGTTCTGCTCTTCAAAAAAGCTCCAAAAAGGTTGATTTAGCATAATCGATCAAACATCTTTAATATGATACAACTAAATTTAGATTATTTAATGCTGTTGACAAAGGTATGGAGAACCCCAGGGTTATATTCTGGGTCCTTTATTATTCCTTATCTGCATCTACTGGTCAAATCATACATTATCACAGCATTTGTTTCTATCAATATGGTAACATGCAATTTTATGTGTCCCTAAAATTATATATGGACAATATTACACATGCAAACATGTGACTTTTAATGTGACTTAAAAAAAAAAAAGATGCTAGTGCAAAGGTTGTAAATTATTCAAAATGATTTATTGAACTCTCTGCAAGACCTCTGATGAAAAAACGATCCAGGATATTACGTTCGACTGCAGCTGAGTCAGAAATGCAGCAGTTATTTTTTACTGTAATCTCACTTTTGAAGATGATATTGAAAGACTTGTCCTGACTTGTTTTCTGTCAGCTCATTCGAAACTTTGATCATTTTGTGCTTGGAGAGGTTTATTCAGGCTTTCATTTTCTTTTTTGAAAGTGAGTTATGACTGTTTTCCTGTCTTGGTGAACCTCAGACTGAACTTCAGCTATGATAGCTTCCGCACCATAACAAGTGACAAAATCATATAGGACCGCGTTGTAGCTCCCTCCACATAGCAATGCTGAAAATTAATCAGAAATCTGCTTTCATGCCCAAATCAGTTGATTTGCATATTTTAACAACAAGTTTCTTACTGATTTACATGCATGTTTTATGCCTTTGTTCTAGGTCTAAATACCACATTTCTATTCAATATTCTTGGATATAACTGCTGTCTTCTCATGCTTTGTGTTGAATCTCTAGTTTAATTTATGACTCATCTTTCTGTCTGGATGCATGGTGTTGAAAACGAAGCACAATCCCAGTACAACAGAACAGAAAAAGTTCTGCTTTGACAGCAAGTTAAAAGAGTTGCACTTGTGATGCTAAAGGTAATCCAGAGTGCCGGGCATCAGCATCTCCACTCCTTTCATCCTTTCACACTTTGATAAAAACACGAACAAGCTATCCCTATAGGCTCTCCTTTCAAGCAGAGCAGGTGTTTGATCCAGTACATGGGATGCTAGAACCCAGACTATAAATCTTTGGCTGTTGGCTGCTCTTGAATTAGGATGAGACCGTAGTATTCAGGACACAAAGGAGTTGATGCAGAACTGCTCATGGAAGATGACAGAAGGTTTTCAACCTGACAGTCTACTAAGTACAAGACCCGTTTCACGACAAGATCTCTGCATCATAAAGTCATACAGCTGAACGACAGTGAACTGACAATGCAAACACATACTGCATCTATTAACGATTGCACAATATGTTGGATATAATGTGTCCAATCAAAAAGGTACACAGCCTCATCATCTTTTATAATCACATTTCTGCTGCAGCCGCTCTATTACAGGAGGCTTTCAAAATGTTTCCTGCCAGCTGCTTTATTTCATCTGACATCAGAAAAAAATGAAAATCTGAACGGATAAGAAAAAAAAAGTAAAATTAAAAGGAAGGAGAGTGCAGAGCCAGAGGACCGGGTGGGATTATTAATGATAGAGACTTAGTCGGTCCATTGTAGTCTGTGAGTGTAAATCTAGCCTTTGACAGACAGATATAATGATGACCATTTAATGTGACGAGGGAGAATCTGGGTCAGCAGGGTGTACAGAGAAGTCATGCAATGTGAGTCTCTTCCAGGGGTCTCCCTTTGAGGGAATGCTCCATTTATCAATGTCCCAGTGACGGGAGCTCTCCGCCACGATTACGTTTTATGTCCAATTGGCCGGAGAGACTGAAAGAGAGACGGAGAGACCTCTCCTGAATAAACCAACGTGTTTGTTACGCATGACTGACACGGCCAGGTCACATGAAAGAGTGTGCAACTGCATATGTATCAATTAAACTGTCTTTACTGCAGTGCTTTGTAAGGCAAGTTCAATTTCCTGCACTGCTAGTTCAGTACTACTACAATGGAGAGCAGATTTTTCAAATAGATTTAAATTTGACAAATCAATCTTAACTCGACGTCCATTTATTAGCATTTTCAGAAGGTTTCAACCACATTTGGCAGCCTCTTTGGTCTATTTCCAAGGTGAAGACATTACTTTCATGCTGAAGTTTTTCATTGAACATATTCTAATTTATTCATATTAATTCAAATCATTCATTTCCTTTTATTTATGACCACTGATTCAAATCAAGCACATGGCCGAGGGCAGCGAATACAGTTTGAAAATCATCCAGGAGTCAGACGGAGCTGCAGACTGGTCAAAGCATCTAAGCAGCAATTCAAAATGCTGTAGGGTATGTTTGTTTCATGACCACACATCTCCCTTACACTAACACTTAAAACAATTTCAGTCAACCTGAGTAAAAAACAGCCCATATTGTTGCTTTCTTCAGACTTCTAACTGAACTTTAATTTGTTTGCTCTGTGTCCATTGAGAAAATATGAGTATGTGGGTAGCAGTCTAGCGTGAAGTGTAGTGTGAGAATGGAAATGAAATGACAGCCACACAGAAAAGACGGGGTGCTGCAGGAGGGGGGAGTGGATAAAGAGTCTGACCTAGTTGGGAGGAACACAGCAGCCTGAGGCCACAAGCTTCCTTGGCCCTGGCTTCATTTCAGGTCATTTCTTCTGCCTTTATCCCTCCTCTCCTTTTTGTTGCTTATCCCTGCTCTTTCTTTTTTTCCATCTCTCTGTGCCGTGCCAGTGATCAGTATGAAATATGTAACAGTTGTTTACCGGTCAAACACATTCGATACAGACGTTCCGGTGCTTAGCAGACGGACAGTGGTGGGACTCACTTGAAGTGATGGTGCTCCCTGGAGGTGCGGATCTTGGCAGAGTAGCGCTCGGCCAGTTTGTCCAGGCCTCTGGAGTACTCCAGCTGGAGTTCGGCCTTTCGACGGAAGAACTCCTGCAGGTCCTGCAGCAGCTGCAGCCGAGACTCAGACTGCTGCTCCAGACAACGGAACTGCTCCACCAGCTGGTTGCGGATCTCTGCATATCAAAAAGGGAGAGACCACCTTCAGAATAAATAGAGCCTCTCTGGGGGAGTGGGCCGACATGCTGGCCTCACTTCTGGCTGCCAAACAGTGCTGCAGGTCAGCGTTTAACTCCCCCAGCAGATGATGTTGAAAATACAAATATGCGAGGATACGGTTGAGCACAAGCACTAAGAAAATACCAAAGTCATCATAATTGGATAAAACTTGATGTCAAAGTGCATTTGTCCAATGTGCGTACGTGTGTATGCATGTGTGCAGAGGGAGGGAGAGTGGGGGTGTCTAAATGCTGGGGTAGCACACATGCATATGAGATGCATGTCTGATGATTGCAGCAGACAGCACGGAAAATATAAAATAGGTCAGCTTCTCAAAATGCATTGTGCTGAGCGAGGCCTTCAGAGAAGTTTGTCTTGAAAAAACAAATTGCGGGCATTTTTTCGATTACAAGATTGCTGTGGTTTTCTGCTTATGAGGCTTGGAAACTCTCTGCTGCTATTCATAGTCTGAGAATGAGGGAAAATTATGTTTTGGTCGAAATTTGTTAAAAAATATGGTCGATATGGCATTTTTCTAATAGATTGATAGTTTTTCAAATTAAAAGCATCTGGAAAATACAGCTATTTGTAGCACACTTGGGGCTACATGTGGAGGTCAAGGGGATATGTACATTTCTTGTAACTACTTTCTATTCTATTTTATTTCTGCCCAAAATAAGTATGATTCCCAATATAATTACCCAGGTCATCAATAAAACATGCTTCAATCACAATAAACATACTGGAGTCACATAGTTGTGCTCGCTGAGAATTGTCCCGATTATGAAAATTCACCTCAATCAAACTTTTGTTATTACTTTATGTTCTTTTTTTTATATATTATTTTCACTGCTGTGGCTAGTGTTTTAAGAGTATACTTAATTTATCTGTTTTTTTCATAGTGACCATGAATCCACAGGCCTGCTGCTGGGCAGCTTGTACTGGTGGTTGGCTTTTGTTATAGACCTCAGGGATTTCAGGTGATAAAAACATCCACTGAAGTAATTAAATCACTTTTACGGTCTTACATTAACACTGAAACGGAATACAAATAATATTTTATTTTATCCATATACTGTTTACTGCAAGGCTGCCATAAATCCAGTGGCTAAGTGGCTGTTCAGTTTGTGGCTGCAGACAAACCCTAAATCATATCCGAGCCTCTGGCTGACATCGCTATCAGGATATTGACGAGGACCTTTTACAAAATCTCTCTATATGTCACAATATTTCAAACGTAATTTACCAATCTGGGAGAAAAATGGATGCTGAAAACAACAAACTGCTATCCACTGCAGAAGACTAAACTCTTGATACATAACAAAAACTAAAAGAATTAATTTTGCTCAGTCATTAATTTGGACGCCAGAAATCTTTAGAGCAATAACTCCATCAGATCATATCATCAGGACATAATTATGAGCTCACATCTGTGGATTATACACACAAACACACACAGGAGGGAGAAACAAAGCTTCACTCTGTAGAGACAAAAAGAAGCAACATTGAGATGGCTGAAGGTCCCATTATCACAGTCTGTTTCAACCAAGCACTTGAATGCTGCACACTGAAAGAAACTGTAAAAATTATCAATGGAAAAGATGGCGGAGCAGAAGAAATGCCCTTTTGTTCAGCTCTAAATGCTGTTTCTGTATCTACAGTAAAGGATTTCAAAAATGCCTCCCCCATCGTCCGCTAGTGTGTGAGCGAAAATGTGAATGAAAGAGCGAGGGAGAAAGACAGAGTAAATATGTCGTCCCTTGCTGTTTGGAGATGTACCCCTCATGGTCCCCATAGTTGCCCAGTTGCCTGGTTACATGCCTCTGGAGGCATCTCAATGAGAGCAGGCCAGTTTTCTGTTCTGACAGTCACAGCAGTCAGTCTGTTTAGCATAATGGCCAAGGACAAGGGCAACTTTCTCTGCTTTGAAATGCTCAATAAACAGCCTGTGCTGATGAACGAGGCCGCAATCAAGTTGGAAATAGAAAGAAATGTCACTGCAGAGCTCCTGTGCTAAAATAGAGCACTGAACAACACAAATTGTTGGCCTGCAGTGTGACTTCAATCACTCTTAATCATACAGTGGCGATGTAAAAAAGAACCAGCGGACAATATAATGAGCAAATACAAATTGACTGAACTGCATAATTTTATCAGCAAGACATCAAATAGACTCATGATATTTGCATCTGCTCTCCTGTGAGCACGTTATTTTTAGAACTTAAACTGTTACTAGGGACTGTGCAATACTGCGCTACATTCGATGAATGATTCAAGCCTTTGCAGAGTAATGCATAATTACGAGGAAGCTGGCAAGGAGTTCAAGAGAATAATATACAGAGAAGTATAAGCCTCAAAAGCTAAATGCAGCCTCTTGTTCATCTCTTTATTGATGGCAAAATAGTGCAGATGTCTTTAAATGAACAGGCGTGTGCTACACACCAGGTTCTCTGCTGCCCGGGAACACTCTGCAGCCAAAATGAATAAAATGTTCCACACCCAAAGGCTTGTGGAAACCTCACTAATAGGACTTTACCCATTTGTAATGTTTATTTTTCTCCTAAGCCATATGGTTGCCATCCTGGTATGTTCTGGTGACTTTAACAAGCACAAATTAATTGACTTGAGGGGAACAAATAAAGCGGAGAAAAGTGAAAAGAAAATCTTCAGCTGTGCTATTTATTTGTGACTCAGCCTTGAGATATTAATTCAATGTTGATATACGGATCATGTTGGAAACATAAGACATGGTAAAGGGGGCATTTCATGATGTATATCATGTTTTTAGCACTTGTGCACACACATTTGGGTATGGAGAGTGCTTACCAACCCACAAACCATCACAGTCTTTGTGGGATTCCTAGATTAGAAGACATGGGGATTCAACAAGCCATTCTGATTTGGCTCCTCTTCCTCTGCCCCATGTAGACTCATTGAATGAACTTCCCCCCATCTGAGTCCCAGCTTGAGATCTACCTTTAAGGTGTGCCATATTTTTCAAATAAGCCAATCAGAGCAGAAAGGGCGTTTTTGGGAGGGGGGCTTAAAGAGACAGTTCACTCCACAACTCCTGTGCTATTTATCACCCTGGATCACTGTTTTTCAAAGAGTGTGTGTGTGTGTGTGTGTGTGTGTGTGTGCATGTGTGAATAATTAGGCTCAACAAAGGGGAAAAATATGTTTACCAGTAATATTATTTTTGAATATTAGAAGTAAAAGGTAATGTTTATAATAGAAGAAATGCTGATTATTAATTTGGGAACAGCTGCTCTAGTTCATGCTAGTGTTGGATATATCAACTGTAGAGATGTCTGCCTTCTCTTCGACATAATAAACTATATGTTATATACTAAATGTACCTTGTTGTAACCAGTTTAATTTCAGAATAATTTTCTTTCTAGTATAGTACCTACATGTAACTGCTCACAGTAAGGTCTGTGGATTATCTAAAGTAACAGGGTCAGGATTTCTGGAAAGAGACAGAGGCTACATGCCTGGATCTCAAACAGATAATATCATGAAACGTGGGGAAACTGTGGGTTTCTATTGCCTCGCAGGGTTGCCAGTTAGGCTCCTGTGCTGCTGCAGCAGAGAGCAAAATATCACATAGTGAGGAATCCTTGTCACCACAGTAGCCTGCTCAAATTAGCCTAGCACAGCTATTGCAATGGCCAGCAGCAGACTCTGGGGCTGTGTCTGCAGTTAGCCATGCGTGGCTAGTCACATGTGGCCTAACCCAGACTGACACGTTGACATAATTTGGTACAAATCAAGGCTGTGTTCTGTGAACACTTGTCTTCTGAATGCAGTAATGGCTATGGTATGCCTTTACAGTCTATTTGCTTGAGTTCACATTTCTTCCTCTCTCTCTCTCTCCATACAAATATCTCTAACAAGGAGAGGCATCGCTATTTGTGCAAGCACACGACAGGAAAATCCAGGACGTAGTGAGCAGAATTCAAAGCGGTTCCCTCTTTAAATCTTATGTTGCTCAACTGCGGGTATGTACCTGTCATCACAGCAACCGTGTTACCGAGACATCTTACCGAGACACTGGAAACAAAGATATTGTTTCACTGTCGCAACCCTGACATTTCAAGACAGTATCAGTCTAAAGCATTCTTTGGTTATGATGAATACACACAGAGGGCTGTGTCTGCATGCTCCTCGTGGAATGCATCTCTACAGTGAATATGGTGGCAGACAGTAGGAGTGAGATGCTACTTTGTGACAGTCAGATTGTCACCAAGCCAGTATAAGCGACAAAAATATCACAAATCTTACTACTATCACAGGGTTTTCTATTTCAATTCTTTTTAGGGACAGATATCCATGTAAATTTAATTTTACGCAACTTCCACATTGTATCATTCCCTTAGCAACAGCGAATCTTACAATAAATGCTAAACAGTATACCCTGTTAGAGCAATTTGTGCATTTAGACTGAAGCATCTTGGCTGCAAACACATCAACTGGCATTAAAGATAATTTGGCCCACAGCTACAGTACAGTGTGATGTGTGATGAAGGGGATCCTCTTGTTTCCTAGAGTTTTGGTTTCAGGATCTACCGAAAGCTCTGAGACACCTCAGGCTGCTCAACTACACTCCTTTTAAAGAAAATATCAGTTTAGATTAAACACTTTTAGAACAAACCGCATTTAGTGCAAATCATGTTTTGGTCATGAATTAGAAAAACCTGATTTCAGCTGTCAATAAATGATGACACTGATGATAAACCTCATGATACAAAACCCAGTCTGAGTGACTGTTTATTCATCAGTGAATCAGGTATGACAGGTGACAATAATCAGAAATACAGGCCCAGACATGTGAAGATCAAAACACACAAGCACACCAGCAGTCATTGTTCAAACGTGACTGAGACCCCGCTGTTAACTGAGATGTGGCGTGTTGAAAAATACAGCAAAGTGCATTAGATTTGTGTCTGATTGAACTACTGTGCAGTCAGCAACTCAGCATTATTGGAGGCCAGTGTCAGTGTCAGAGTAAAGCCCCCACAGCTCCAAACTGATCTAAGCCCAGTTTGCAAATGAGCTTAAGATGTCAGCTTAAAAGCTTTTCCTGAAACTGAGACGAGAGACGGAGCTGTGATGGCTCTCTCACAGCCACAAAGCTGGTGTGGAGACCAGAGAGAGAGAGAGAGAGAGAGAGAGAGAGAGAGAGAGAGAGAGTGAAAGAGTGAGAGAGTGAAGGAGTCAAACAAATAAATAGACAAAGAGAGAGACAGGGCGAAAGTAAACCACACCTCTGTCTGCTAAATGCTAATCATACTCGTCATTCCAGACTCATGCTGACAAGGTTTGGTCACTTCCGCTCAACATATGTATGACAGCAGTAAATCTACATTCGGACTTTAAAAGGAGAATTTGACTTTGGGGAAATACTTACACATAATTGCACATATAGCCTATTGACTTCATCATCACAAATACTGTGTATTTGAATGATGTACAAACTAGTTTTTGCTGTACTAACATTAATGTCATTTAAAATAACAGCCAGTTGTACAAATGGTGCTTTTTATTTGTATTTACTATTTAATTAATATTTGGGTGTAACAATAATTAAAGTTGATAATAAAAAACATTTGCTATACTAGGTAGGTGTGATTATTGATACCACTTTCATGTCTGTATGTTCAACATGAAGCTACAACCAGCAGTAAGTTAGCTTAGCTTAGCATAAAGAGTGGAAACAGCAAACCTGGTTCTGTCCAATGACAACAAACATACCAGCACCTCTTCGAATGAACACACTATCTTGTTTTTTTTAGTTTGAAAAAAAAAAAACGTTGTCTTGACTTGAAGTTGCTGCACCCAGCCAAGAAAGAGGCTAGCTGTTTTTCACTGCTTTCAGTGTTTCATGAATCAAAGATAACTGGTTGCTAAATGCAGCTTCATATTAAGGAGAAAGATCTGAGAGTGGAGATGTAATGTCAACTAACTTTTTTTTTTCTTTTAAAAACATGTGAAAAAAAACTTTAAAATTGAAAGGCCGAGGTCATTTACACCTAAATGCAAGGATGAGAACATAAAGTGTTGTCCAAATATGATACAATATGACAGACATTTTTATATCATTTTAACAATGTTGCCTATTGGCCAAGCCCTGGCTTAAGTGAATGAATAATGCTAACTTGCTCTTTGAACTGTCTGCAAGAAAGCATATAGGCATAAGCAGTCAAACTATTCCTTTTAATTGAAATAAAAACTATAAAGTTATACAATAAGGTAGATTTTTAAAACTAAGTTTCCACCTTTGAGAATCTGCTTGATGTACTTTTACATTGTAGCTACATGTTCACATGGCATTCAGTAAATAGCTACAAACCCTGCTAATTAATAAGGACCACACCTGGAATGTGGAGCACATTGCACTGTAGAGCACCTTGAGATGGCACTATCCCGTAGACTGAAATACTATACAGCAACAAACACCAAGAGGTCATAGTGGTTCATAAGTTTCAGTTGGTGTTTCTCTGCCAAAGTCAACTTTGTTGTTTGGGTGGTTCAGAGTACTGCAGTCCTGTTGGCTCATTTTGAAGCAAAGGGTCTAATCAGGGGCTGTTATTGCACACTTTGACTATATATACTGTATATAAGAATATTCTTAGTTGGGCTGTTTTACAATTATCTTCATTGTAGGCAAAAATGATTACAGTCCATGCAATTATAATAATAATATATCCTGGGGTAAAATCCTAACTTCTTCAAGAAAATGAGTGTTTTTCTACCAAAGTCAATGTAGTTGCTTGGATGTTTTAGAGTACTGGGGTCCTGTTGAACCAAAGGCTCTAAGCAGAGGCTATTATTGCACCTCATGGCTATAAGGTTCATCTAAGCTGGTATGGTTCACAATTATCTTCATTTTAGACAAAAATGATGGCAGTCCATGCAACTCTAATATTAATACTGCTATTCTAATATTTAAATCCCAACGTATTCTAGAAGAAAGCCTGTGCTCTGTCAGTCTGTGCATAAAACCTGACACTAAACGAAACCACAACCATGAGATAGTGATGCACCAAAGTGTTAAAGTTCACGCTGCCTGAAGTCGTGTCTAAAAGGCCGAGAGGAGAACCCTCCTAAATACATCCTGCAATGTCTGTTCCAATTCACTGTCACTGTTCCTGACTCTTCTCTCTCTGGGTGGTTCATCCAGTCACATATTTAGCGGCAGACAGTGAAATCCTTTCATGGTTCATAATTCATACAGACAGCATACATTATTTATGGACTTTCTGAACTGTTTGCTGTGTGATCTTCTCAAGCATTCCCTTTCCCCTCCGATACTATACGCTTTGTCCTGGAGTGTCACGAGGAAAATACTCACTGCTTATCATATTGTCTTTATAAATGTTAGCACGATGATATTTCATGTATATTTCAACCCTGATTTGTAAGAAGAAGTTGTGAAACCGGATGTCTAGAAGTATCCTGTAGGAGTACCTGAGGTGAATGACCTCCAGTCTACTGGAAATATTGTCCAAGGTGAACTGGCACATTCCCTTGTTGGGTGTGCAGCATCAGAACAACCTCACAGAAATACCAGCTGCACTTTAAAACAAATCATCAAGCTCCAGCAGCTTGCATGGCCACACATGCAGGGCTTGGCATGTTAATGAGCACACAGTCATCTCCAGCACAGCACAGAAACTGAGTACAGAGGAGCCAAGTTGCATCTTGATCAGTGCACTGGATTCAGCTTTATCCCAGATGCCAGTTAATGACATGAATTTGGAGACATTTTCCAACGAGATGTGTTAGAAAAAATAAATGGCTGTCATCTATAACTAGCAATCTGTCCCGCCCCACAGCACTGCACACTGAAAGCCATATAAAGCTTGTGGTAAAGTTACGCAATAGTGCCTTGACACACAGAATAACAATGCGATCAGGCCTGCACGTTACCAACCTTTCACTTGGGTCTCATATTCGGCAATAATCTCTTTGTCCTTCTTGACTTTCGCATGAGATGACATTTTGGGGAGAGCGGATTGTGCAATTCTCGGGCAGGAATCAGCGTCTCGGTTGCCACAATGCAGCGTTTGCCCGTCTGCAGTCCTCTCCAGATAGTTGAGCAACAATCAGATGCGAATCATCGCCCGCTTGACACAACTTCGGAGATAAAAAACCGCACTTGAGGCTCTGCGATGGTGCTGCGGTGCGTTCAAGGCGACGTCGAGCCTAAAAGTGCATAAACGATCTCCGTCCCTGACCACTCCTCTTCACCAGTGCTCTTCAGTGAATCGGGAAACAATTCACGTTTGATGTACATGTCATAAAAAGCCTGGAGTAAACTCTGTGAAGGAACAGCTATGGCAGCCTCGGCGATGATAGCAGCGAGCTCCTTCTGCTGCACAACAACTGTCCAGTCTGCCTTTTTTTCTCTCTCTCCCTCTCTGCAAGTTCAATGCTGCTGCAGAAAAAGGCTGAATGGATGTGAAAGTCAATCTGAGACTCCTCCCCCAACCCCCTCCCTTCTTCACCACTTTTCTCCTCATGGATGATTTAAGATTTGTCTGAGTGAACTGATATGTAAACCATTGCCAATTACATATGCTGTTACTGCACATACATATTTGTTGTGATTAGGATTTCATAGCTCTGATTTAAGGGCATTACATATAGCTGACTGCAGGATGAGGAGTCCAACAATTTAAGCCATTTTTCTGTTTTATTCTACCGTATGCTGATGTTATGTAATGATAACATACATTCAGTCGTCACCAAAATAGTTTTGAGACAGACTATTAGGAAGTAGATGGAATACTGGCATTATTACATATTTGAAATATGATTTTTACTGCAACCCTTATTATTTAAAGTCTGTTTGACCCCCATATCTAGAATGAGGATACTGTATAATCAAGAAATATTAAAAGATATCTGTCTCATAATTAGGCCTTAAAGTAATTAGTCGAGTGAATGTGACGTGAGGAGCAATTCAGGTTTAAAATATGCTACAACTGACCATCACACAGTGCCAGGCATGATATCACCACGGCAACCAGCAATTATTTTCTATGTCGATTAAGCTGTCAAAGCTAATAAAATGTCTACAAAATGTCAGAAAATACTGAAAATGGTATAGTTTTCCACAGCTAAATGTGACCAATTTATATGTCTTGTTTTGTTTGACCAACAGCAAAAAACATAAAGATATTCAGTTTACTCGTCATGTACAACAAAGTAAAGTATCAGATCCTCACATTATAGGAGCTGAAATAAGCAGCATTAATGCTCATTAAGTACTATTAATTAATTATCAAAATAGTTGCAGAGTCATTTTCTGTATTCGTCTAACTGATTAACCAACATTTTACTGCATCTCTGGATAAAACATCAGCCAAGAACCACTAAATATCTGCCATTCTGCCAACTGGCATATTTCACATGTCAAAAATCAATATATATGCATGGAAATGGATATATTATCATGTGATTTTGTATTTAATACATCTTTTACTTTGACTTTACCTGCAATTTTTACACCTTTAATGGTTGATAACATGTTTAACACATTAAGGTGTGAAATCAACATGTAAAGTAGTTTCTCAGAATTTTCCGGTTCGACTTAATCAACACATGATTTGTTAGAATGACACAATATTTGTGTTGAAATGGGTCACATTGTGTAAAACAGCAGGTGTTGGAATTACACATTTGAGTGTTTTTTAACTTGACGTGTTTGTGTGTTGAAATGACTCACACATCTGTTGTGTCAAAATCAAGACAACATGTCATATTGTCACCAACCAGACTTACTTCCTATTAAAATTCTGCCTGTGTCATTTCTGACAAATTTGCAGTGTAACATGCAGCCTGTTGGGTAGATCAGTTTCATATTGCAATCACCAAATCATGAGATGCCCTGATAGATCGGCCGAACATTGAAATCAGCTGACAATGTCCTTGTTGATAAGATGACATTCACTGATGGCCGTGAATTTCATAATCTTTGCATCCCAGCTAATTTTTCAGGAAGTTCAAACATACACAAAAGCAAAAATTCTGCCTTTAAACTGAAGCCTATTGTTGTTGATTTTTCTCAGTGAACTAAACAACTGTCAACAGAGAAACTTACCTCTGAGAGATAGAAACTCACTCACTCTAACTCAGATCGCTGTTCTGAATGACTAAGTGAAACCATTCGCTGCTGCACAGTTGCAACACTTTGACAAAGATGATGGATCATCTCCCCTGAGAAACTCAGAATGGCTCAATGTGTCACTCTGCCCTGCTCTTTCCCTCTCGGTGCTCTTCACTGCAGCACAGTTTTCTGACAAATGTTGTCAAATATCTTCCTGTGGCCTCTCAAGTGCAACTGTGTGCTACGTCTTCAATCATATAGCAACTCAAAATGTGTTTTTGTCTTGAAGCAATGTAAAGTAATACATAGGACAAAGCATAACTGAGTGAACCCTCATTCTGAGACTGCAATTTGGGTTGTGTCAAGAAATCCCACTCCGCCTTTGCACCCAATTCTCAGGAAATCTGTGGGCTTCTGTCAGCTTGTGACAACTGTTAAAGCTGGGAGAGAGCCCAGGAGAAATCTGCAGGGGAACCGTTCAGTTGTCACCATCCAATCTCCTCTAATTTCCTGAGCAAATGTTATACTCACCAAGCTTTGGCCTCAGAGGAAACCTGATAAAGTTGGGGTGGATTTATAAAATAATGTGAAAAAGCTGTGCCTATAAGCTGTGGAAAGTTTAACACCATCCACTTATAGAACTTTATGGGAGGAATGATTATCACATGGTCCAACTAGTAAAGATCAGCTTCCTTCAGGAGGCTAATAAAGATTTCTCACTGAGTAAATGTAAGAATTACAGCAGTCTTTATGGTGGATTATGCTGAATGTTCACTGTGTGTTTTTTTTTTATCATTTAGGAATCAATGACTTCATACTGATTTGTTATTATTATTATTATTATTATAAACCAAACTACGTGTGATATGTTTTATAACCTCCTTTATATTGAAGGGTTATTGTTTGTATAACAGATTATACATTAAATGTATCTTTCTGAAGTATAGCTACAGAATATAATAAAGTGTTAATTTTTTTTCATCTCCCATAATTTGACTCCCTTGCCATGCCAATTTGTTTTTTTTAATAATTTATCATAGAAATAATCATACCTGGCTTAACAGTCCACCCCAACTTATGAATGATTGGTTATGAAAGATAATGCATGTATGACAGGGTTCAAATCACCTTTAAACCTTTAAACCTTTAAAGACCTTTAAACACAGATCAAGACGTCTTAATCTAAACTACATGTAAGCTTTTTTGTTGTATGTGACATTGTATGTGATGTGTGTTTATACCAGAAGCTGTTTGTGTAAAGTTTATTGGTTTGCAGTGCACCACACCCACCTTTTATGAAAGAGTAGTTTAGGGTGATTAACATAATAACACTATTATTCCTGGCTAGCAGTAATGCTGGTCTCTTCTCTTCTCTTCCCTTGGGAGATGTCTTCGGGCTATATAAGCCTGATTCAGACCTAATAGAAAGCATTACACAGTGAATATATATCTCCTCTTGTATCAGGTGTAGCACATTTTGACATTCAATGCACCTTTGAATCTGTAAATAAAAGAGAAAATATATTAACTACACAAGAGTAATTAAAGTCAAAGAGCCCACTGTAGGTAAGTGACAAATTAGAAGGCAAACTGACACAGTATGAATAATAGCCAGTGGTCTACTAAATATGTAAACAGTATACGCCAGCATAAAGTGTGTGCTGTGGTTATTTATTATAATTAGTGCTTTCTGAATGTATGTATTAATAGCAAAATACAAATACATGGTATATAATGGAGTCTGTCAGAATAAGATATGGACATGGTATTATATGATATAGTACAGTATAGTACAGTAATAGGTATAAGATAAGGTGATGGTAATAGTATTAATATAATTAATATAACACACACCTATATAAATGGTACAATATAGTTTGGAACAGTAGTGCAACAGAATAACTTATGTAAGATGTAGTATGGTTTGTAAATATTATGATATAATATAATTTGGTGTTTATTTTTATTCATTAATTCATGAATATTATTATCATTATTATATAATTACTTAGTAAGTCAATCAGAAGATATATATGGCATGACATATATAGCTGGTGATAGGCTGTGTGGCATGCTGGATTTCTCTCTCTCTCTGTCTCTCTCTCTCTTCCTTTCCTTTTTTTGACAATTCGTACACATTGCCTAGTAAATGTTTGCTGTAGGAACTGAAGTTTACGGTTGTTGTTGCTGATACGGTCCGTTAGCGAAGAGCACACATAACGTTAGCTTGTAGCAGCAGACTAGCCTAGCGGCTAGTGATAACAGTGATGCGCACAAATGACACATTTAATGCCCCTGACCTGACACAAAACTCTTCATTTTCACTAAGTTTGTCCATGTTCTTTGAGATACTCACTTATCATGGCGATGTCATCCATTAAATGTCCGAGATAAAATATTGTTTTGAGTTTTTGTATGAATGTAGGAATGTTAACATTGAAGCTCCGCCGCGTTAACGTTAGTTGACATTTTCTGTTGAAAGGTGTCTACCAAACAGTTTATTTCGGGGCTGTCTGTTGAGCTTTTCATTTTGAAGTGGCTTCACGTATGTGTCCACACAACTGAACTTTCCTTCGGCTGCAAAAAAGTGAGGCCACTGTAAGTGCATGACTACCCTCTGCTGGTACAGTCATTGTTCACACACTAGGCTACTAGCTTGTCTAGATATGAAGCTATTGCTGTATTGAGGGGTTCCACTAGTCTTTTTTTGCTTGTAAGTTACAACTAATATACCACATGTATCATAATAACTGTGAGTTAAATGTAATACACCTAACAAATCAGCCATCTATTCATTCACTAGTAAGAATATTCATAGGATCAAGGTATTACATTAGGAAAACTTATCTGTACTTCAGTGGTAGGTAAATGAATCATTGGTTCCAGTGAAGTAAACAGCGTCATCAGTAGATACTTGTCCCCGTGACTGTCTGGAAATCATTCTCAGGAAGGTAAAAATAAACATTTCACAACGTTAAACGGGGAAGTGAATGTTGTCATAGGATGATTGACAGTCAACAAACCCTGGGGACTTGACTCAATGACACTCCTGATGAGGTATGTGTTCCTTGACATCAGCCCTCACGAAATGAAACATGAGTCCCCTCTACCTGGATGATGTCACTGCTGTGAAATGTTGTTGCAGGTTACTGTTCTGTTTACTGTTTAAGGTGGAAAAGAAAGATTTTGGGCCGACTGTTGCCGTCTGCTGTAAGGTGTTACGTAACTTGAACTAGGCCCAGAATAATAAGAATAGTTAAGTAGACTTCTCTTCTGATGAACTTCTGCTGAGGATGTGTGGGTTTTGTGGCATCTGACACTGTGAACTGTAGAGTGTTGTGTAACTCTTTGTGTCACAAGCCACACCTTTCCACGCCTCCTAACAAGTGGTAGTTAGAGTTGAGACAGGCACAAAGATATAAGTGAGTTGCCAGGAGCTATGGAATATATTATCTGCGGGACAGGACAAGCATCAGACTTAGCAGAAACATGTTATGGACAATATTTTTACTACTGAATGGACTGCTTATACTAGTTCTCCTTTGCTCCAGCCGCACAAGGTAAATCCTTTTATTAATATGCTGATATTAGCAGATATAATATTATTAATAAAGGTAAATTTCAGTGATTGTAATAGGTTGAATCGGAAGGTCTACAAAATACTATAAAAAATAGTTTGCAAATATTATACTGCAATTGAGAAAAAGCAGTTGTGATTTTTTATTCATATGAATCAAAGACATTCATTAATAGTATTATATTTGTGTTATGCTAATTATATTAGAATACGTGATAAACTTAATTTATATTGATATTATCTCACTGATAACATTTGGATGTTGGAACAATTACATGCCAAATCTCTACATTTTGTTTTGTTTTGAAACAATGTAAGTCAAACAAACTTCAACAAACTTGAAATGTGTGTTATGGCTTAAAGCGTGTTCTGTGTGTTGCATGGCTTTAAAACCACACAATAGAAAGTCCTTATCACGTAACTTCATATTCATTCCAAACCTGCTGGTTAAGATTTATGGATGTATGAAAGGTAGATAAACCAACTCTACCACATTGCTGTTGAGGATTTTTTTTAAGAGTTTCCTTATACTCGACAGAAAGAAAAATGAGCCACCTCTGGACAAAGGTTTGCTTCCATGGTTGGGACACGCTCTGGAATTTGGAAAAGATGCTGCAAAGTTTTTGGCCCGGATGAAAAAAAGACATGGGGACATCTTCACTGTATGTTCTAAAAGAAAGACTGTGTGGCCTTGATTCTGCGGGACTGATAAAACTTTGATTGTTAAATAGAGTAAAAGTGAGAATGTAATAGCTTAAAAGAAAATGGTCAATGATATATTACACACAGGAGTAATATTACTGTCAACGTATCTGATTTTACTCTATGATCTGAAATGCAAATCAGGATTTCACGTGATAGCAACAAAATATTCATTTTAAAAAGACTTCATTATGTGTGTTTGGTGATAGCAAGTTAATAAGGCACTGATAATGCTTTTAATCTGACTTTATCTAAAATTACTACAGCAGAAGTCCCTCCAACCCATTATTTTTCCAAATTAAAATAAAAGGTTTCACTGAATAGGCCTTCTCACAAAAACTTCCACATGGCTTCAAAGTAAAAGGCAAAAAAAATGATTTTTTTTAAGACACAAAGACTCTAATAAGAGTTTGTTAAAAGAATACAAACAATGAAATGATGTCCTCCCAGGTCCGTGTTGCTGGTCTTTACGTGACGGTGCTGTTGGACCCGCACTCCTTCGACGAAGTGATGAATGACACGGTCTTCTTGGACTTTACCCGCAACAGAAACCAGCTCCTGAAAAGGATCTTCAGCCTGCAGCTGCCGAGCATCAAACCTGCAGCAGAGAGGAAATGGATGGAATGGTAATGAATGCATCATTCAAACACATGGTTCACTACACAATGAGAGAAAATCTCCCTTTAAGTGAGTGTTATAAATCACAATATCTTCCAATTATTTCCTCAGGCACTTTCAAGGTGTCAGTCTCTCCAAGCTCAGCGGCTCCATGAACACACACCTTCACAACCTGCTGCTGAGTGACCACAAAGACTGCAGCCCTTCAGAGTGGAGGCAGGATGGACTCTTTAGCCTTTGTTACAGTTTACTCTTCAGGTAATAAACAGCATTTTTAAACCAGCAAAACAGTGTAAATCAAATGAAATCACTGTTTAAACTACCAGGAAAGGTACAGAAAGAATTCATAACCTTGTTACTGTACACAGGGCCGGATATCTTACACTGTTTGATAGGAGAGATAATGCAGTTACTGTCTACAATGAGTTCCGCAAGTTTGATGATCTGCTCACCAAACTGGCCCGGTGCACACTCAAGCGAGGTAAGCTGCGCAATAACGAATGTCAAAGTGAATGTCACAAGCAAAGTGATTTAACTTTCGGTTTACTGTGTAACTGTCTAAACAGCTCAGTAAGGTATGTTGGATCTTTAACAGGGGAAAGCAAAACAGCCAACTCATCCCGGGAGCAACTGTGGGAACTACTGTCTCCAAACTGGCTGAGCGGAGGATCCGAGCCAAACTCCTGGCAGCAGAGTTATCATGACTTTCTGCAGGAGGAGGGAGTGGATGTGGAAATGCAGAAAAGAGCTTTACTTTTGCAGCTGTGGACCACACAGGTGAGAGCTGTTTCATTGTCTGCTCTGCCCCCACACACACACACACAAACACACAACACGTATTAATGCCAGAACATACAAACTTTCCACACCCAGACTGCTTGCTTGAATTCCACTTCACGGTGCTCAGCCTGCCAACAATACACAAGTGAGATGCAGTAAATTCCTCTCTGTTACTCAGAGTTACAAGCCTCAGCCTGCACCTCCGAGTGGAGTTGTGCCAGTCATGGTTATGGTTATGTGAATCAGTTCCTAAGACACCTCATGATGTTTGAGGTTTAGTAATTACACATGAGTAAAGTGCGAAAGGGGTCTGTTTGTCACAGTTTCATGCACTTATAAGAAGGATTTTTGCTGTCAATCTGGTTTTTTGCTGGTGACTACAAGGCCTCATCACCACTGACAAGTTTCTTTTGTTCGTGTGTACAAGACTTTGTAAAATCACTGAAAAACAACTGCATGCTGTAAGGCGAACAAGTGGGAGAGTTCCTGCCCGTGTCTGGCATGACATCGTTTAATGTCCCCGACAACCACTGTTGTCTCATTTAGCCACTTGTTAGGGTTTTTGAAGCAAAAACCTCAGAATACACAAGTGGGGGTGTTTGCTAAGGTTTTTTATGTCCTCCAACAAAACGTGAACATCTCTTAAGCTCGTTAACCACAGACTTTATTTCAGGCCTATAACCAAAAACCCATTCAAAATCCTCATTGAGTTTGAGAGGTTAGACCACAGGACTAATTTCTGTGGCGCCCTATACTGACTTGCACTGCCTGCGATCTGAGATGCAAACATACACTGGGCAACCGTAGAGAGAAGTACGTCATTACTTTGAAAAGCCAGTCTAAAGCCATAAAAGAAACTGTTTGCTAGATGACGATTTTGGTGCACAGCAGACTCCTCATCTGAGCCTGGAGGTTCACTGATATTTCCTCTAACAGAGAAAAAGGATCAGGCATGGGGACTGCTGCCAGAGTCTGCAGACTGCAAGTCATGGAGCTCTGCAGCCGGCTCCCTCGCTCTTTTACCTATCAACCTAGTACTAGAGCAGTTTTGGTGGGAAGAAGCCAAAAAGCTGAATTTTTGAGGGTTCTTTCAGGGTTTCTTCTTTACTTTCATATAAGAAAACATAATACAAAAGAGAATTTTTACATACTTAAAAAATGTGTGTGGAGGGGGACTTTAAAAGTTATTCCTGAGGTATTTGATGCACCTCCTATTCTCTGCCATTTTTAATTTATAATGCAGTATCTCAAAACATCAGAGAGACATAAAGATGATAATATGGAATATAATATAGACATGGTGCTGGAATTTAAATGGTCCAAAATGGCTTCCAAATATCCATCTGCTGTGGATACCATGCATGAAATGGTTAAGTTCAACAAAACTATCTCGGATACTTGTTTTGGTCGAGTGAAAGACTTCCCACCTCACCCATCAATAAATCTTAGTGTCGAGTATTGTTCATGTATTTGTTTATTTAGTTTAAATGTCTACAGTGGACAAAGTTTTTCCATTATTAACTCTATTGACACAGGTGTGACTTGTGGGTTACAATACCTCACATGTTGAGACAAATTCAGATCAACATGGTGTCATTGCACTGTGCTGCCAGCTGGGGGGGATAGCGAGCTGTTTGACTGTCCTTGTGTCTGCTGTTCATCTATTCATATGCTACATTGTAGCTGTAATAGCTTCAGCCCTTTGTTAACCTGCCAGTCTCACTGGATCAATGATTGTTCCCCCAGTAGCACCGCAATATTTAAGCGAGGAGAAACCTTTGCCTCTACAGCCTCTTTAAGATTCTCTGCTGGTTCGGGAAAGCCCTCCATTCCTCCAGCATGTTTGTCTGTGCTTTATCACGTCTGCTGGGATGTTCGAGCACACAGTCTCAGTCTGGGACGGAAACTGGAGCACCACTGCAGAGAATAGAGGCATTAGATGTGAGACCAGTGGGACGTGCCAGGGTGAATGTGGCTGGTACATGTGTAACAGGCAGACTGAGGTATTTCAGAGTGCAATGCATGGATTTCACTGAAGCCACCTACCACCTCATTTTGAGTCCTGCACAAGCTGGTGGTTGCTGTTCTCTTTCCATTTTTAAACAATCAATGTTATCGATTGAAACATACAGAGACTGAAATGGATTTATTAGTTACTTTCCTTCGAGGGGAGATGTTGATTTTATGTGTTGAGGTTTCTTTACACTCTCGCCCCCACACATGTATGTCAATGTAAAGAGATCATATAGGAAAAGAACATAAACATAAAACACGTCACTGGTTGCCATATTGGTTTTATTGAGTCTTGCATTCCTTGCTCTCCTTAATTAGTATTTTTTCATACAGCGGAGAGACAAATACACACGTTATTTTGATGCCATGGTATACTATGAAACTGGTATACTGCTGCGACCCAGCATCAGTCTCAGGGTAACAAAAACTCTCGACTAGCACATCTAAAGCTCATTAATAGCACATAATATCTCATTTGCTTAATTTATGCAAAATCTAAAGTGTAAGAAGAATATATTTACTGTACAGATATGCAAGTGGTATACCTTTTCTCATCTAACTCCCGAAGCATTAAGGCTGTCCTTGACTACATAACTTCTTGGTTGAGTACTGCTCATATGATTTTGTCAACTAACCGATTAGTTAATTCAATTGACGGTTTTCTAAAATTTCTAAAGTTTTTCCACAGAGATTCATATACAAGCAGCAATTTAGATCTTGTGTTCGATCAATGTGTTCATGAGTTTCTTGGAAATAAGTCTTCAGCGTGAAAAAAGCATTAACAAATGGCTTATCGACTGAAGAAATCTAACACCAAAACGGCCGATTTAGTTGAATAATTGAGTAAAAGGGGGCAGCCCTGCTATTCCTTAAAAATCCCCTTCTTGCTGTAAAGATAACCATATCATTATCTAAAGCATCAGATCAGCTGCTCTGAAGCTCAAAGAGGGCAGAAAGTCACTGCGATGCACCTTCAGTCACTTTTGGGCATTTGCCCCGTCTGTCAATGGAGAGCTGACCTGAGATGTGCAGAGGTAAGAAGAACAGCTCCCTTAACTCATAGCAATTACTGTCTGACAGGCTCAGGTGTGTCTTCCTGAGAGGCTGACAGCGGTGTCTTCAGAGTGTGGACTGATTCACTGACTCGTCCTCATATCAGTCACATCAGACAGAGAGGAAATAGATAGTCATTCAGATAGTTAGTTAGTTGAAATAATCTCAAAACAAATAATAAGTATCTCTAATATTTGCATTATATGTCGACACATACAAAATGTAATGTGCAGTTTTCATATTATAAAGGTTTACGTTTATGCTAAAGGTGTTTTTCCTTTCAGTGCAATGCTGGGCCGGCAGCCTTTTGGCTCCTTGGTTTCCTGCTCACTCACCCGGAGGCCATGGAGGCTGTTAAGTCAGAGATCAGAAGGCTTACTCTCTGGGACACTTCCCTTCAGCATCCCCCCATCAGCCCGCTGGAAGCACACAGCACACCTGTGCTTGGTACGTAACAGCTGCTAGCAGCCCCCTTTCACTTATCGCCTTTATAACTTGGGCTTCAGCCACACCACCGAGGTTGTAACAAACACAATCAGTGACAGTGACAGTAAATGATTTAAATGATTTGATTCGATTAAATAATAATTTTGTTTTTCATATATTCATAACTGCTCCGATGTTTGTACCTCTCCAAATTAAGCCTGAGGGCACCGCTGATTTAACTCGCGCTGACACCCCTCTGACATCATACTCTCTGCTGTCCTTTCCATTCTGCAGATAGCGTCCTGAGCGAGACCCTACGGCTCACAGCTGCGGTGATGATCAGGAGAGAAGTGGTGCAGGACAAAATCCTGCACATGGCCAATGGACAGGAGTACCTCCTCAGACGAGGGGACAGAGTGTGTCTTTTCCCTTTCCTCAGCCCCCAAATGGACCCACAGATACACCAAGAACCACAGGTACTTTTGTATATACCAAGACAATCAAAACATTAGCTGCACAAACACTGTTCCTGATACGTGCTTGACATTTAGTTTGATTCAGAGGCTCCACCGTTATGATACATGTAGTTGTGTACCCTCATCATGATATTTTTAAGCCATGCTATAGTGCACAAAGCAATCTTGAGGAGGCAGGATTAAGCAGTGTGATTTAGATTGCTGACAGAAGGAACCCTTTGGGATGAGCTGCTAAATGCGTACAAATGAAACAAGTAGGAGTTGACTTGCAAAGAGCGAGATCAATTCCCAATGTTCACTCTGTTTCTTCTTCAATGCTTAGAGGTGATAATTACATATTTTTTAACAGAAAAACATGAAGCAGAATACATTTAATCAAGCCTATTTGCATGAGATTATAATTCACACATCTTATGCCTGCATGTGTTTTTTTCTTTTCTCTTCATAACAGCTTTTCAAGTATGACCGCTTCTTAAATTATGATATGACGGTGAAAGATACATTCTACAAAGATGGGAAAAGACTGAAGTACCCCAGCATGCCCTGGGGTGCAGGGAGAAACATCTGTGTTGGGAAGGAGTTTGCTGTTACAGCCATTAAACAGTGAGTGTGAGAATCCACTGCTTTTATTTTAGGTTTATATCTTCCCATGATGTATCTTACGTTTTTAAATGATACATTCATGATCAAAGCATTTCCTGCAATTTCACCCTGATTACCAGACCAGCAAAATCCATCTCCACATGACATCCCCCCTTTTTATCATGTCAGTCCTGCTTTCATGTCCCCTGTCATTATTAGCAAAGATGTAATGCAGTAATTGCTTATACTCTGTAATGAACTATTAAAAAGGCTAAGACTAATGGACAGTTAGTTGGGAAAGCATGTTTTTGTCAGACTTTATATCCATTTGCAAAGGTTAAAGGTCAATCCTTGTAATCTACAACACACAAAAAGGGGAGCAGGTTAGTTAGTGTTGATGTATAAACTTTTGGACTCGGTTATTTTAAGGCTTTTGCTGTTTTTGAGAGGTTTAAAAAGTGCTTAGAATTCAAATAAAGCTTGTAAAGCGGCTTGAAATGTAGGTCGTATAGGATGACAAGTGTACTTAAAATAAGGTGAGACATTTTAGAATGCTATCACAGACAATATTTGGATTGTTTGGAAAACAAATACATCCAATTTATTGTGATGAAGAAGGGAAATAATCAAACTTCTGTGTATGCAATATATAAGGTGTAAGGTGATGGAAAAGCTTGAAAATGCATCATGAAAATACTTAAAGTGCTTGAATTTGACTTGGAAAATGGTGAAGGGATTCTGTGATTTACTTGATGTGATTTTCATATAACTTATCGTGTTCTAAACTGCTTCTGCCCTTTGTGTTTCTAGATTTGTGTTCTTGCTTTTGACCCATCTTGATGTGGAGATGTGCGATCCAGAGGCCAAACTGCCACCAGTTAATCCCAGCCGCTACGGCTTTGGGATGCTCCAGCCGGACGGAGATCTGCAGGTCCGATACAGACTGAAGAAGACACAGCGTGAAATGTGATGCGATGATTTCATGAACTGTAAATGACTGTAAAATGTTTGATTTATGAAGCTTTATATTATATGTACTGTAGCACTATTTATTCTTATATTTACTCAGTGCATCTAAATATAATATTTAACTTGTTATTAATATTTTAAATACAAAGATAAAACAATAAATCTGACATATTTCTCATTTTTATTTGTGCCACCACATTTTAAAGTCCACCTTCACTCAAAAACTTGTTTGTTACTTCACTTGGATGTTTGACCTTCAATGCACATAATGATTTATGTGCAGAGTTTGACACCGCAAGGCTGTTTTCACATTTAACTGTTGAAGGGGGAAAGTTTCTCTGTGCCAACCTTAAACGTGACTTTAATACGAGAGGATATGGTCTAATCACAACTAATGAAGTTATGTTAAACAACTCAGAAATGTCAAACTTGAATCAGCACAGATCGGTTGAATAGAGTCTCCAGATTTGTCTCAAGACCTTATAGAAAGTGGCTCGTTGCCTAGGTTTGAAACCAAAATCAAAGTTATCTTGTAGTCAAACTCAAAATGTCAAGATCAGGATCAACAAAATACACATTTTTAACATATGGTCTTAGTGTGATACATTCCAAGATCTAGAGGGAACTTCCATTTTTCTCTTGAGAAAACATGATGAATTGCTCTCTAGGGTGCCCATAAATGTAGAAGACTCGATAAAGGACCCCCCAGGGTGCCCTTCCAGTGGAGGAACAGTGATAAAGTGCCCTCTAGGTAGACTTTTAAAGAGACTGGTCTCCCCTCAAAAATGACAATATAGGTTGTTTGTACAGGCAGTAAAATAGGACAAATATTTACGTTTTCGACCGACGCCCTCTAGCAGGAGTAGTAGTAGTTATCGAAGGCCATTTGGGACTTTCACTCAGGAGACAGGGTTTGTATCCCATGTGAAAACAAAAGCAAGCTATGTAATTTAAACATCATAGAACTCCTGAGGCTTATGCTTTGTGCATCAGGTTTTACATGGTTTTGTAGACTAAATTCAACAAAACTGCAGCCTTTTTTATTTTTTTTTATTTTTTATTTTTTTTACAAATTGTACATGTATATATAATGAGGTGTGTGCTATTTTTAGACACTCCTTTTGACAAATGACCTATTCTGCCATTAAGGTTGGAGATCTTGGTGCTTTAAATATTAAATATTAATAGGGTGCAATCTATGGCCATATAGGCAGTAAAATGCTAGAAAACTCACCACATGTATCTGGTTCCCGTTGATATTCACCCCTGCCCCTCAGACAGCCTAAGTCCGCCACTGCCACAGCTTATGTGAAGCTAAGAGGATGGTAAACCCACCTACTCATCATATTAAGCAGCATTAAACTGGCTTAAGTTCCACATTAGATGGCTATTAAATCCTTCTCTCTCAGCATGTATTATCATTGTTTCTCACTCATGTTATTTGCTCTGCATCTTCAAATCACATGACCCGAGTTCATGCATAAATGCACCCATCATTTTAGGTGCACTGTCATTACATTATGGTTTATTTAACAGCACAAGCCGGCCTGAACACAACAACTGTGCCAGTAAGACTCTCGCTGATACATGCAGGCGTGGAGGCGCGGTGCTGAAAGAGTTAATCAGATGTGGAAGAGAGCGCTGAGCTGCCATGGATCCACCTTCAGAGAGATGCGGTGCCTGCTCACACAGCTGACTGGGAAACACAGGTAGTCTGTCCGAATGGGCTCTCGGCATACTTGTTGATCTGCGGACGAAACACTGGTGCGATATGCGGAGCAGGAAACCGGCGGGTGGGCAGTAGATCGTGCTGAGGATATCTATGCCATGTCGGAGGCAGAGGAGGGGGAAATGGATTGGGTTAGACCCTGGCAATAGTAAACCAATAACGGCGCCTCCTTTTTTAAAAATGCTACTGCTTCAGCTCCGGATTGATTGTTCACAGAGCGGTACGTGCTGGTTTGATTCAGTGCAGGATGACAACAACTACCTACGGTATTTTTTTTAAAGCTTATTTACATCTTTGGACTTTGAATCATATGTAACCTGTCAATTGTATTAGATCAATATAGGAATTCTGTGCATTCAAACTGGACCAGTATGGAGCAGGCAGGGCTTTGGAAAAACAGGGAAATGCTTATTGATGGAGGATTTGCATTCACAACATTGCAGGTGTTGCTGATTAAACAACACAACAGCTTATTCTCAGCTGCGCATAAGCGTACAGTGTGTGCACAAGGAGAAATACTGTTTGTTATAGAGGTTCGTTTAATGCTACGAAGCCTTGACTTTAATAAAACAGCAGGGTGGAGGCTCCTTGAAATTAACATTTCTTTCTTTCTTTTTTTTTTTTTACTGCTTCCCCTGCAGCCTGTTACTGCATGTCCAAAGCCGACATAACAATGTCTCCATCCTCATTCATACATCCTGTGCTTGTGTTTTTTGTTTTCTATGTGCTTTGTAATCTTCGTCGACATAATGCTCAGGCCTAATTGTGTTTGTGAAGTGTTAGAAACTTTGTGTGACAGCGATCAATGGTCACATCTGCAGGCCTGAGGTGTTGCTGGGCTTCCACGCTGTCATCGCACAGACATAAACAAAATGAACAGGAGGCAAAATTGTGCAGCTCGGGCCACGTCTATTGTCAGACATTGATGATAAAATGGTCTTTTTTTGTCAGGAGATGATGAAGGCTATGTAATTTCTTCTCAGCCTGCCGTTTCCCCAGGGAGCTCGCGGTGATTCAGGGAGTGAACAGCGCTTCCTGGTGTTTCAGCACCATTAGAGTGGACAGCGCTCACTTTGTACCACACTCATCACTGTATGTGGTGTCCTGCGTCCCCACCCACAGCACTGCATGGGCGTCACAGGAGCAATGAGCAACGAAATACCAGACATGACAAACAACAAACATAGACACTAATTAAAAGAAATATTTTCTAACTGATATTAATGTATCAGAGGTGTCTCCAAAATCCTAAGTCAGTGCAAGTTGAAGTTTTGGTGGGAAGTATTCAACAAGGTTTTTAAAATATTTTTTTTATCACCGCTCCTAAATATTTTTCTTCTTTCGCCCCAAATAGAAATGTATGATTCTGCACACTGCTATCAGGTGTGAGTCATCTCAAGAACCCACATATTAGGGTATGTTTGTTGTCGATTCAGGACACAGTTATAATAAAAAGTTCAAAATAATTTTAAAAGGACAATACTACAGTAACTTATGAATATAAATCCAAAGCTATTAATTCAATTTGTCTGTGCTAAATATCACTCTCCATGCATGAAATCTTCTCAACAGCAGCGAGCAGTTACATGCTGGGTTTCAATAGGTCTTGATAACTTCTAATGCTGTCAAGAACCTCATATCAGGGTTGATTAGATTAAAACATGTAATTGTAATGCAATTGATCTTGTTTCTCTCTACAGGAGCATTTTAAAACTGAGGTTTTCAGTTGTTGTCTACAGGAGCCTGCAGTTCCATCCTGCGTTTCAATGGTTTTTAAACTTTTTAATGGGAAATTACACTCAAATGGGTTTCTTTACACAACTGTTTAACTAATGACAGAGCAAGAATTAGACAGAAAAAAGGATTCTGAGGTCTGAGTCTTTTGAAGAATCCTAATTTAAGGGAATGTTTATTGTTGACTCTGGACTTAGAATTTAGAAAATAAAAAAATAAGATGATACTGCAGATGTAGCAATAATAACCAGACTTAAATGTCTTGATACAAAAGTACTTCATGTATTTTTTATTTCACAAACCAAAGAGTGATTTTTAAGGGTCTGAGGAGGTGGAAAGCATTGAATATTTCAAAAGGAAAAGGCAAACTTTTGGTCAGAATAATAAAAATACACATCTTTTACTTTTGTTCTTCCTTCCTCTGAAATCTTCTTGTGACCTGTCAGATTTGTCTTATACCTTCTTTACTCCTGACCCCATGTTATGGCCCACTGCTCTAAACTGGCCCGGGGGCACAGCACTAAATATTTCATCACCATATTAGTTCAGAGTTGGATGATTGGGCCTCGAATTTTGGGGCTTATACTGAAATACTAATGATTTCTTTCCTCTTTTTTTTGTACTCCTTTAGATACAACAATGGAAGAACACAGGACCAACTGTAGTCCATAGCCCTGGCTGTTTCCCTGATTCCTCAACCTAAAGTCATCATGGAGAAATCCTTGGCAGAGTTAAATAAAGCTGGTTCCCACTCGACAACATCGCTGCCACCTGAACCGGTGGACATCATTCGCAGCAAGTCCTGTTTCCGCAGAGTCAGGCTGAATGTCGGGGGTCTCCCGCATGAGGTCTTGTGGCGAACATTAGATAGGCTACCACGAACACGTTTGGGAAAGTTAAGAGATTGCAACACCCATGAATCTCTGATGGAAGTCTGTGATGACTACAATCTTGAGGAGAACGAGTACTTTTTTGACAGACATCCAGGGGCGTTCACATCCATTCTGAACTTCTACCGCACGGGGAAGCTGCACATGATGGAAGAGATGTGCGCCCTGTCGTTCAGCCAAGAGCTCGACTACTGGGGCATTGACGAGATCTACCTGGAGTCGTGTTGCCAGGCGAGGTACCACCAAAAGAAGGAGCAAATGAATGAGGAGCTCAAACGAGAGGCCAACAATATGAAAGACAGAGAAGGAGAAGAATTCGACAACACTTGCTGCGCTGAGAAACGGAAGAAACTTTGGGACCTCCTGGAAAAGCCCAGCTCATCTGTTGCAGCAAAGGTAAGTGTCACTGGGTCTTTAGTGTAGGAGATGATTACTCCGGTAGAATCATGAGGATTTGTACAGGCCGGCATGTACACAGAAACATGAAACCAGCAAAACTAATACCATTCCCATCATCCTTTGTTCTTAGTTCAAATGAGCAAAAGCTAACGTGCTAACACACCAAGTAAACATAGGAAACTTTATACCTGCTTACATCAGCATCGTGGCACTGTCAATAGTCGCTAAAATGCAAATTGTGCACGCTTCCATCAATTGGTTGGAGCAAATACACAAGGCTTTCCAAAATGAAAAATGTTTTTAACGCCATTTCAATACAGATTTTGGTATGCCATAGTTCGAAATTCACATAAAAATACGTTCATGGAAACAGCTATTGTGTGCATGTTAGCATGGTGAAATTAGCATTTAGCTCAAAGCTGGGTTTTGCATAAATACACCCTCACAGAGATGCTAGTTTGGCTGCAGGCTCCCAATATTATTTACTATAGTGCCTCATTCTTTTTCTATAATGATAGATGATAGCCCCTCTCACAAAGTATGTTATTGTGTTTTTTTAAATTTGTGGTATTTTGAAATGGATTAACATCGGCTGTCGTAGTCCACAAAGAATCAGAAATGATCCAAACCTAAAAAAGACCACAAGCTTTTATGAAACTGTGCACAGCCAAGTTTTTGTGTGAGAAACATAGGAAAACAAAAGTTTAGCAGTGAAAATGCACCATTTCCAGACCAGCTAACACATTTTAAAAGACAGTTGCAGTTGCACAAAATGAGTCAATTAGGGCACCTGAGTGTGTTGTGCTTTGCTGTTTACTCATGTTTTGATTGTTCCAAAGATGGAACACTAAGTAACGAGGGGAAATTGCAGAAAAAGCCAGCGGATATGATTTATCAGTGTGGGATGTGTGTGCTATTATGTGCCATTATGGTTGTTCAAGAACTAGGAAGGCATGTCTTCCTCTAATAGTGAAAGCAGCTCCCTGGATACCGCGTTGTTAACCATCTTTAAAACATGGCACAAGGTTCATTATGTGTAGCTCCTGTGACATTCTTATTACCAGACTAAGTCCTAAAAAAAAGGCTCTATCCATGGCTATATCATTAACTCACTTTTGAATATATACGTATCTGTTATCACTAACAGAGCATCAAGACATGCATACATATATGCTAATACTTTGTCTGACCTTTTGCACTGGCCATGCACCATTAAATCATTTAAATATCACTTAGCTGCCCTCGCTTACAACACAAAACACATATTTTATTAATTTCCTTTGATTCTCCTCTGCATTCTGTTAGTTGTTGTTCGTGACAACATCACCCTGCATCATCCTGAGCCAATTGAATTTGAGATATTCTGCAGCAGGCTGGGATATTGAATTATGTCTTTGTGCACATAAACAACAAGCCAGAAATGATTCAGGATTGTTGGAATCATTCTGAAGTTCGATTATAGGGAGGAGCACTTTTTGATCAATAGAGGATGGTTGTGACATGTTGTTATTGCGCAAATTAAAAAAAAAAACTATTGTTACAAAGAACCCAGTAAAGGGTTAGTTTATAGCTGTGGAATTTATCTCATGATGATTTAAAAATTAAAAAGCAGTCAGCGTATTAAAGCAAATAATTAGGAAGAATAAAAGTGACAGTGAAGCAGCTGCTAGACTTTTAAACCCATGTGTTAATATTATGCAGTATTTGGTCGAATGAGCACGTAACCCTGCATTTTGTTTGTAACATCTGTGTGTTGAAAGCCTCCAGTTATAATTAGATGTTGAAGTTCTTGGCCTACTGCACAATATTTCCTTATCTTTAAGCCATGCCTGAGCGGGCTGACTTCTATCAGGTGTGCTCACCTTTAGTTCTTTCAAAAAGACAGAGTTATCCCTCCGCAGGCCTCTCAGACAGCCACACCTGCAACCGCAAGCTGGGAGACCACAGCAGTGTTAAACATGAGCAGCCTTTGATCACAATCTTCGAGGTTGGACGGGAGGGATCAAAGAGGAAGCTGTCTCTTTCCCACACTGTTTTTAAAGGCGAGGAAACGTATAGGAGATGAGACTATTAGCAGTGCGTGCCGGTTGATGCTTTGTGGTGAGGATTTGTTGAGAACTGTCAGCTCTACCCCACAAACAGACTGAGATGAGTGCTGCGAGTCTGTCAGTGAAGCGTCTTCTTCGTTGGAATCAAAGAGATGTAAAATCAATGTTTATTGTGTTAGAGCTAAGAAAGTGCTGTAGCCTACAAAAAGGATATGACCACTCCGAGTTGACCATACGTTGCTGTCTCCATTATCGCACCCTGATATCTGCAATTTATCAAAACATCACTGGAGAACAGTTTTGAAGTGCTTAACCAAGATGGGTGCTCTTCCCTTTGAATAATGACACAGCAAAGTGCTTGTGCGCATTGTTTCCAGCAAATCTAAAGCTCTCAATATCCACCAATTGATGAGTGGGTGCAGTGCTTACCATTGAAACAGTGTTCATCATCTCTTCTTTTGGCATCATTATAAGCCTAGTGGAGGATTGCGTGCCAGGAAAAAAAGAGCAACCTTGACACAGCGAGAGGCAGAGTTTATCAATTCCTAATTAGCTTAAAAGGGCAATGTGAAACCACAGACCAAACTACTAAAAGCATTGATAGGGGTTGATGTATTGTCTTAGTCATTTTTTAATAGGCTGGAGCACACTGCGGGCTTGTCGAGCAGCCCAGCTCCGACCGCAGATTGTCCCAGTGTTAGCTCATCAGCTGCACTCTCCTATCTCGGGTCAGAGATGGAAATGTATGTGTAACAGCCCATAAACAGATGGTGAATGGTAGAGCTGAGCACAAAACAAATGGTAACCAAGCAACAAAAGTATAATTTTATCATCACTGAAGGAGTGGGTACTGGATCTTACAGTAGGTCTATTCGTGTTTCGGTGTGTGAGTGAGTGTAATCGCACTTCTGCTTAGTTCCTATATCTTAATGTCCGCACAGAGCAACGCAGGGAAGCAAGTAGCAGCTGAAATATTTGTCAAGATGTGCCGGGGAAAATCCTGCCTGTGTTCTTTCTGCCCTGTCGTCCTTCCTGTCTCTCTTTTCTCTCGCTGGCTCATATCTCTGCTTCCTTCCTCCCCTTCTTCAGGCTCCTTCACTATACCTCCGACTAAATGTCAGGGAAATGTCACGTTAATTATTCTCCAGGAGACTCCGGGCCCAATTTGAAGCTTCCCTCTCTCTGTTTACATTCTTTGTAAGCTACAGCATTGTCTGTCTCTCGCTCAAATCAGATTTGAGTCACCATAAAATAAGATTGTGTCTGTCCGCTGGCAAAGCAGCGCCTAACAGTCAGATTGGCGCCAAGAAAAGCCCTTTTTCACCTGCAGTGGCATTTATTTAATGTCATCTCAAAGTTATGTGGTTTCTTGTGATTAATAATATTAAATAATGCCAGAACTATTAAACGTCGCCAAATTAGGGTGCTGAAAGATTACTCAACAAGCACATAATCCTTCTTTATACTGTCACATATACAAAGAAAAACATTAACTTTGTGAATCTCTTTGTTCATTTCTATGACACTACAGTATAAGATTTACAGTTTGAAGTAAAATCTGTAATTTGGTTATTTTCAAAATATTTCCCTCAAGGTGATCCAATATCAACATGGGTTTGCCTGCAATTAAACCAAAGCCGAACATGAATGTTTCTGTCATTTTTGTGCTCCGTGAATCCAAAAATGGAGAATTACCAGTTCCTGCTCTGTCAGAAGGTATTGTGCATCAGATGGCAGGCAACAAATTCCAATTATGCTCCTCTCACTTCACACTTAAGATGACATGTAAATGCGGCCTCCTCATAAGTCAGTCTGCAGCTAAATCCACCACATGAAGCAACCACACTGGAATCAATCACTATTTCTGACAGCTGGAAAGTCACAGCGAGTCAAAATAGAAGAATTGAAGAAGTCTGAGTTTTAGATTTCAATGCTGCTAGGTTACAGTGTAAAACCTTTTCTGAATCTTCTCTAACAGCAGACTCCTATTCCTCTGTTTAATTGTGGTGTTCCCCAGGGATCCATTATTGGCCCACTGCTGTTTTCGGTTTCCCCTGTTTTACCGTCAGGTTATGCAAAGTCATGAAGGTAACACAGTTATTTGCTGCTATCCAACACTTACGGCTGTCAAAACTAAATTTTCTTGCCTGTCTTAATGACATCAAATGCCTTTTTTTTGTCTTTTGTACCTGGTTGAAATGTTTTTTAGATTTAGTATTTAATACTCGGATCAACACGGGAGTGAACAAACTTTCTTCCTTCATGCAAATGTGTGTAGATTTATTATCAGACATTAATCAACAAGGCAGAAGTTGGAGTTACCTGCCCTTCAAAATAATGTCACCCCAAGGCATCTGTGTTAGCTTTTCTTTATCCATTACGTTCTTGTTATCATCCAACATTGGGCGAAGGGTTAATTAGCGGCATTAAAGTAAATTTGCTCTGAGGGGTTATCACGTTGTCTTTGACAAGCCACAAACGCAGTGCCTGCCTGAAAAATTTGACCTTGCTTGGTGAAGTAGTACTACCTTTTTGTATTGCTATCACAGTCTGTAAGCCCCATGTTGCAAACACCAAAGAGAGAGAGGGCAGTAACATAGTGAGTATCAAGTATCTATCTCCTCTCTGGCAGGAAGCTGACCATGCGATACTGAAGTCACAGATGTGTGTGTAATATGGGATTCGGGGGAAAATAACATATCAGTCGTTTCCAGGTTATTTGTCCGTGCTGTCTGTGTTTGTGTGGTGCAGAGATACAGTATAAGCCGGGATCATGTGTACTCGGAGATTGAGTGCCTCAACGATTGCTTTCATGCCGGTCGCTCTCTCTCTGCTTGTCACAGTGTCTCCTCGTCAACAGCAGTGTCTCAGAGTGGTTCTGTCTCTTCTAACTAGCCCTGAAGTCAGATTGAAATGCATTTATAAAAAAAAACAATCTCTTGAAATCTTTTGAAGGTTAAAGTTGAAATAAACACAAAATCTCAAACCTTATTACCTCCATATTTCTGTTTTTGCTATAGCATGCTTAGTGGGTAGTTTTATTGACAGAGAAGAGCTGAGAGAATTGATTAACAGCTCTCATATATGACCACTTTTGTTGTCACTGTTCAGAAACACATGCATATACACACTTGCACGCACACACACCTGTATTTGCGTAGTGAAACATTATCCCCACAGTTTGTAATGGATTCTTGTGATGGAGAACCCCCTCCTGGCTCAGACAGACTGAAAACCCTGGGAGATTAAGGCTGACATTCAGAGTAAACTGTTCTTTAGATGAATGTAATTAATGGTGTAACTTACATCACTGCCGTGTGTTAAAATGTAGTAATGAAGAATTGTGACAGTTAAATGATTAGCAGAGCCCGCAGGTCAGTACATTCAAAGCCGAGAGGGCTAAAGTGTAGGAAGCTAAGTTGCTGAACCTTTTTTAACATAGCTGTTGATTTTATTAGCTGAAATTGACAGGACCACATTATTTTGGACTTGTTCTGATCCGTGAAGTATTTTATCCCAATGTGTCCAAGAATGTCCTGAGCCAGAAAGTGACCTAACTTTTAGCCAGATGGAGGGTGGCACATTGAGGGTTTGTGTATCTGCTGAGAAGTTATGATCATGATCTTATAATGCAGAGAGATGGCTGCCGTCCTTATCCTGCATCCCTCATCCTCCACAAGTCACTGCCAAACATTTTGGAGCACCAAAATTCTGTTTATATGTCATTATGGAGGCGCCCAGAAGATTATTTCCCTCACATATGGTGAGGATTGGATCAATGTTGTGGGAGAATAAGTGTGTTTTTGACAAGTTACTGGCACCCAAATAACTTTGGTGAAATTTGATGAGAACATATTTGTTGGATTACACTTCTCGATCCATGAAACTTAGACCTTCATTTATTACTTTTTTGGCCACTTGAGGTGGCAGAACAAGCCGTAAACAAAGGATTAAAGTATCATCAGCAGGTAAAGTTTGTTAACAAACAGTTGTCTCTTTACACATCAGACTTGAGTTGGAGTCTTATTTTTGGCCACCTCGAGACTGAAGCAAATGTGTAACTGCCATAAACCTGCATTCTTTGTCATGTCCAAGAGGGGGCGACTCCACTGGTTACAATATAAAGTCTGCTGGTATACAAGTCAATGAGAAAATGACCCTACTCACTTGACAGTAAACATTTTTCTGACGAGTTTATGGTCTCAACTACTAGTTTCAAATCTTCTTCAGAAACAGCATACGGCTGAAAAACATGGCATTAATCTTATTCACAGCAAAATATGGTCTGGTTTGTTTTAGTCTATATGAAATAACCACATTGTAATTGTAGACATATTTTTGTAAACTAAATAAATGTTTCCAGCTTTACACTGCTTATATTTACATGCATGCATACAAGTACATATAAAGTAGGTTGATTTAAATACACTCGGTGTGTCAGTATATTTGCACTGAAAATAGCCTGTTTTGAACAGAAAACCAGAACAATACTAACAGGCACTTACTCATGTATATACTTGCTCATTTAATCTTTTCTTAATCTAAAAGCTTTATGTCTTCTTATACAGTACAGCCTTTTGTGCATACACTTGTATCTGTTTGAATGTACCTACAGTGTGCACTGGTTGACTCTGGTCTGATAGTCAGAGCTAAAACAACAGATACAGTCATGACTTCACATTTTTACATATTTTAGGGAAAGCACCTCTTAAGCAAAACACTCAGTAGAGTGCAGATGTCCACTAACGCCTGATAATCCTCTCCACTTAGTTGTTACTGTCACAGCCAACAGTCTGCTGGGTGGATTACACAATAGTAGCAGAAGTTCGGCCTGATGGTGACAGTAATAGAAAGGTGATGGGATTCTCAGTGGCTTTCTTCCTGTAGGCAGAGTCATTGTGACTCACAGATATTTGCTTCAGGTCAGGAGTTTAATATTTGGGCTGATTGTTTCAGTAGAGAGGTCACGGAGGTCTCTAACATCAGTGTTTCTCCTTCTGGGGAGACTGAATGTTCACGGCTGTTTCACGCTGATTCAGTCACACATAAACAAACAAACAAACAAACAAACAAACAAACAAACAAACAAACAAACAAACGGTAATGGAGGTGATTACATAACCGTGTTGGCTGTTATAATTATCATTTGATCTGTTGGGGGTACATTTTGTGAGGAAAAATAAGAGTGCAGGCCGAAAGACCAAGATAGAGTGACGATTATCAAGATTAAGATCATCAGTTATGTCATTTTCTTGCTCTTAATATGAGTGGCATTCATTCGTACAATTAGTTAATGTTGGACAGAGGTTTTTTGGAAAGAGTCTGGGACTGTTTGGTATCAGTTTTAACATTGTGCTGCATATTTTACCGCTCATTCACTGTTTACGTGCAGAGGTCTGATTCTCGAGTGGCTGAGTCGTGTTTGTGAGTATGTTACAAGTCATGTCATGCATTTTGTAGTGGATAGTTCGGGATTTGTAGTGTCATCTAAGCTTTTCAGGCTTGCACTGGGCCGTAGCTTCTGTATGTTTCACTGCTGCAGAATAGCTTCAGTAGGGACAGTTTGTTCGTTTTGCTCTATTTGCTACTGCAGGATTTTTTTCAGTGGACATGTTTGGTGACTAAAATTCATAAGTGTGTTATAAGTTACATAACGGTGGTCATCAAAGCAACAATTCTGGAGTTTAAGCAAAGAGCTCGCACACATTTGTTGAAAGAAGGGTTTAGCAAAAATATAAATGCATGCTTGTGCACAGAATATACCTTTGTTCGACAGAAACGGCTCTGAGATTGTGTTGCGGATGACAAGAAAGTGGAGGTGGTCAAGAATAGTGTGCTGCTACTGCAAAGCTCGACAGCTCCTTTGTTCATTCAATTTAGAGTTGAGCTGTTACGTGAGCACTGAGCGAAAGACACTAAGACTTCACTGTCCCCAAGAGGAGGACGCCTGAGGAGCAAAGACTGTAAGAGAGAGAGAGAAAGAGAACAACTATGATAGATCAAGAGATCTGGAGAGTTGGGGTCTGTATAAAAGAAAAAGAAAATGACTGTGAGACATGAAGACGGAATCAGAGAGAAAATGAAGAAGTAGGTTTTAGGAAAATCTCGTGGATGATGATTCTTTAGCCTGTGGGAAGAACACTTCAAATTCTTGGTTGTCAGCGTATGACGTCGTATTGCTCACATTTTATTTCTCATAGGCATGGGAATCAATATGCGTCATAGGCTGGTGTCTGTAGGGCCTAAAATAACAGCAACAATAAGCTTTGTGCCGTCACTGTGTCAAATTATTTACAATTCCTCATTTAATTATTTAGGCGAAATTAAGATCATGCTATTTTATTTATGTTTCTTCTTAGTCATAAAGCACTCTAGTCTCCAAACCACTAATTAGATATTAAGTTAGAAAGTTGTATAACCTAACAAGTTAGTGATTGGGGGAAGGTCTTTGATAATCACTTTCACTAAGAGTATTAGCCATTGGAGTTTGTGGTCGCCTTCGGACCAGATTAAATTCTAAAGGACGAGGCTCACATGCGGGACAATCACCCACATTACCCGAGGCTAAAAGAACAAAAGCATTGGGTTAGTATTTTGTTTCTGCTGTGAGAGCGGAAAACAAAAGTTCAACATCCAAGACCCAAATCTTCTAAATTGATTCTCATCATCTCGATCGCCACGTGTTCTCGACAGAGTCATTCTGGGACACAGATGCCTGTTCGTAGGGAAAAGATGCACGTGTAACCGTAAAATATTTAGCAGTTTGAAAGAGAAAAGACAATGAAAGCAATTTGAGCATGAGATGCAGGTTTATGTAAGACTTTTTAATGTCTTTGCTCAATTTTAATGCAATGCATTCTGAGAAAAAACATGACGCCACTATGTGCTTCCTCTCTGAAAAAGGGGAACTTGGCTCGTAGTTGTTTGTATATTTTATTAAACACATGGTACGTTTTAGTGAAGCGGTTGGAGACCTCATAGTATGATCTGTAAATCAGTATGTAAGTGAATGCTATTGAAATGATGTGTTTCCCCGAATCAGTGCTATCCCTAAAGTGCTCATTGATGACTGTCACTACTGTTGAATCACACACGACTCATCAACAGCAACAATCTTTCCTTTTGACGATCATCATGGAACACTTTCCGCTGAAAATTGTTTTCTTTCACAACTCTGGAAGTTAGCAAGGCAGCAATCTTTTTTTTTTAATCTCCGTCTCAATGATTGTGAAGTAAATTGTGAATGAGCACAATATGCCACTCAAGAAGCCTGTCCTTGCTGTTGCCAAAACAGTGGTTCGTGTCACGCCTGAGAGTAGACAGGAGGACCCAAATGCACGACCCAGAGGCAAAAATGGGAATTACAATTAAAGTCTTTAATGAACAATGGTCAGGTTCAATAAACAGGACTTTAAGGGAGTAATTTTCAGCGAGGTCCCGGCGGCCACAAGACGGGAGCTGGCCGGAGACAGAACACCAGACAGAGGGATCAGTATCAGCAAAAGAGTTCAGCTGGCGAATGCTCCAACTAGGGTCAGGCAGAAGGCAGTTAGTTAGGGGAATCAGAGGCAAACAGGTCGGAAGCGGGCTGGAGTTGGAGTAGTAACGCTGGTAAGTTTCCATGAAGAAAGCCAAACTGGCACTGAGACAAAGGAGACACACGGTATATATACACACTGGGAGAGGGAATTGACGAGACACAGGTGAAACACATTAGGGCGGGGAGAGGTAATCACACAGGCGGGAAAGGAGGGAACAAAGGAAGTAAAGACACCAGACATGAAACAGGAGGAACGGCTTCAAACTAAAACAGGAAATTACAAGACAAAATAAAAGCACTACCGCCTGGGAGCGATAGTGACAGTTCGATTTTGAAGAAAAAAAGAAAACAGTTCGTATCGTCGATGTAACTTTGAGTTAGCAAGGTAGAAATAAAATCTAAAACGAAAGAATGTAAATCTAGTTTAATGCCAAGTTTAAAGGCATAATATGTATCATTTTTGCTTCCTTTTTCTAAAAAATTCAACATTCAAACTTGGCTCCTCCTCTGCTCGATGAAAGTGAAAGCAAATCCCAGATTCACTTTCATTTTACAAAGGGATTTGAATTATTATTTTTGTTATTCTGTCGATACATTCTTTTGCTGTTGTTTTTTTTTCAGGAAAATCTGGGAGTTAATTTCCATTTATTGCTTTTTAAAATCATTTACACTAAAATATCTGCCATGTCTGTAAGCATGAACCACTACAATGAGAAAATCACCTGCGAGGTGAATGATATTGAAAGACATCCGGCCAAACCGTGCTGGCTCGGATGGTGAAGATGCACTCTGTGATGGATATATGGATCCGACAAGGGAGCTTCGTCACGTGTCATTCCCCACTGTCTCTACTGCACACTGTCCAATGAAGTGGAAAATAACCACTTCAGTCAGTTAACCCATGTGGTATAGTTTATCTTGTCGTCTGAGGTGAAATCTGGTGTCCAGACTCAGGCTTCTTGTTCAGCTGCTGAAGTGTATATCATGACCTTTAATGTCTGCATGTTGCAATCTGTGGTATATATAATAACAGGTATATGTGATATTTTCTTTTACCTTTTCTTGCACACATAGCACACACAGAGTGGCCCTGAGGCAGCTGTGGCCGTGCAGAGAGGCCACGTCACCATTACTGTGAAATTCAACCCCCTGCACACAATATCCAATACTCAACATCTATATATGTGCACAGAACAACAGGGTCTATAAATCAGTGCAATCCGGCCCACAAGCTGCTCCGCTTGTTGTAGCTGTTGAAGCTTTTCTCACTGGAGGATTTCACTCCACTGTGCAGGTGGTGCGGTAAGGTGTAGAAATGACTTTGAGGAAAGTGTGAAGGGCAGAGGCATAAATAGAATCCACTAAGGTGAAGGAGAAACCTTCATCAAGCCAACAGGCGATTGTGAGGGTGTGGAGAGAGCACTTGACTACTGGTGCGAGACGCCTTTCACCGTGATGGGCACTTTCACCTGAGGCTACATACAGGTTTCAACACACAAGCGCAAATGCACACATACACACGCCACTTCCACATATATAATTACACTTATGGTATTTGTGCATTATTTCATGTCTTTTTAATCATCCTTTCTGTTGCTGAATTTATTTGACCATTAAGTAGAGTCCTACCCAAGCATTGCTTGTCTAATCTTAGTTTAGCAACTATAAATATTTACGGCAGGACTATCAAGGATTGTTCTCCACGTGGGCAGAGTGGTACGGTGGCTGTTTCTTCACTGTCCAAAACACCAAAGAAGAAGAAGTCAACATCAACATCTGCTCATTCCTGTTCGTTTGGTGTTGTGTTGTTGCTTTTGAATTCTTTTAACCCCTATCGGCCACCATAGATTGGCTCTTTTCAGTGGACTGAATCACTAGAGTCTGTGCATTGAAAAGATTACTTCAAAAGATTCATTCAACAAATCGTCCAGAGCTCGAACTGCATAGTCGCACAAAAACCTTGGTTTAGCTCTTTGAACGGAGATCAGCCGTTTGTGAAAGAGAAGTGAACACTTGATCATTAAAAATAATATTTGGCACAGTTTACTGCTTCAAGGCTTGAAGACTCGAGAGGGAGGGAGAGGTGACTCAGTGACTGTTTTTCAGGGCTCACGTTCACTGTGCGTTCAGTGAATGATTCCCTGATTGATAGGATCTTAAACTAACCCATAGACACCCGTTTTTTAATATTACCGGTTTCAACATGCATTGTAAACCAAAGCGCACACAATCATTCTGGCTACATGATAGAAACTCTTCTAGAATCAGTTGTATATCCACAGTCTTGAACACACGCCAGATCTTCTGCGAATTAATGACTTGAGTGTCGTCAGTGTGAACTAATGAATTGAATCACTCATTCAGGGAATCCTTGCACGTTGCAACCGACTGAAAGCTCAACTGAACTGATAAATTAACTAAATATTTTTAGGAAGTGATTCACTTAGATTCGTTCACCCAGAAGATTTGTTCTTTTGATTGAAGTGTTCATGAGTGACACAACACTGCTTCACACCAGAGCAGTGTGCTTTGGGCTGTAGTTAAATTATACATTTTAAAATACATCTAACATGGACAACCATTGTTTCGCAAATTACTGAGAATTATGAGTGGTAAATCTGTCAGTGTTTTAACTGTTTACGGAGTATGTGTAGAACAGAGTGGAAAGCTTGACAGGCATGGCAACAGTAACTAAGGGGGGCGGGGATTGTGGTTGGTTAATTATCCTCTTGCACATTTATTTACATTAGTACAGCACAGAGCCTCCTGTACATGCTGCAGTAATTGAATTACACATTGTACATGCATATTGTTCTCATCCTTTCTGAATACTGCAGTATGTTCTCACGTTTTCCCTTTGACCCGACAGGTGGTTGCATGCCAGCGATGGGTATTGAATTATTTCAGGACTGATAGAATAGAGGCTGCTTTAAGTCCGAAAAACATATAGTTGTCCAGTTACTAAGGATTTGCATGTTAATCTGAGTATAACTCTCAAAGGGATTAACAGCACTGACACTGAATGGCCACTGAGCTCTCTCAAACTGTGAAAAATGGCCTCAGTGTAATGTTAGTAAGTAGAATATCTGCAGTAAGCATGTGTTTGAGTTCAGGATTAAGAGTAATCTTGAACACAATATGTGACATTCACATTTTACAGTCTAGGTTGTCCAAGTCTTTGTCGCTTGGTTTTTGAATCTTTTTTTATTTTTTATTCTTTGGCGCTCTCTCCATTTCTCCCTCTTTTATTTCCCTTTCGCTGACGTCACCATAATGTTTAAAAGTTCACTGTCGCTATCGCCATGGCAACTGTCATTTCTGTGATGCTGAGACTTGCAGCTGCCTTCTATTCACGCATCATTGTTGATTGACTGTGTGTGTGTGTGTGTGTAGAGAGAGGGGTGGTGTGTGTCTTTCTCTCTCTGAATCCCTCTGCATCTTTCTAAATCAATGCTTCTCTCATGTTTACATTTCCATTCTGCGCTGCTGTCTGCAGAGTATACCGTGACGATCTCCGGTTTCTGCAATACATACTCTATCATGGGCTGTAAGACTGCGTGAATTGTGTCATACCGCTATTATTAGGCAATATAAAGGCAATATCCCTGAAAACTGTGATAGACCTTTATATATCTGACACTTCCTATACATTATGCAATATGGAGGAGCCTTGTTATTTCTTTATGTGTCGGCAAGTAACCATTCACCATTTCTAGGGGAGATTTAAGGTGAGACTACAGAGAAGATAAGGTGAGATTTTGTAAGACATTAAATGGAAAGAATAAATAGGTTAAGCTTCTTCCCTTCCATAGCTGCTTTACAATATGCCCACAATCCAGATATGCCTCTACACAACACTGACTAAGCTGTATTTCCTTCCAATAAATGCTGCATGCTTCGAGTTAAAATTCCTGATGAAGACAGCCTTCTTTGGTGTGCCAGACCAGACCCTATACTGTTTCTATTTATACAGCCACCGTGGACCAGTCAGAGTTTAAATATAGATGCTGAGTCTGGATTCTCTTCTTCATCTGAAATTCATGAATAATTGAGAGCCAGAGGAGATGAGGTGGGATTCATTCAGGAGATGGATGGTCTAGGCATAGATTTCCTACCTACATTAGTAGTTTACTGAATGGGGTTGTGGTGCACTTTGTGCGTGCAAGCACTGCATGAGTTCGGGAGAAGTTTAAAAGAAGGCCCCAAAAATGGCTTGTTACTGACTTTTTTATGACCTCAAAGTGCAAAGTGTTTTAGGGTGATACATCAAGACATAAGAAAATAAATAAGAGCTAATAACACAAAGAAGCTTGCAGACATTATTAAATGCAGAGGATCATTAAAATACTCTTTCTATAATATAATCTTTCAAAAATTGCATCATCAAAATAAAATAGCACCCAGAACAGCATTTGCAGAGCACAGACCGATTGGCCAATACCGGCCGATAATATCTGTGAGGCTATAATTTCAACAGCACACAAATGCAGCACAAATGCTCTGTCTTGCAATGTCAACGCCATAAGGATTAATTTGTGTATCTGCCCCGTAATTTGGATCCGCTCCAAAATATAATGGGATCTTCCTTGCCCATGAGGTAAAAATATGGAAATAAACTCAGAGCTGAAGTAAAAACCAAAGCCATGTAATGAAACTTAATTAAATTCAATACAATTCAGTTGTCTGAAAGAAACATTAATCATGTTAATGTGACTTCCAGACTGTCTTTTGAAATACATGTGAAGATTATTTCAGCAAATAGCTCTTAACTACAAGAAAACCAAGCCTCAAACAATAATACAAATACAAGGATTAAAATTGCAGTTGCTTTAGACATGTAAGGTCATGATGATGATAGGTCACAAGTTTGAATCCACAAGCTGGTGCAGTCGCTCCCTTGAAAAGCCACAACATACAACTTATTCATTTTGGCAAGATGTGGGAGGTTAAGATAAATGAGGCCCTGCTGCTGCTCAAAGTTACACGCAGAAGTGATGTAGGGTGTGGAGACTACAGCTGAGCCACTGCAAATGTGTGTGTGTGTGTTTCAAGCTATCATGCTGGGGGAAATGTGGAAGACACAGTCTCCTCCCGTCTCCATGGAAACCCCATCTCTTTCACAGGCGGAGAGACAGAGCACTTCCACGTTCAGAACGAGGGGTGTGAATTATTCCACATTATTTAACGCTCATGTTATTTCTCTCGTACTATCGACCGCTGACAATAACATCTCGATGAAGATGAGGATCAATAACGAGGTTGTGCGGTGCCAAACACGTGCTCCTGAAGACTGTGTGGCAGATAAGTAGTTTCAGTTTTTAAAGAACAACGTGAAATATGCATGGACAGGTAGGCAGCACGGCACCTGGAATACAAACAGCAGTCTGACACAAATAGGAGAAAAACCTCGAGATAGAACAGAGACTGGAGCGGTACAGATGGTTCAAAGCTGGGTGAGCTTTGAATAAGGTACAAATCAGGGAGAGTAAGGAAGGAGAGAGGGGGGGGCAGAGAGAAGGAGACTCTGTCAGACTTGCTTTTCACAAGCAGGTCCACGTAGCCACCTCCTGTCGAGCTTCAAGGGGGTTGTCATGGTGACAGTGGCTGGCAGTCGAGGCTGGGAGAGCGTTGCATGGTATCCCTGTGGCCTCGGATGTGGCTCAGGGGATGATGGGAAGGCAAGTCATCTAGTCAGGGGATCTTGGTGATCAAGGAAGACCTGGATTTACTCACCTGAAAATAAATACACCTCAACTAAAGCCCTTTTTAGTTCATGCCTATTTAAGTGTTAACCGGCAGTTTAGGAGTATTACCTCTTATTCTTAGGTGGATCTAATGTGTTTCCCTGGGTGAGTGCTGGCAGAGTTAACAGACAATGGTCTTGGGATTCACAGGAACAGGAGCTTCCACAACTAAAGCACAGCAGTATGTCTGGTGCTCCTGTTGCTGCTAATGAGAGAGGTGCCAGCCGAGCACTGGGAGTCGGGGAGTTCCTGAAGTGTCACTTGGGATGCCACCGAACTTAATACAGTGTGAGAACACTAACCTGAGCTGCACTTAACCGGAGGTGGCTGAACCAAATAAACAACTCAGGGCTGACACTACAGGGGAACAGGGGAAACATCCTAACTAATGGATGAACCATAAAGCTTCAAGAGTGCACAAACCTTTAAAGCAATGCAACTTTTGAAAGCACAAATCAAAATCTTCCCCTTCCAATAAAAGGTGAAGTCATAAGTAATAAATATCACTCAAGCTCAATTTGAGGTTTTGCTACTGGTCTGATGTGGTAGCTAACGGTGACTAACACAAACTAAAGCAAACTTTGGATAATTATTTAGGTATAATGTACAGAGTGGGTCATTCAGTAACACATTACATTATTGCGCTTATTACACGGCTACATCAGAAGAAATCAATCATTTTGATGCTAAAATAATCATTTCTTCAGTAATGGAAAGCTAAGCTGGTTTTTTTTGCCACAGCAGACATTAAATTTACCGTACTTACTGCAGATGGATATGATTGGTGGCAAACACAACGCCAAATAAATGCAAATGGCTAACTTTCTTCTAACATTTTTACGATAATAACTTTATATGTTATTGTTGTATTTGCTGCCCAAAATTGGCCAAGAACCTCACCGATTAAAAATAGCCCAACAGGTGCTTTAAACAACTCTACGCTACATTTATATTCTTTATTAGCTGATGCTTCAATGACCACTAATATCCTCAGTCCTGTGCTCCCATTCACTTCAGCGATTTAATGGTTAACATCTGATTTATAATACTACTCGTTTTTTGAAAGTCTGTATAAAAAGTGCAAAGGATCAAGGTTCTGTCCTTGTTGGACGAGTGCTGGTGAGACAGATGAATGGACCCGACCCTGGCAAAACCCAATGTAGCACAAAGAAAATTAATCACCGCTGCTGGGACACAGCCAACATAAAACCAGGCCATCGTATCGGAGCGAGAGCTGGTGGCAGACCAAATAGCAAGTACAACCACAGTAAGGGATAATTGTAAATTAATTATTTTTTCTTCTCCCTGAGCCCCAAGTGTATGTGCCTCTGGAGAGCATTAATTGTTTTGGTAAATGTATAGTGTGCAAGCCACTAGTCCCTATGCAATGACTTTCATGTCTGAAGGCTTATTCTTCGTCCTATATATGAAATAACTTCCATTTGTAGCGCAGAAGAGAATGTCATCAGGGCGTGTAGTGTTTCTGTGTTTTTTCAAGGGGTGTCATTCACACCAATTGTGTCCCAGATATCTTTTCAAAGGGCCTAACGAGGGCTGGTGTCACCTTGTCCTATAGAAGATGAGGGTCTGTGTGGGCTATTGTGTCTGCTGAGCCACATGATAATATGCCATGAGAGACACAAACCAGTGTGATCTGGCTTTGTTTAAAGCCACAGTGGGATTTCCTGTCAATCTGCTCTCTCTCTCTCTCTCTCTCTCT